>CAXKVX010001137.1:0-264515 GCA_964058865.1 Eleocharis quinqueflora
GAAGTAATCGGAGAATAAACACTTCTCGTAGTAAATTACGATCCTTTGTGGAGATTTCTTGAAAGGTTACCACTCATAAATTAAGTACACTGATCAGAAACACTTTTCATAGTAGGATAAGATGCTTTGTGGTATTTTCTTTGATGGTTACCACCCTTAAAAGAAGTACTCAGATAAGACACACTTCTCGTAGTAGGATATGATGCATTGTGGAGTTTTCTTAAATAGTTACCACTCATAAATGAAATACTCTGATAAAAAACACTTCTCATAGTAGGATATGAAGCTTTGTAGTGTTTTCTTTAATGGTTACCACCCATAAATGAGGTACTCTGATCAGAAACACTTATCAATGAAGCAAAAGATGCTTTGTGGTGTTTTATTGAATGGTTTCCACCAAAAAATGAAGGAATCGAATCTGAAACACTTCACATAGTAGGATAAGAAGCTTTGTGATGTTTTCTTCAATGGTTACCACCCAAAAATGAAGTATCCTGATCAGAAACACTTCTCATAGAAACATGAGATGCTTTGTGGTGTATCCTTGAATGATTACCACCATTAAATGAAGTAATCAGATCTGAAATACTTCTAGTAGTAGGATAAGATGCTTTGTTGTGTTTTAGTGACTGGTTACAACACTTAAAGGAAGTAATCGGAGAATAAACTCTTCTCGTAGTAAATTATGATCCCTTGTGGAGATTTTTTGAAAGGTTACCACTCACAAATTAAGTACTCTGATCAGAAAATCTTCTCATAGTAGCATAAGAAGCTTTGTGGTGTTTTATTTAATGGTTATCATGCATAAATGAAGTACTCTGATCAGAAACACTTATCATTAAAGCAAAAGATGCTTTGTGGAGTTTTCATGAATGGTTACCTCCCATAAATGAAGGAATCGAATCTGAAACACTTCTCGTAGTATGATAAGATGCTTTGCGGTGTTTTCTTTAATGGTTACGACCCATAAATGAAGTAATCTGATCGAAATCACTCAAAAATCAAGTACTCAGACATGAAGCACATAAAGTGGCATTCTACGCTTTTTTGTGGTGTTTTGATGAATGGTTACAACACTTAAATGAAGTACATGGAGAATAAACTCTTCTCATAGTTAGATATGATGTTTTATAGAATTTTCTTGAAGTGTTACCACCCATAAATGAAGTAATTCGATCTGAAACACTTGTCCTAATAGGATAAGATGCTTTGTGTTGTTTTTTTTATTATTTACATCCCTTAAATGAAGTACTCGAACATGAAGAACCTGGAGTGGTAATCTATGCTCTTTCGAGGTGTTTTAATGATTGGTTATCATCCTTAATTGAAGTATTCGTAGAACAAACACTTCTCATAGTATGATAAGATGCTTTGTGGTATTTTCTTTAATGGTTACCACTCATAAATGAAATATTCTAATCAGAAACACTTCTCATAGAAACATAAGATGTTTCGTGGTGTATTCTTAAATGATTACCACCCTTAAATGAAGTACTCGGAAAAGAAACATTTCTCGTATTAGGATATGATGCATTGTGGAGTTTTCTTGAATGGTTACCAGTCATAAATGAAATACTCTGATAAAAAACACATAGAATTCTATGCTTCTTTGTAGTGTTTTAGTGAATGGTTACAACACTTAAATGAAGTAATCGGAGAATAAACATTTCTCGTAGTAAATTACGATCCTTTGTGGAGATTTTTTGAAAGGTTACCACTCATAAATTAAGTACATTGATCAGAAACACTTTTCATAGTAGGATAAGATGCTTTGTGGTATTTTCTTTAATGGTTACCACCCTTAAAAGAAGTACTCAGATAAGACACACTTCTCGTAGTAGGATATGATGCATTGTGGAGTTTTCTTAAATAGTTACCACTCATAAATGAAATACTCTGATAAAAAACACTTCTCATAGTAGGATATGAAGCTTTGTAGTGTTTTCTTTAATGGTTACCACCCATAAATGAGGTACTCTGATCAGAAACACTTATCAATGAAGCAAAAGATGCTTTGTGGTGTTTTATTGAATGGTTTCCACCAAAAAATGAAGGAATCGAATCTGAAACACTTCACATAGTAGGATAAGAAGCTTTGTGATGTTTTCTTCAATGGTTACCACCCAAAAATGAAGTATCCTGATCAGAAACACTTCTCATAGAAACATAAGATGTTTTCTGGTGTATTCTTGAATGATTACCACCATTAAATGAAGTAATCAGATCTGAAATACTTCTCGTCGTAGGATAAGATGCTTTGTTGTGTTTTAGTGACTGGTTACAACACTTAAAGGAAGTAATCGGAGAATAAACACTTCTCGTAGTAAATTACGATTCTTTGTAATGTTTTCTTAAATAGTTACCACTCATAAATGAAATACTCTGATAAAAAACACTTCTCATAGTAGGATATGAAGCTTTGTAGTGTTTTCTTTAATGGTTACCACCCATAAATGAGGTACTCTGATCAGAAACACTTATCAATGAAGCAAAAGATGCTTTGTGGTGTTTTATTGAATGGTTTCCACCAAAAAATGAAGGAATCGAATCTGAAACACTTCACATAGTAGGATAAGAAGCTTTGTGATGTTTTCTTCAATGGTTACCACCCAAAAATGAAGTATCCTGATCAGAAACACTTCTCATAGAAACATGAGATGCTTTGTGGTGTATCCTTGAATGATTACCACCATTAAATGAAGTAATCAGATCTGAAATACTTCTAGTAGTAGGATAAGATGCTTTGTTGTGTTTTAGTGACTGGTTACAACACTTAAAGGAAGTAATCGGAGAATAAACTCTTCTCGTAGTAAATTATGATCCCTTGTGGAGATTTTTTGAAAGGTTACCACTCACAAATTAAGTACTCTGATCAGAAAATCTTCTCATAGTAGCATAAGAAGCTTTGTGGTGTTTTATTTAATGGTTATCATGCATAAATGAAGTACTCTGATCAGAAACACTTATCATTAAAGCAAAAGATGCTTTGTGGAGTTTTCATGAATGGTTACCTCCCATAAATGAAGGAATCGAATCTGAAACACTTCTCGTAGTATGATAAGATGCTTTGCGGTGTTTTCTTTAATGGTTACGACCCATAAATGAAGTAATCTGATCGAAATCACTCAAAAATCAAGTACTCAGACATGAAGCACATAAAGTGGCATTCTACGCTTTGTTGTGGTGTTTTGATGAATGGTTACAACACTTAAATGAAGTACATGGAGAATAAACTCTTCTCATAGTTAGATATGATGTTTTATAGAATTTTCTTGAAGTGTTACCACCCATAAATGAAGTAATTCGATCTGAAACACTTGTCCTAATAGGATAAGATGCTTTGTGTTGTTTTTTTTATTATTTACATCCCTTAAATGAAGTACTCGAACATGAAGAACCTGGAGTGGTAATCTATGCTCTTTCGAGGTGTTTTAATGATTGGTTATCATCCTTAATTGAAGTATTCGTAGAACAAACACTTCTCATAGTATGATAAGATGCTTTGTGGTGTTTTCTTTAATGGTTACCACTCATAAATGAAATATTCTAATCAGAAACACTTCTCATAGAAACATAAGATGTTTCGTGGTGTATTCTTAAATGATTACCACCCTTAAATAAGTACTCGGAAAAGAAACATTTCTCGTATTAGGATATGATGCATTGTGGAGTTTTCTTGAATGGTTACCAGTCATAAATGAAATACTCTGATAAAAAACACATAGAATAATATGCTTCTTTGTAGTGTTTTAGTGAATGGTTACAACACTTAAATGAAGTAATCGGAGAATAAACATTTCTCGTAGTAAATTACGATCCTTTGTGGAGATTTTTTGAAAGGTTACCACTCATAAATTAAGTACACTGATCAGAAACACTTTTCATAGTAGGATAAGATGCTTTGTGGTATTTTCTTTGATGGTTACCACCCTTAAAAGAAGTACTCAGATAAGACACACTTCTCGTAGTAGGATATGATGCATTGTGGAGTTTTCTTAAATGGTTACCACTCATAAATGAAATACTCTGATAAAAAACACTTCTCATAGTAGGATATGAAGCTTTGTAGTGTTTTCTTTAATGGTTACCACCCATAAATGAGGTACTCTGATCAGAAACACTTATCATTGAAGCAAAAGATGCTTTGTGGTGTTTTATTGAATGGTTTCCACCAAAAAATGAAGGAATCGAATCTGAAACACTTCACATAGTAGGATAAGAAGCTTTGTGATGTTTTCTTCAATGGTTACCACCCAAAAATGAAGTATCCTGATCAGAAACACTTCTCATAGAAACATAAGATGTTTTGTTGTGTATTCTTGAATGATTACCACCATTAAATGAAGTAATCAGATCTGAAATACTTCTCGTCGTAGGATAAGATGCTTTGGTTATGTTTTTTTAATGGTTACCACCTAAAAATTAAGTACTCTGGTCAGAATCATTCATAAATTAAGTACTCAGACATGAAGCATATAGAGTAGTATTCTTTACTTCTTTGTAGTGTTTTAGTGACTGGTTACAACACTTAAAGGAAGTAATCGGAGAATAAACACTTCTCGTAGTAAATTACGATCCTTTGTGGAGATTTCTTGAAAGGTTACCACTCATAAATTAAGTACACTGATCAGAAACACTTCTCATAGTAGGATAAGATGCTTTGTGGTATTTTCTTTGATGGTTACCACCCTTAAAAGAAGTACTCAGATAAGACACACTTCTCGTAGTAGGATATGATGCATTGTGGAGTTTTCTTAAATGGTTATCACTCATAAATGAAATACTCTGATAAAAAACACTTCTCATAGTAGGATATGAAGCTTTGTAGTGTTTTCTTTAATGGTTACCACCCATAAATGAGGTACTCTGATCAGAAACACTTATCATTGAAGCAAAAGATGCTTTGTGGTGTTTTATTGAAAGGTTTCCACCAAAAAATGAAGGAATCGAATCTGAAGCACTTCACATAGTAGGATAAGATGCTTTGTGATGTTTTCTTCAATGGTTACCACCCAAAAATGAAGTATCCTGATCAGAAACACTTCTCATAGAAACATGAGATGCTTTGTGGTGTATTCTTGAATGATTACCACCATTAAATGAAGTAATCAGATCTGAAATACTTCTAGTAGTAGTATAAGATGCTTTGTTGTGTTTTAGTGACTGGTTACAACACTTAAAGGAAGTAATCGGAGAATAAACTCTTCTCGTAGTAAATTATGATCCCTTGTGGAGATTTTTTGAAAGGTTACCACTCACAAATTAAGTACTCTGATCAGAAAATCTTCTCATAGTAGCATAAGAAGCTTTGTGGTGTTTTATTTAATGGTTATCATGCATAAATGAAGTATTCTGATCAGAAACACTTATCATTAAAGCAAAAGATGCTTTGTGGAGTTTTCATGAATGGTTACCTCCCATAAATGAAGGAATCGAATCTGAAACACTTCTCGTAGTATGATAAGATGCTTTGCGGTGTTTTCTTTAATGGTTACGACCCATAAATGAAGTAATCTGATCGAAATCACTCAAAAATCAAGTACTCAGACATGAAGCACATAAAGTGGCATTCTACGCTTTTTTGTGGTGTTTTGATGAATGGTTACAACACTTAAATGAAGTACATGGAGAATAAACTCTTCTCATAGTTAGATATGATGTTTTATAGAATTTTCTTGAAGTGTTACCACCCATAAATGAAGTAATTCGATCTGAAACACTTGTCCTAATAGGATAAGATGCTTTGTGTTGTTTTTTTTATTATTTACATCCCTTAAATGAAGTACTCAAACATGAAGAACCTGGAGTGGTAATCTATGCTCTTTCGAGGTGTTTTAATGATTGGTTATCATCCTTAATTGAAGTATTCGTAGAACAAACACTTCTCATAGTATGATAAGATGCTTTGTGGTGTTTTCTTTAATGGTTACCACTCATAAATGAAATATTCTAATCAGAAACACTTCTCATAGAAACATAAGATGTTTCGTGGTGTATTCTTAAATGATTACCACCCTTAAATAAGTACTCGGAAAAGAAACATTTCTCGTATTAGGATATGATGCATTGTGGAGTTTTCTTGAATGGTTACCAGTCATAAATGAAATACTCTGATAAAAAACACATAGAATAATATGCTTCTTTGTAGTGTTTTAGTGAATGGTTACAACACTTAAATGAAGTAATCGGAGAATAAACATTTCTCGTAGTAAATTACGATCCTTTGTGGAGATTTTTTGAAAGGTTACCACTCATAAATTAAGTACACTGATCAGAAACACTTTTCATAGTAGGATAAGATGCTTTGTGGTATTTTCTTTGATGGTTACCACCCTTAAAAGAAGTACTCAGATAAGACACACTTCTCGTAGTAGGATATGATGCATTGTGGAGTTTTCTTAAATGGTTACCACTCATAAATGAAATACTCTGATAAAAAACACTTCTCATAGTAGGATATGAAGCTTTGTAGTGTTTTCTTTAATGGTTACCACCCATAAATGAGGTACTCTGATCAGAAACACTTATCATTGAAGCAAAAGATGCTTTGTGGTGTTTTATTGAATGGTTTCCACCAAAAAATGAAGGAATCGAATCTGAAACACTTCACATAGTAGGATAAGAAGCTTTGTGATGTTTTCTTCAATGGTTACCACCCAAAAATGAAGTATCCTGATCAGAAACACTTCTCATAGAAACATAAGATGTTTTGTTGTGTATTCTTGAATGATTACCACCATTAAATGAAGTAATCAGATCTGAAATACTTCTCGTCGTAGGATAAGATGCTTTGGTTATGTTTTTTTAATGGTTACCACCTAAAAATTAAGTACTCAGGTCAGAATCATTCATAAATTAAGTACTCAGACATGAAGCATATAGAGTAGTATTCTTTACTTCTTTGTAGTGTTTTAGTGACTGGTTACAACACTTAAATGAAGTAATCGGAGAATAAACACTTCTCGTAGTAAATTACGATCCTTTGTGGAGATTTCTTGAAAGGTTACCACTCATAAATTAAGTACACTGATCAGAAACACTTCTCATAGTAGGATAAGATGCTTTGTGGTATTTTCTTTGATGGTTACCACCCTTAAAAGAAGTACTCAGATAAGACACACTTCTCGTAGTAGGATATGATGCATTGTGGAGTTTTCTTAAATGGTTACCACTCATAAATGAAATACTCTGATAAAAAACACTTCTCATAGTAGGATATGAAGCTTTGTAGTGTTTTCTTTAATGGTTACCACCCATAAATGAGGTACTCTGATCAGAAACACTTATCATTGAAGCAAAAGATGCTTTGTGGTGTTTTATTGAATGGTTTCCACCAAAAAATGAAGGAATCGAATCTGAAACACTTCACATAGTAGGATAAGAAGCTTTGTGATGTTTTCTTCAATGGTTACCACCCAAAAATGAAGTATCCTGATCAGAAACACTTCTCATAGAAACATAAGATGTTTTGTGGTGTATTCTTGAATGATTACCACCATTAAATGAAGTAATCAGATCTGAAATACTTCTAGTAGTAGGATAAGATGCTTTGTTGTGTTTTAGTGACTGGTTACAACACTTAAAGGAAGTAATCGGAGAATAAACTCTTCTCGTAGTAAATTATGATCCCTTGTGGAGATTTTTTGAAAGGTTACCACTCACAAATTAAGTACTCTGATCAGAAAATCTTCTCATAGTAGCATAAGAAGCTTTGTGGTGTTTTATTTAATGGTTATCATGCATAAATGAAGTACTCTGATCAGAAACACTTATCATTAAAGCAAAAGATGCTTTGTGGAGTTTTCATGAATGGTTACCTCCCATAAATGAAGGAATCGAATCTGAAACACTTCTCGTAGTATGATAAGATGCTTTGCGGTGTTTTCTTTAATGGTTACGACCCATAAATGAAGTAATCTGATCGAAATCACTCAAAAATCAAGTACTCAGACATGAAGCACATAAAGTGGCATTCTACGCTTTTTTGTGGTGTTTTGATGAATGGTTACAACACTTAAATGAAGTACATGGAGAATAAACTCTTCTCATAGTTAGATATGATGTTTTATAGAATTTTCTTGAAGTGTTACCACCCATAAATGAAGTAATTCGATCTGAAACACTTGTCCTAATAGGATAAGATGCTTTGTGTTGTTTTTTTTATTATTTACATCCCTTAAATGAAGTACTCGAACATGAAGAACCTGGAGTGGTAATCTATGCTCTTTCGAGGTGTTTTAATGATTGGTTATCATCCTTAATTGAAGTATTCGTAGAACAAACACTTCTCATAGTATGATAAGATGCTTTGTGGTGTTTTCTTTAATGGTTACCACTCATAAATGAAATATTCTAATCAGAAACACTTCTCATAGAAACATAAGATGTTTCGTGGTGTATTCTTAAATGATTACCACCCTTAAATAAGTACTCGGAAAAGAAACATTTCTCGTATTAGGATATGATGCATTGTGGAGTTTTCTTGAATGGTTACCAGTCATAAATGAAATACTCTGATAAAAAACACATAGAATAATATGCTTCTTTGTAGTGTTTTAGTGAATGGTTACAACACTTAAATGAAGTAATCGGAGAATAAACATTTCTCGTAGTAAATTACGATCCTTTGTGGAGATTTTTTGAAAGGTTACCACTCATAAATTAAGTACACTGATCAGAAACACTTTTCATAGTAGGATAAGATGCTTTGTGGTATTTTCTTTGATGGTTACCACCCTTAAAAGAAGTACTCAGATAAGACACACTTCTCGTAGTAGGATATGATGCATTGTGGAGTTTTCTTAAATGGTTACCACTCATAAATGAAATACTCTGATAAAAAACACTTCTCATAGTAGGATATGAAGCTTTGTAGTGTTTTCTTTAATGGTTACCACCCATAAATGAGGTACTCTGATCAGAAACACTTATCATTGAAGCAAAAGATGCTTTGTGGTGTTTTATTGAATGGTTTCCACCAAAAAATGAAGGAATCGAATCTGAAACACTTCACATAGTAGGATAAGAAGCTTTGTGATGTTTTCTTCAATGGTTACCACCCAAAAATGAAGTATCCTGATCAGAAACACTTCTCATAGAAACATAAGATGTTTTGTTGTGTATTCTTGAATGATTACCACCATTAAATGAAGTAATCAGATCTGAAATACTTCTCGTCGTAGGATAAGATGCTTTGGTTATGTTTTTTTAATGGTTACCACCTAAAAATTAAGTACTCTGGTCAGAATCATTCATAAATTAAGTACTCAGACATGAAGCATATAGAGTAGTATTCTTTACTTCTTTGTAGTGTTTTAGTGACTGGTTACAACACTTAAAGGAAGTAATCGGAGAATAAACACTTCTCGTAGTAAATTACGATCCTTTGTGGAGATTTCTTGAAAGGTTACCACTCATAAATTAAGTACACTGATCAGAAACACTTCTAATAGTAGGATAAGATGCTTTGTGGTATTTTCTTTGATGGTTACCACCCTTAAAAGAAGTACTCAGATAAGACACACTTCTCGTAGTAGGATATGATGCATTGTGGAGTTTTCTTAAATGGTTATCACTCATAAATGAAATACTCTGATAAAAAACACTTCTCATAGTAGGATATGAAGCTTTGTAGTGTTTTCTTTAATGGTTACCACCCATAAATGAGGTACTCTGATCAGAAACACTTATCATTGAAGCAAAAGATGCTTTGTGGTGTTTTATTGAAAGGTTTCCACCAAAAAATGAAAGAATCGAATCTGAAGCACTTCACATAGTAGGATAAGATGCTTTGTGATGTTTTCTTCAATGGTTACCACCCAAAAATGAAGTATCCTGATCAGAAACACTTCTCATAGAAACATGAGATGCTTTGTGGTGTATTCTTGAATGATTACCACCATTAAATGAAGTAATCAGATCTGAAATACTTCTAGTAGTAGGATAAGATGCTTTGTTGTGTTTTAGTGACTGGTTACAACACTTAAAGGAAGTAATCGGAGAATAAACTCTTCTCGTAGTAAATTATGATCCCTTGTGGAGATTTTTTGAAAGGTTACCACTCACAAATTAAGTACTCTGATCAGAAAATCTTCTCATAGTAGCATAAGAAGCTTTGTGGTGTTTTATTTAATGGTTATCATGCATAAATGAAGTACTCTGATCAGAAACACTTATCATTAAAGCAAAAGATGCTTTGTGGAGTTTTCATGAATGGTTACCTCCCATAAATGAAGGAATCGAATCTGAAACACTTCTCGTAGTATGATAAGATGCTTTGCGGTGTTTTCTTTAATGGTTACGACCCATAAATGAAGTAATCTGATCGAAATCACTCAAAAATCAAGTACTCAGACATGAAGCACATAAAGTGGCATTCTACGCTTTTTTGTGGTGTTTTGATGAATGGTTACAACACTTAAATGAAGTACATGGAGAATAAACTCTTCTCATAGTTAGATATGATGTTTTATAGAATTTTCTTGAAGTGTTACCACCCATAAATGAAGTAATTCGATCTGAAACACTTGTCCTAATAGGATAAGATGCTTTGTGTTGTTTTTTTTATTATTTACATCCCTTAAATGAAGTACTCGAACATGAAGAACCTGGAGTGGTAATCTATGCTCTTTCGAGGTGTTTTAATGATTGGTTATCATCCTTAATTGAAGTATTCGTAGAACAAACACTTCTCATAGTATGATAAGATGCTTTGTGGTGTTTTCTTTAATGGTTACTACTCATAAATGAAATATTCTAATCAGAAACACTTCTCATAGAAACATAAGATGTTTCGTGGTGTATTCTTAAATGATTACCACCCTTAAATAAGTACTCGGAAAAGAAACATTTCTCGTATTAGGATATGATGCATTGTGGAGTTTTCTTGAATGGTTACCAGTCATAAATGAAATACTCTAATAAAAAACACATAGAATTATATGCTTCTTTGTAGTGTTTTAGTGAATGGTTACAACACTTAAATTAAGTAATCGGAGAATAAACATTTCTCGTAGTAAATTACGATCCTTTGTGGAGATTTTTTGAAAGGTTACCACTCATAAATTAAGTACACTGATCAGAAACACTTTTCATTGTAGGATAAGATGCTTTGTGGTATTTTCTTTGATGGTTACCACCCTTAAAAGAAGTACTCAGATAAGACACACTTCTCGTAGTAGGATATGATGCATTGTGGAGTTTTCTTAAATGGTTACCACTCATAAATGAAATACTCTGATAAAAAACACTTCTCATAGTAAGATATGAAGCTTTGTAGTGTTTTCTTTAATGGTTACCACCCATAAATGAGGTACTCTGATCAGAAACACTTATCATTGAAGCAAAAGATGCTTTGTGGTGTTTTATTGAAAGGTTTCCACCAAAAAATGAAGGAATCGAATCTGAAACACTTCACATAGTTGGATAAGAAGCTTTGTGATGTTTTCTTCAATGGTTACCACCCAAAAATGAAGTATCCTGATCAGAAATACTTCTCATAGAAACATAAGATGTTTTGTGGTGTATTCTTGAATGATTACCACCATTAAATGAAGTAATCAGATCTGAAATACTTCTAGTAGTAGGATCAGATGCTTTGTTGTGTTTTAGTGACTGGTTACAACACTTAAAGGAAGTAATCGGAGAATAAACACTTCTCGTTGTAAATTACGATCATTTGTGGAGATTTCTTGAAAGGTTACCACTCATAAATTAAGTACACTGATCAGAAACACTTTTCATAGTAGGATAAGATGCTTTGTGGTATTTTTTTTGATGGTTACCACCCTTAAAAGAAGTACTCAGATAAGACACACTTCTCGTAGTAGGATATGATGCATTGTGGAGTACTCATAAATGAAATACTCTGATAAAAAAACACTTCTCATAGTAGCATATGAAGCTTTGTAGTGTTTTCTTTAATGGTTACCACCCATAAATGAGGTACTCTGATCAGAAACAATTATCATTGAAGCAAAAGATGCTTTGTGGTGTTTTATTGAATGATTTCCACCAAAAAATGAAGGAATCGAATCTGAAACACTTCACATAGTAGGATAAGATGCTTTGTGATGTTTTCTTCAATGGTTACCACCCAAAAATGAAGTATCCTGATCAGAAACACTTCTCATAGAAACATGAGATGCTTTGTGGTGTATTCTTGAATGATTACCACCATTAAATGAAGTAATCAGATCTGAAATACTTCTCGTCGTAGGATAAGATGCTTTGGTTATGTTTTTTTAATGGTTACCACCTAAAAATTAAGTACTCTGGTCAGAATCATTCATAAATTAAGTACTCAGACATGAAGCATATAGAGTAGTATTCTTTACTTCTTTGTAGTGTTTTAGTGACTGGTTACAACACTTAAAGGAAGTAATCGGAGAATAAACACTTCTCGTAGTAAATTACGATCCTTTGTGGAGATTTCTTGAAAGGTTACCACTCATAAATTAAGTACACTGATCAGAAACACTTCTCATAGTAGGATAAGATGCTTTGTGGTATTTTCTTTGATGGTTACCACCCTTAAAAGAAGTACTCAGATAAGACACACTTCTCGTAGTAGGATATGATGCATTGTGGAGTTTTCTTAAATGGTTACCACTCATAAATGAAATACTCTGATAAAAAACACTTCTCATAGTAGGATATGAAGCTTTGTAGTGTTTTCTTTAATGGTTACCACCCATAAATGAGGTACTCTGATCAGAAACACTTATCATTGAAGCAAAAGATGCTTTGTGGTGTTTTATTGAATGGTTTCCACCAAAAAATGAAGGAATCGAATCTGAAACACTTCACATAGTAGGATAAGAAGCTTTGTGATGTTTTCTTCAATGGTTACCACCCAAAAATGAAGTATCCTGATCAGAAACACTTCTCATAGAAACATAAGATGTTTTGTGGTGTATTCTTGAATGATTACCACCATTAAATGAAGTAATCAGATCTGAAATACTTCTAGTAGTAGGATAAGATGCTTTGTTGTGTTTTAGTGACTGGTTACAACACTTAAAGGAAGTAATCGGAGAATAAACTCTTCTCGTAGTAAATTATGATCCCTTGTGGAGATTTTTTGAAAGGTTACCACTCACAAATTAAGTACTCTGATCAGAAAATCTTCTCATAGTAGCATAAGAAGCTTTGTGGTGTTTTATTTAATGGTTATCATGCATAAATGAAGTACTCTGATCAGAAACACTTATCATTAAAGCAAAAGATGCTTTGTGGAGTTTTCATGAATGGTTACCTCCCATAAATGAAGGAATCGAATCTGAAACACTTCTCGTAGTATGATAAGATGCTTTGCGGTGTTTTCTTTAATGGTTACGACCCATAAATGAAGTAATCTGATCGAAATCACTCAAAAATCAAGTACTCAGACATGAAGCACATAAAGTGGCATTCTACGCTTTTTTGTGGTGTTTTGATGAATGGTTACAACACTTAAATGAAGTACATGGAGAATAAACTCTTCTCATAGTTAGATATGATGTTTTATAGAATTTTCTTGAAGTGTTACCACCCATAAATGAAGTAATTCGATCTGAAACACTTGTCCTAATAGGATAAGATGCTTTGTGTTGTTTTTTTTATTATTTACATCCCTTAAATGAAGTACTCGAACATGAAGAACCTGGAGTGGTAATCTATGCTCTTTCGAGGTGTTTTAATGATTGGTTATCATCCTTAATTGAAGTATTCGTAGAACAAACACTTCTCATAGTATGATAAGATGCTTTGTGGTGTTTTCTTTAATGGTTACCACTCATAAATGAAATATTCTAATCAGAAACACTTCTCATAGAAACATAAGATGTTTCGTGGTGTATTCTTAAATGATTACCACCCTTAAATAAGTACTCGGAAAAGAAACATTTCTCGTATTAGGATATGATGCATTGTGGAGTTTTCTTGAATGGTTACCAGTCATAAATGAAATACTCTGATAAAAAACACATAGAATAATATGCTTCTTTGTAGTGTTTTAGTGAATGGTTACAACACTTAAATGAAGTAATCGGAGAATAAACATTTCTCGTAGTAAATTACGATCCTTTGTGGAGATTTTTTGAAAGGTTACCACTCATAAATTAAGTACACTGATCAGAAACACTTTTCATAGTAGGATAAGATGCTTTGTGGTATTTTCTTTGATGGTTACCACCCTTAAAAGAAGTACTCAGATAAGACACACTTCTCGTAGTAGGATATGATGCATTGTGGAGTTTTCTTAAATGGTTACCACTCATAAATGAAATACTCTGATAAAAAACACTTCTCATAGTAGGATATGAAGCTTTGTAGTGTTTTCTTTAATGGTTACCACCCATAAATGAGGTACTCTGATCAGAAACACTTATCATTGAAGCAAAAGATGCTTTGTGGTGTTTTATTGAATGGTTTCCACCAAAAAATGAAGGAATCGAATCTGAAACACTTCACATAGTAGGATAAGAAGCTTTGTGATGTTTTCTTCAATGGTTACCACCCAAAAATGAAGTATCCTGATCAGAAACACTTCTCATAGAAACATAAGATGTTTTGTTGTGTATTCTTGAATGATTACCACCATTAAATGAAGTAATCAGATCTGAAATACTTCTCGTCGTAGGATAAGATGCTTTGGTTATGTTTTTTTAATGGTTACCACCTAAAAATTAAGTACTCTGGTCAGAATCATTCATAAATTAAGTACTCAGACATGAAGCATATAGAGTAGTATTCTTTACTTCTTTGTAGTGTTTTAGTGACTGGTTACAACACTTAAAGGAAGTAATCGGAGAATAAACACTTCTCGTAGTAAATTACGATCCTTTGTGGAGATTTCTTGAAAGGTTACCACTCATAAATTAAGTACACTGATCAGAAACACTTCTAATAGTAGGATAAGATGCTTTGTGGTATTTTCTTTGATGGTTACCACCCTTAAAAGAAGTACTCAGATAAGACACACTTCTCGTAGTAGGATATGATGCATTGTGGAGTTTTCTTAAATGGTTATCACTCATAAATGAAATACTCTGATAAAAAACACTTCTCATAGTAGGATATGAAGCTTTGTAGTGTTTTCTTTAATGGTTACCACCCATAAATGAGGTACTCTGATCAGAAACACTTATCATTGAAGCAAAAGATGCTTTGTGGTGTTTTATTGAAAGGTTTCCACCAAAAAATGAAAGAATCGAATCTGAAGCACTTCACATAGTAGGATAAGATGCTTTGTGATGTTTTCTTCAATGGTTACCACCCAAAAATGAAGTATCCTGATCAGAAACACTTCTCATAGAAACATGAGATGCTTTGTGGTGTATTCTTGAATGATTACCACCATTAAATGAAGTAATCAGATCTGAAATACTTCTAGTAGTAGGATAAGATGCTTTGTTGTGTTTTAGTGACTGGTTACAACACTTAAAGGAAGTAATCGGAGAATAAACTCTTCTCGTAGTAAATTATGATCCCTTGTGGAGATTTTTTGAAAGGTTACCACTCACAAATTAAGTACTCTGATCAGAAAATCTTCTCATAGTAGCATAAGAAGCTTTGTGGTGTTTTATTTAATGGTTATCATGCATAAATGAAGTACTCTGATCAGAAACACTTATCATTAAAGCAAAAGATGCTTTGTGGAGTTTTCATGAATGGTTACCTCCCATAAATGAAGGAATCGAATCTGAAACACTTCTCGTAGTATGATAAGATGCTTTGCGGTGTTTTCTTTAATGGTTACGACCCATAAATGAAGTAATCTGATCGAAATCACTCAAAAATCAAGTACTCAGACATGAAGCACATAAAGTGGCATTCTACGCTTTTTTGTGGTGTTTTGATGAATGGTTACAACACTTAAATGAAGTACATGGAGAATAAACTCTTCTCATAGTTAGATATGATGTTTTATAGAATTTTCTTGAAGTGTTACCACCCATAAATGAAGTAATTCGATCTGAAACACTTGTCCTAATAGGATAAGATGCTTTGTGTTGTTTTTTTTATTATTTACATCCCTTAAATGAAGTACTCGAACATGAAGAACCTGGAGTGGTAATCTATGCTCTTTCGAGGTGTTTTAATGATTGGTTATCATCCTTAATTGAAGTATTCGTAGAACAAACACTTCTCATAGTATGATAAGATGCTTTGTGGTGTTTTCTTTAATGGTTACCACTCATAAATGAAATATTCTAATCAGAAACACTTCTCATAGAAACATAAGATGTTTCGTGGTGTATTCTTAAATGATTACCACCCTTAAATAAGTACTCGGAAAAGAAACATTTCTCGTATTAGGATATGATGCATTGTGGAGTTTTCTTGAATGGTTACCAGTCATAAATGAAATACTCTGATAAAAAACACATAGAATAATATGCTTCTTTGTAGTGTTTTAGTGAATGGTTACAACACTTAAATGAAGTAATCGGAGAATAAACATTTCTCGTAGTAAATTACGATCCTTTGTGGAGATTTTTTGAAAGGTTACCACTCATAAATTAAGTACACTGATCAGAAACACTTTTCATAGTAGGATAAGATGCTTTGTGGTATTTTCTTTGATGGTTACCACCCTTAAAAGAAGTACTCAGATAAGACACACTTCTCGTAGTAGGATATGATGCATTGTGGAGTTTTCTTAAATGGTTACCACTCATAAATGAAATACTCTGATAAAAAACACTTCTCATAGTAGGATATGAAGCTTTGTAGTGTTTTCTTTAATGGTTACCACCCATAAATGAGGTACTCTGATCAGAAACACTTATCATTGAAGCAAAAGATGCTTTGTGGTGTTTTATTGAATGGTTTCCACCAAAAAATGAAGGAATCGAATCTGAAACACTTCACATAGTAGGATAAGAAGCTTTGTGATGTTTTCTTCAATGGTTACCACCCAAAAATGAAGTATCCTGATCAGAAACACTTCTCATAGAAACATAAGATGTTTTGTTGTGTATTCTTGAATGATTACCACCATTAAATGAAGTAATCAGATCTGAAATACTTCTCGTCGTAGGATAAGATGCTTTGGTTATGTTTTTTTAATGGTTACCACCTAAAAATTAAGTACTCTGGTCAGAATCATTCATAAATTAAGTACTCAGACATGAAGCATATAGAGTAGTATTCTTTACTTCTTTGTAGTGTTTTAGTGACTGGTTACAACACTTAAAGGAAGTAATCGGAGAATAAACACTTCTCGTAGTAAATTACGATCCTTTGTGGAGATTTCTTGAAAGGTTACCACTCATAAATTAAGTACACTGATCAGAAACACTTCTAATAGTAGGATAAGATGCTTTGTGGTATTTTCTTTGATGGTTACCACCCTTAAAAGAAGTACTCAGATAAGACACACTTCTCGTAGTAGGATATGATGCATTGTGGAGTTTTCTTAAATGGTTATCACTCATAAATGAAATACTCTGATAAAAAACACTTCTCATAGTAGGATATGAAGCTTTGTAGTGTTTTCTTTAATGGTTACCACCCATAAATGAGGTACTCTGATCAGAAACACTTATCATTGAAGCAAAAGATGCTTTGTGGTGTTTTATTGAAAGGTTTCCACCAAAAAATGAAAGAATCGAATCTGAAGCACTTCACATAGTAGGATAAGATGCTTTGTGATGTTTTCTTCAATGGTTACCACCCAAAAATGAAGTATCCTGATCAGAAACACTTCTCATAGAAACATGAGATGCTTTGTGGTGTATTCTTGAATGATTACCACCATTAAATGAAGTAATCAGATCTGAAATACTTCTAGTAGTAGGATAAGATGCTTTGTTGTGTTTTAGTGACTGGTTACAACACTTAAAGGAAGTAATCGGAGAATAAACTCTTCTCGTAGTAAATTATGATCCCTTGTGGAGATTTTTTGAAAGGTTACCACTCACAAATTAAGTACTCTGATCAGAAAATCTTCTCATAGTAGCATAAGAAGCTTTGTGGTGTTTTATTTAATGGTTATCATGCATAAATGAAGTACTCTGATCAGAAACACTTATCATTAAAGCAAAAGATGCTTTGTGGAGTTTTCATGAATGGTTACCTCCCATAAATGAAGGAATCGAATCTGAAACACTTCTCGTAGTATGATAAGATGCTTTGCGGTGTTTTCTTTAATGGTTACGACCCATAAATGAAGTAATCTGATCGAAATCACTCAAAAATCAAGTACTCAGACATGAAGCACATAAAGTGGCATTCTACGCTTTTTTGTGGTGTTTTGATGAATGGTTACAACACTTAAATGAAGTACATGGAGAATAAACTCTTCTCATAGTTAGATATGATGTTTTATAGAATTTTCTTGAAGTGTTACCACCCATAAATGAAGTAATTCGATCTGAAACACTTGTCCTAATAGGATAAGATGCTTTGTGTTGTTTTTTTTATTATTTACATCCCTTAAATGAAGTACTCGAACATGAAGAACCTGGAGTGGTAATCTATGCTCTTTCGAGGTGTTTTAATGATTGGTTATCATCCTTAATTGAAGTATTCGTAGAACAAACACTTCTCATAGTATGATAAGATGCTTTGTGGTGTTTTCTTTAATGGTTACTACTCATAAATGAAATATTCTAATCAGAAACACTTCTCATAGAAACATAAGATGTTTTGTGGTGTATTCTTAAATGATTACCACCCTTAAATGAAGTACTCGGAAAAGAAACATTTCTCGTATTAGGATATGATGCATTGTAGAGTTTTCTTGAATGGTTACCAGTCATAAATGAAATACTCTGATAAAAAACACATAGAATTCTATGCTTCTTTGTAGTGTTTTAGTGAATGGTTACAACACTTAAATGAAGTAATCGGAGAATAAACATTTCTCGCAGTAAATTACGATCCTTTGTGGAGATTTTTTGAAAGGTTACCACTCATAATTTAAGTACACTGATCAGAAACACTTTTCATAGTAGGATAAGATGCTTTGTGGTATTTTCTTTGATGGTTACCACCCTTAAAAGAAGTACTCAGATAAGACACACTTCTCGTAGTAGGATATGATGCATTGTGGAGTTTTCTTAAATGGTTACCACTCATAAATGAAATACTCTGATAAAAAACACTTCTCATAGTAGGATATGAAGCTTTGTAGTGTTTTCTTTAATGGTTACCACCCATAAATG
This sequence comes from Eleocharis quinqueflora, assembly GCA_964058865.1. Lineage (NCBI taxonomy): Eukaryota > Viridiplantae > Streptophyta > Magnoliopsida > Poales > Cyperaceae > Eleocharis > Eleocharis quinqueflora. The sequence continues at coordinate 19,152 of CAXKVX010001137.1, forward strand.
AGGTACTCTGATCAGAAACACTTATCATTGAAGCAAAAGATGCTTTGTGGTGTTTTATTGAATGGTTTCCACCAAAAAATGAAGGAATCGAATCTGAAACACTTCGCATAGTAGGATAAGAAGCTTTGTGATGTTTTCTTCAATGGTTACCACCCAAAAATGAAGTATCCTGATCAGAAACACTTCTCATAGAAACATAAGATGTTTTGTGGTGTATTCTTGAATGATTACCACCATTAAATGAAGTAATCAGATCTGAAATACTTCTCGTCGTAGGATAAGATGCTTTGGTTATGTTTTTATAATGGTTACCACCTAAAAATTAAGTACTCTGGTCAGAATCATTCATAAATTAAGTACTCAGACATGAAGCATATAGAGTAGTATTCTTTACTTCTTTGTAGTGTTTTAGTGACTGGTTACAACACTTAAAGGAAGTAATCGGAGAATAAACACTTCTCGTAGTAAATTAAGATCCTTTGTGGAGATTTCTTGAAAGGTTACCACTCATAAATTAAGTACACTGATCAGAAACACTTCTCATAGTAGGATAAGATGCTTTGTGGTATTTTCTTTGATGGTTACCACCCTTAAAAAAAGTACTCAGATAAGACACACTTCTCGTAGTAGGATATGATGCATTGTGGAGTTTTCTTAAATGGTTACCACTCATAAATGAAATACTCTGATAAAAAACACTTCTCATAGTAGGATATGAAGCTTTGTAGTGTTTTCTTTAATGGTTACCACCCATAAATGAGTTACTCTGATCAGAAACACTTATCATTGAAGCAAAAGATGCTTTGTGGTGTTTTATTGAATGGTTTCCACCAAAAAATGAAGGAATCGAATCTGAAACACTTCACATAGTAGGATAAGATGCTTTGTGATGTTTTCTTCAATGGTTACCACCCAAAAATGAAGTATCCTGATCAGAAACACTTCTCATAGAAACATGAGATGCTTTGTGATGTATTCTTGAATGATTACCACCATTAAATGAAGTAATCAGATCTGAAATACTTCTAGTAGTAGGATAAGATGCTTTGTTGTGTTCTAGTGACTGGTTACAACACTTAAAGGAAGTAATCGGAGAATAAACTCTTCTCGTAGTAAATTATGATCCCTTGTGGAGATTTTTTGAAAGGTTACCACTCACAAATTAAGTACTCTGATCAGAAAATCTTCTCATGGTAGCATAAGAAGCTTTGTGGTGTTTTATTTAATGGTTATCATGCATAAATGAAGTACTCTGATCAGAAACACTTATCATTAAAGCAAAAGATGCTTTGTGGAGTTTTCATGAATGGTTACCTCCCATAAATGAAGGAATCGAATCTGAAACACTTCTCGTAGTATGATAAGATGCTTTGCGGTGTTTTCTTTAATGGTTACGACCCATAAATGAAGTAATCTGATCGAAATCACTCAAAAATCAAGTACTCAGACATGAAGCACATAAAGTGGCATTCTACGCTTTTTTGTGGTGTTTTGATGAATGGTTACAACACTTAAATGAAGTACATGGAGAATAAACTCTTCTCATAGTTAGATATGATGTTTTATAGAATTTTCTTGAAGTGTTACCACCCATAAATGAAGTAATTCGATCTGAAACACTTGTCCTAATAGGATAAGATGCTTTGTGTTGTTTTTTTTATTATTTACATCCCTTAAATGAAGTACTCGAACATGAAGAACCTGGAGTGGTAATCTATGCTCTTTCGAGGTGTTTTAATGATTGGTTATCATCCTTAATTGAAGTATTCGTAGAACAAACACTTCTCATAGTATGATAAGATGCTTTGTGGTGTTTTCTTTAATGGTTACCACTCATAAATGAAATATTCTAATCAGAAACACTTCTCATAGAAACATAAGATGTTTTGTGGTGTATTCTTAAATGATTACCACCCTTAAATGAAGTACTCGGAAAAGAAACATTTCTCGTATTAGGATATGATGCATTGTGGAGTTTTCTTGAATGGTTACCAGTCATAAATGAAATACTCTGATAAAAAACACATAGAATTCTATGCTTCTTTGTAGTGTTTTAGTGAATGGTTACAACACTTAAATGAAGTAATCGGAGAATAAACATTTCTCGCAGTAAATTACGATCCTTTGTGGAGATTTTTTGAAAGGTTACCACTCATAAATTAAGTACACTGATCAGAAACACTTTTCATAGTAGGATAAGATGCTTTGTGGTATTTTCTTTGATGGTTACCACCCTTAAAAGAAGTACTCAGATAAGACACACTTCTCGTAGTAGGATATGATGCATTGTGGAGTTTTCTTAAATGGTTACCACTCATAAATGAAATACTCTGATAAAAAACACTTCTCATAGTAGGATATGAAGCTTTGTAGTGTTTTCTTTAATGGTTACCACCCATAAATGAGGTACTCTGATCAGAAACACTTATCATTGAAGCAAAAGATGCTTTGTGGTGTTTTATTGAATGGTTTCCACCAAAAAATGAAGGAATCGAATCTGAAACACTTCGCATAGTAGGATAAGAAGCTTTGTGATGTTTTCTTCAATGGTTACCACCCAAAAATGAAGTATCCTGATCAGAAACACTTCTCATAGAAACATAAGATGTTTTGTGGTGTATTCTTGAATGATTACCACCATTAAATGAAGTAATCAGATCTGAAATACTTCTCGTCGTAGGATAAGATGCTTTGGTTATGTTTTTATAATGGTTACCACCTAAAAATTAAGTACTCTGGTCAGAATCATTCATAAATTAAGTACTCAGACATGAAGCATATAGAGTAGTATTCTTTACTTCTTTGTAGTGTTTTAGTGACTGGTTACAACACTTAAAGGAAGTAATCGGAGAATAAACACTTCTCGTAGTAAATTAAGATCCTTTGTGGAGATTTCTTGAAAGGTTACCACTCATAAATTAAGTACACTGATCAGAAACACTTCTCATAGTAGGATTAGATGCTTTGTGGTATTTTCTTTGATGGTTACCACCCTTAAAAGAAGTACTCAGATAAGACACACTTCTCGTAGTAGGATATGATGCATTGTGGAGTTTTCTTAAATGGTTACCACTCATAAATGAAATACTCTGATAAAAAAACACTTCTCATAGTAGGATATGAAGCTTTGTTGTGTTTTCTTTAATGGTTACCACCCATAAATGAGGTACTCTGATCAGAAACACTTATCATTGAAGCAAAAGATGCTTTGTGGTGTTTTATTGAATGGTTTCCACCAAAAAATGAAGGAATCGAATCTGAAACACTTCACATAGTAGGATAAGATGCTTTGTGATGTTTTCTTCAATGGTTACCACCCAAAAATGAAGTATCCTGATCAGAAACACTTCTCATAGAAACATGAGATGCTTTGTGGTGTATTCTTGAATGATTACCACCATTAAATGAAGTAATCAGATCTGAAATACTTCTAGTAGTAGGATAAGATGCTTTGTTGTGTTCTAGTGACTGGTTACAACACTTAAAGGAAGTAATCGGAGAATAAACTCTTCTCGTAGTAAATTATGATCCCTTGTGGAGATTTTTTGAAAGGTTACCACTCACAAATTAAGTACTCTGATCAGAAAATCTTCTCATGGTAGCATAAGAAGCTTTGTGGTGTTTTATTTAATGGTTATCATGCATAAATGAAGTACTCTGATCAGAAACACTTATCATTAAAGCAAAAGATGCTTTGTGGAGTTTTCATGAATGGTTACCTCCCATAAATGAAGGAATCGAATCTGAAACACTTCTCGTAGTATGATAAGATGCTTTGCGGTGTTTTCTTTAATGGTTACGACCCATAAATGAAGTAATCTGATCGAAATCACTCAAAAATCAAGTACTCAGACATGAAGCACATAAAGTGGCATTCTACGCTTTTTTGTGGTGTTTTGATGAATGGTTACAACACTTAAATGAAGTACATGGAGAATAAACTCTTCTCATAATTAGATATGATGTTTTATAGAATTTTCTTGAAGTGTTACCACCCATAAATGAAGTAATTCGATCTGAAACACTTGTCCTAATAGGATAAGATGCTTTGTGTTGTTTTTTTTATTATTTACATCCCTTAAATGAAGTACTCGAACATGAAGAACCTGGAGTGGTAATCTATGCTCTTTCGAGGTGTTTTAATGATTGGTTATCATCCTTAATTGAAGTATTCGTAGAACAAACACTTCTCATAGTATGATAAGATGCTTTGTGGTGTTTTCTTTAATGGTTACCACTCATAAATGAAATATTCTAATCAGAAACACTTCTCATAGAAACATAAGATGTTTTGTGGTGTATTCTTAAATGATTACCACCCTTAAATGAAGTACTCGGAAAAGAAACATTTCTCGTATTAGGATATGATGTATTGTGGAGTTTTCTTGAATGGTTACCAGTCATAAATGAAATACTCTTATAAAAAACACATAGAATTCTATGCTTCTTTGTAGTGTTTTAGTGAATGGTTACAACACTTAAATGAAGTAATCGGAGAATAAACATTTCTCGCAGTAAATTACGATCCTTTGTGGAGATTTTTTGAAAGGTTACCACTCATAAATTAAGTACACTGATCAGAAACACTTTTCATAGTAGGATAAGATGCTTTGTGGTATTTTCTTTGATGGTTACCACCCTTAAAAGAAGTACTCAGATAAGACACACTTCTCGTAGTAGGATATGATGCATTGTGGAGTTTTCTTAAATGGTTACCACTCATAAATGAAATACTCTGATAAAAAACACTTCTCATAGTAGGATATGAAGCTTTGTAGTGTTTTCTTTAATGGTTACCACCCATAAATGAGGTACTCTGATCAGAAACACTTATCATTGAAGCAAAAGATGCTTTGTGGTGTTTTATTGAATGGTTTCCACCAAAAAATGAAGGAATCGAATCTGAAACACTTCGCATAGTAGGATAAGAAGCTTTGTGATGTTTTCTTCAATGGTTACCACCCAAAAATGAAGTATCCTGATCAGAAACACTTCTCATAGAAACATAAGATGTTTTGTGGTGTATTCTTGAATGATTACCACCATTAAATGAAGTAATCAGATCTGAAATACTTCTCGTCGTAGGATAAGATGCTTTGGTTATGTTTTTATAATGGTTACCACCTAAAAATTAAGTACTCTGGTCAGAATCATTCATAAATTAAGTACTCAGACATGAAGCATATAGAGTAGTATTCTTTACTTCTTTGTAGTGTTTTAGTGACTGGTTACAACACTTAATGGAAGTAATCGGAGAATAAACACTTCTCGTAGTAAATTAAGATCCTTTGTGGAGATTTCTTGAAAGGTTACCACTCATAAATTAAGTACACTGATCAGAAACACTTCTCATAGTAGGATAAGATGCTTTGTGGTATTTTCTTTGATGGTTACCACCCTTAAAAGAAGTACTCAGATAAGACACACTTCTCGTAGTAGGATATGATGCATTGTGGAGTTTTCTTAAATGGTTACCACTCATAAATGAAATACTCTGATAAAAAAACACTTCTCATAGTAGGATATGAAGCTTTGTTGTGTTTTCTTTAATGGTTACCACCCATAAATGAGGTACTCTGATCAGAAACACTTATCATTGAAGCAAAAGATGCTTTGTGGTGTTTTATTGAATGGTTTCCACCAAAAAATGAAGGAATCGAATCTGAAACACTTCACATAGTAGGATAAGATGCTTTGTGATGTTTTCTTCAATGGTTACCACCCAAAAATGAAGTATCCTGATCAGAAACACTTCTCATAGAAACATGAGATGCTTTGTGGTGTATTCTTGAATGATTACCACCATTAAATGAAGTAATCAGATCTGAAATACTTCTAGTAGTAGGATAAGATGCTTTGTTGTGTTTTAGTGACTGGTTACAACACTTAAAGGAAGTAATCGGAGAATAAACTCTTCTCGTAGTAAATTATGATCCCTTGTGGAGATTTTTTGAAAGGTTACCACTCACAAATTAAGTACTCTGATCAGAAAATCTTCTCATAGTAGCATAAGAAGCTTTGTGGTGTTTTATTTAATGGTTATCATGCATAAATGAAGTACTCTGATCAGAAACACTTATCATTAAAGCAAAAGATGCTTTGTGGAGTTTTCATGAATGGTTACCTCCCATAAATGAAGGAATCGAATCTGAAACACTTCTCGTAGTATGATAAGATGCTTTGCGGTGTTTTCTTTAATGGTTACGACCCATAAATGAAGTAATCTGATCGAAATCACTCAAAAATCAAGTACTCAGACATGAAGCACATAAAGTGGCATTCTACGCTTTTTTGTGGTGTTTTGATGAATGGTTACAACACTTAAATGAAGTACATGGAGAATAAACTCTTCTCATAGTTAGATATGATGTTTTATAGAATTTTCTTGAAGTGTTACCACCCATAAATGAAGTAATTCGATCTGAAACACTTGTCCTAATAGGATAAGATGCTTTGTGTTGTTTTTTTTATTATTTACATCCCTTAAATGAAGTACTCGAACATGAAGAACCTGGAGTGGTAATCTATGCTCTTTCGAGGTGTTTTAATGATTGGTTATCATCCTTAATTGAAGTATTCGTAGAACAAACACTTCTCATAGTATGATAAGATGCTTTGTGGTGTTTTCTTTAATGGTTACCACTCATAAATGAAATATTCTAATCAGAAACACTTCTCATAGAAACATAAGATGTTTTGTGGTGTATTCTTAAATGATTACCACCCTTAAATGAAGTACTCGGAAAAGAAACATTTCTCGTATTAGGATATGATGTATTGTGGAGTTTTCTTGAATGGTTACCAGTCATAAATGAAATACTCTTATAAAAAACACATAGAATTCTATGCTTCTTTGTAGTGTTTTAGTGAATGGTTACAACACTTAAATGAAGTAATCGGAGAATAAACATTTCTCGCAGTAAATTACGATCCTTTGTGGAGATTTTTTGAAAGGTTACCACTCATAAATTAAGTACACTGATCAGAAACACTTTTCATAGTAGGATAAGATGCTTTGTGGTATTTTCTTTGATGGTTACCACCCTTAAAAGAAGTACTCAGATAAGACACACTTCTCGTAGTAGGATATGATGCATTGTGGAGTTTTCTTAAATGGTTACCACTCATAAATGAAATACTCTGATAAAAAACACTTCTCATAGTAGGATATGAAGCTTTGTAGTGTTTTCTTTAATGGTTACCACCCATAAATGAGGTACTCTGATCAGAAACACTTATCATTGAAGCAAAAGATGCTTTGTGGTGTTTTATTGAATGGTTTCCACCAAAAAATGAAGGAATCGAATCTGAAACACTTCGCATAGTAGGATAAGAAGCTTTGTGATGTTTTCTTCAATGGTTACCACCCAAAAATGAAGTATCCTGATCAGAAACACTTCTCATAGAAACATAAGATGTTTTGTGGTGTATTCTTGAATGATTACCACCATTAAATGAAGTAATCAGATCTGAAATACTTCTCGTCGTAGGATAAGATGCTTTGGTTATGTTTTTATAATGGTTACCACCTAAAAATTAAGTACTCTGGTCAGAATCATTCATAAATTAAGTACTCAGACATGAAGCATATAGAGTAGTATTCTTTACTTCTTTGTAGTGTTTTAGTGACTGGTTACAACACTTAATGGAAGTAATCGGAGAATAAACACTTCTCGTAGTAAATTAAGATCCTTTGTGGAGATTTCTTGAAAGGTTACCACTCATAAATTAAGTACACTGATCAGAAACACTTCTCATAGTAGGATAAGATGCTTTGTGGTATTTTCTTTGATGGTTACCACCCTTAAAAGAAGTACTCAGATAAGACACACTTCTCGTAGTAGGATATGATGCATTGTGGAGTTTTCTTAAATGGTTACCACTCATAAATGAAATACTCTGATAAAAAAACACTTCTCATAGTAGGATATGAAGCTTTGTTGTGTTTTCTTTAATGGTTACCACCCATAAATGAGGTACTCTGATCAGAAACACTTATCATTGAAGCAAAAGATGCTTTGTGGTGTTTTATTGAATGGTTTCCACCAAAAAATGAAGGAATCGAATCTGAAACACTTCGCATAGTAGGATAAGAAGCTTTGTGATGTTTTCTTCAATGGTTACCACCCAAAAATGAAGTATCCTGATCAGAAACACTTCTCATAGAAACATAAGATGTTTTGTGGTGTATTCTTGAATGATTACCACCATTAAATGAAGTAATCAGATCTGAAATACTTCTCGTCGTAGGATAAGATGCTTTGGTTATGTTTTTATAATGGTTACCACCTAAAAATTAAGTACTCTGGTCAGAATCATTCATAAATTAAGTACTCAGACATGAAGCATATAGAGTAGTATTCTTTACTTCTTTGTAGTGTTTTAGTGACTGGTTACAACACTTAATGGAAGTAATCGGAGAATAAACACTTCTCGTAGTAAATTAAGATCCTTTGTGGAGATTTCTTGAAAGGTTACCACTCATAAATTAAGTACACTGATCAGAAACACTTCTCATAGTAGGATAAGATGCTTTGTGGTATTTTCTTTGATGGTTACCACCCTTAAAAGAAGTACTCAGATAAGACACACTTCTCGTAGTAGGATATGATGCATTGTGGAGTTTTCTTAAATGGTTACCACTCATAAATGAAATACTCTGATAAAAAAACACTTCTCATAGTAGGATATGAAGCTTTGTTGTGTTTTCTTTAATGGTTACCACCCATAAATGAGGTACTCTGATCAGAAACACTTATCATTGAAGCAAAAGATGCTTTGTGGTGTTTTATTGAATGGTTTCCACCAAAAAATGAAGGAATCGAATCTGAAACACTTCACATAGTAGGATAAGATGCTTTGTGATGTTTTCTTCAATGGTTACCACCCAAAAATGAAGTATCCTGATCAGAAACACTTCTCATAGAAACATGAGATGCTTTGTGGTGTATTCTTGAATGATTACCACCATTAAATGAAGTAATCAGATCTGAAATACTTCTAGTAGTAGGATAAGATGCTTTGTTGTGTTTTAGTGACTGGTTACAACACTTAAAGGAAGTAATCGGAGAATAAACTCTTCTCGTAGTAAATTATGATCCCTTGTGGAGATTTTTTGAAAGGTTACCACTCACAAATTAAGTACTCTGATCAGAAAATCTTCTCATAGTAGCATAAGAAGCTTTGTGGTGTTTTATTTAATGGTTATCATGCATAAATGAAGTACTCTGATCAGAAACACTTATCATTAAAGCAAAAGATGCTTTGTGGAGTTTTCATGAATGGTTACCTCCCATAAATGAAGGAATCGAATCTGAAACACTTCTCGTAGTATGATAAGATGCTTTGCGGTGTTTTCTTTAATGGTTACGACCCATAAATGAAGTAATCTGATCGAAATCACTCAAAAATCAAGTACTCAGACATGAAGCACATAAAGTGGCATTCTACGCTTTTTTGTGGTGTTTTGATGAATGGTTACAACACTTAAATGAAGTACATGGAGAATAAACTCTTCTCATAGTTAGATATGATGTTTTATAGAATTTTCTTGAAGTGTTACCACCCATAAATGAAGTAATTCGATCTGAAACACTTGTCCTAATAGGATAAGATGCTTTGTGTTGTTTTTTTTATTATTTACATCCCTTAAATGAAGTACTCGAACATGAAGAACCTGGAGTGGTAATCTATGCTCTTTCGAGGTGTTTTAATGATTGGTTATCATCCTTAATTGAAGTATTCGTAGAACAAACACTTCTCATAGTATGATAAGATGCTTTGTGGTGTTTTCTTTAATGGTTACCACTCATAAATGAAATATTCTAATCAGAAACACTTCTCATAGAAACATAAGATGTTTTGTGGTGTATTCTTAAATGATTACCACCCTTAAATGAAGTACTCGGAAAAGAAACATTTCTCGTATTAGGATATGATGCATTGTGGAGTTTTCTTGAATGGTTACCAGTCATAAATGAAATACTCTGATAAAAAACACATAGAATTCTATGCTTCTTTGTAGTGTTTTAGTGAATGGTTACAACACTTAAATGAAGTAATCGGAGAATAAACATTTCTCGCAGTAAATTACGATCCTTTGTGGAGATTTTTTGAAAGGTTACCACTCATAAATTAAGTACACTGATCAGAAACACTTTTCATAGTAGGATAAGATGCTTTGTGGTATTTTCTTTGATGGTTACCACCCTTAAAAGAAGTACTCAGATAAGACACACTTCTCGTAGTAGGATATGATGCATTGTGGAGTTTTCTTAAATGGTTACCACTCATAAATGAAATACTCTGATAAAAAACACTTCTCATAGTAGGATATGAAGCTTTGTAGTGTTTTCTTTAATGGTTACCACCCATAAATGAGGTACTCTGATCAGAAACACTTATCATTGAAGCAAAAGATGCTTTGTGGTGTTTTATTGAATGGTTTCCACCAAAAAATGAAGGAATCGAATCTGAAACACTTCGCATAGTAGGATAAGAAGCTTTGTGATGTTTTCTTCAATGGTTACCACCCAAAAATGAAGTATCCTGATCAGAAACACTTCTCATAGAAACATAAGATGTTTTGTGGTGTATTCTTGAATGATTACCACCATTAAATGAAGTAATCAGATCTGAAATACTTCTCGTCGTAGGATAAGATGCTTTGGTTATGTTTTTATAATGGTTACCACCTAAAAATTAAGTACTCTGGTCAGAATCATTCATAAATTAAGTACTCAGACATGAAGCATATAGAGTAGTATTCTTTACTTCTTTGTAGTGTTTTAGTGACTGGTTACAACACTTAATGGAAGTAATCGGAGAATAAACACTTCTCGTAGTAAATTAAGATCCTTTGTGGAGATTTCTTGAAAGGTTACCACTCATAAATTAAGTACACTGATCAGAAACACTTCTCATAGTAGGATAAGATGCTTTGTGGTATTTTCTTTGATGGTTACCACCCTTAAAAGAAGTACTCAGATAAGACACACTTCTCGTAGTAGGATATGATGCATTGTGGAGTTTTCTTAAATGGTTACCACTCATAAATGAAATACTCTGATAAAAAAACACTTCTCATAGTAGGATATGAAGCTTTGTTGTGTTTTCTTTAATGGTTACCACCCATAAATGAGGTACTCTGATCAGAAACACTTATCATTGAAGCAAAAGATGCTTTGTGGTGTTTTATTGAATGGTTTCCACCAAAAAATGAAGGAATCGAATCTGAAACACTTCACATAGTAGGATAAGATGCTTTGTGATGTTTTCTTCAATGGTTACCACCCAAAAATGAAGTATCCTGATCAGAAACACTTCTCATAGAAACATGAGATGCTTTGTGGTGTATTCTTGAATGATTACCACCATTAAATGAAGTAATCAGATCTGAAATACTTCTAGTAGTAGGATAAGATGCTTTGTTGTGTTCTAGTGACTGGTTACAACACTTAAAGGAAGTAATCGGAGAATAAACTCTTCTCGTAGTAAATTATGATCCCTTGTGGAGATTTTTTGAAAGGTTACCACTCACAAATTAAGTACTCTGATCAGAAAATCTTCTCATGGTAGCATAAGAAGCTTTGTGGTGTTTTATTTAATGGTTATCATGCATAAATGAAGTACTCTGATCAGAAACACTTATCATTAAAGCAAAAGATGCTTTGTGGAGTTTTCATGAATGGTTACCTCCCATAAATGAAGGAATCGAATCTGAAACACTTCTCGTAGTATGATAAGATGCTTTGCGGTGTTTTCTTTAATGGTTACGACCCATAAATGAAGTAATCTGATCGAAATCACTCAAAAATCAAGTACTCAGACATGAAGCACATAAAGTGGCATTCTACGCTTTTTTGTGGTGTTTTGATGAATGGTTACAACACTTAAATGAAGTACATGGAGAATAAACTCTTCTCATAGTTAGATATGATGTTTTATAGAATTTTCTTGAAGTGTTACCACCCATAAATGAAGTAATTCGATCTGAAACACTTGTCCTAATAGGATAAGATGCTTTGTGTTGTTTTTTTTATTATTTACATCCCTTAAATGAAGTACTCGAACATGAAGAACCTGGAGTGGTAATCTATGCTCTTTCGAGGTGTTTTAATGATTGGTTATCATCCTTAATTGAAGTATTCGTAGAACAAACACTTCTCATAGTATGATAAGATGCTTTGTGGTGTTTTCTTTAATGGTTACCACTCATAAATGAAATATCCTAATCAGAAACACTTCTCATAGAAACATAAGATGTTTTGTGGTGTATTCTTAAATGATTACCACCCTTAAATGAAGTACTCGGAAAAGAAACATTTCTCGTATTAGGATATGATGCATTGTGGAGTTTTCTTGAATGGTTACCAGTCATAAATGAAATACTCTTATAAAAAACACATAGAATTCTATGCTTCTTTGTAGTGTTTTAGTGAATGGTTACAACACTTAAATGAAGTAATCGGAGAATAAACATTTCTCGCAGTAAATTACGATCCTTTGTGGAGATTTTTTGAAAGGTTACCACTCATAAATTAAGTACACTGATCAGAAACACTTTTCATAGTAGGATAAGATGCTTTGTGGTATTTTCTTTGATGGTTACCACCCTTAAAAGAAGTACTCAGATAAGACACACTTCTCGTAGTAGGATATGATGCATTGTGGAGTTTTCTTAAATGGTTACCACTCATAAATGAAATACTCTGATAAAAAACACTTCTCATAGTAGGATATGAAGCTTTGTAGTGTTTTCTTTAATGGTTACCACCCATAAATGAGGTACTCTGATCAGAAACACTTATCATTGAAGCAAAAGATGCTTTGTGGTGTTTTATTGAATGGTTTCCACCAAAAAATGAAGGAATCGAATCTGAAACACTTCGCATAGTAGGATAAGAAGCTTTGTGATGTTTTCTTCAATGGTTACCACCCAAAAATGAAGTATCCTGATCAGAAACACTTCTCATAGAAACATAAGATGTTTTGTGGTGTATTCTTGAATGATTACCACCATTAAATTAAGTAATCAGATCTGAAATACTTCTCGTCGTAGGATAAGATGCTTTGGTTATGTTTTTATAATGGTTACCACCTAAAAATTAAGTACTCTGGTCAGAATCATTCATAAATTAAGTACTCAGACATGAAGCATATAGAGTAGTATTCTTTACTTCTTTGTAGTGTTTTAGTGACTGGTTACAACACTTAATGGAAGTAATCGGAGAATAAACACTTCTCGTAGTAAATTAAGATCCTTTGTGGAGATTTCTTGAAAGGTTACCACTCATAAATTAAGTACACTGATCAGAAACACTTCTCATAGTAGGATAAGATGCTTTGTGGTATTTTCTTTGATGGTTACCACCCTTAAAAGAAGTACTCAGATAAGACACACTTCTCGTAGTAGGATATGATGCATTGTGGAGTTTTCTTAAATGGTTACCACTCATAAATGAAATACTCTGATAAAAAAACACTTCTCATAGTAGGATATGAAGCTTTGTTGTGTTTTCTTTAATGGTTACCACCCATAAATGAGGTACTCTGATCAGAAACACTTATCATTGAAGCAAAAGATGCTTTGTGGTGTTTTATTGAATGGTTTCCACCAAAAAATGAAGGAATCGAATCTGAAACACTTCACATAGTAGGATAAGATGCTTTGTGATGTTTTCTTCAATGGTTACCACCCAAAAATGAAGTATCCTGATCAGAAACACTTCTCATAGAAACATGAGATGCTTTGTGGTGTATTCTTGAATGATTACCACCATTAAATGAAGTAATCAGATCTGAAATACTTCTAGTAGTAGGATAAGATGCTTTGTTGTGTTCTAGTGACTGGTTACAACACTTAAAGGAAGTAATCGGAGAATAAACTCTTCTCGTAGTAAATTATGATCCCTTGTGGAGATTTTTTGAAAGGTTACCACTCACAAATTAAGTACTCTGATCAGAAAATCTTCTCATGGTAGCATAAGAAGCTTTGTGGTGTTTTATTTAATGGTTATCATGCATAAATGAAGTACTCTGATCAGAAACACTTATCATTAAAGCAAAAGATGCTTTGTGGAGTTTTCATGAATGGTTACCTCCCATAAATGAAGGAATCGAATCTGAAACACTTCTCGTAGTATGATAAGATGCTTTGCGGTGTTTTCTTTAATGGTTACGACCCATAAATGAAGTAATCTGATCGAAATCACTCAAAAATCAAGTACTCAGACATGAAGCACATAAAGTGGCATTCTACGCTTTTTTGTGGTGTTTTGATGAATGGTTACAACACTTAAATGAAGTACATGGAGAATAAACTCTTCTCATAGTTAGATATGATGTTTTATAGAATTTTCTTGAAGTGTTACCACCCATAAATGAAGTAATTCGATCTGAAACACTTGTCCTAATAGGATAAGATGCTTTGTGTTGTTTTTTTTATTATTTACATCCCTTAAATGAAGTACTCGAACATGAAGAACCTGGAGTGGTAATCTATGCTCTTTCGAGGTGTTTTAATGATTGGTTATCATCCTTAATTGAAGTATTCGTAGAACAAACACTTCTCATAGTATGATAAGATGCTTTGTGGTGTTTTCTTTAATGGTTACCACTCATAAATGAAATATCCTAATCAGAAACACTTCTCATAGAAACATAAGATGTTTTGTGGTGTATTCTTAAATGATTACCACCCTTAAATGAAGTACTCGGAAAAGAAACATTTCTCGTATTAGGATATGATGCATTGTGGAGTTTTCTTGAATGGTTACCAGTCATAAATGAAATACTCTGATAAAAAACACATAGAATTCTATGCTTCTTTGTAGTGTTTTAGTGAATGGTTACAACACTTAAATGAAGTAATCGGAGAATAAACATTTCTCGCAGTAAATTACGATCCTTTGTGGAGATTTTTTGAAAGGTTACCACTCATAAATTAAGTACACTGATCAGAAACACTTTTCATAGTAGGATAAGATGCTTTGTGGTATTTTCTTTGATGGTTACCACCCTTAAAAGAAGTACTCAGATAAGACACACTTCTCGTAGTAGGATATGATGCATTGTGGAGTTTTCTTAAATGGTTACCACTCATAAATGAAATACTCTGATAAAAAACACTTCTCATAGTAGGATATGAAGCTTTGTAGTGTTTTCTTTAATGGTTACCACCCATAAATGAGGTACTCTGATCAGAAACACTTATCATTGAAGCAAAAGATGCTTTGTGGTGTTTTATTGAATGGTTTCCACCAAAAAATGAAGGAATCGAATCTGAAACACTTCGCATAGTAGGATAAGAAGCTTTGTGATGTTTTCTTCAATGGTTACCACCCAAAAATGAAGTATCCTGATCAGAAACACTTCTCATAGAAACATAAGATGTTTTGTGGTGTATTCTTGAATGATTACCACCATTAAATGAAGTAATCAGATCTGAAATACTTCTCGTCGTAGGATAAGATGCTTTGGTTATGTTTTTATAATGGTTACCACCTAAAAATTAAGTACTCTGGTCAGAATCATTCATAAATTAAGTACTCAGACATGAAGCATATAGAGTAGTATTCTTTACTTCTTTGTAGTGTTTTAGTGACTGGTTACAACACTTAAAGGAAGTAATCGGAGAATAAACACTTCTCGTAGTAAATTAAGATCCTTTGTGGAGATTTCTTGAAAGGTTACCACTCATAAATTAAGTACACTGATCAGAAACACTTCTCATAGTAGGATAAGATGCTTTGTGGTATTTTCTTTGATGGTTACCACCCTTAAAAGAAGTACTCAGATAAGACACACTTCTCGTAGTAGGATATGATGCATTGTGGAGTTTTCTTAAATGGTTACCACTCATAAATGAAATACTCTGATAAAAAAACACTTCTCATAGTAGGATATGAAGCTTTGTTGTGTTTTCTTTAATGGTTACCACCCATAAATGAGGTACTCTGATCAGAAACACTTATCATTGAAGCAAAAGATGCTTTGTGGTGTTTTATTGAATGGTTTCCACCAAAAAATGAAGGAATCGAATCTGAAACACTTCACATAGTAGGATAAGATGCTTTGTGATGTTTTCTTCAATGGTTACCACCCAAAAATGAAGTATCCTGATCAGAAACACTTCTCATAGAAACATGAGATGCTTTGTGGTGTATTCTTGAATGATTACCACCATTAAATGAAGTAATCAGATCTGAAATACTTCTAGTAGTAGGATAAGATGCTTTGTTGTGTTCTAGTGACTGGTTACAACACTTAAAGGAAGTAATCGGAGAATAAACTCTTCTCGTAGTAAATTATGATCCCTTGTGGAGATTTTTTGAAAGGTTACCACTCACAAATTAAGTACTCTGATCAGAAAATCTTCTCATGGTAGCATAAGAAGCTTTGTGGTGTTTTATTTAATGGTTATCATGCATAAATGAAGTACTCTGATCAGAAACACTTATCATTAAAGCAAAAGATGCTTTGTGGAGTTTTCATGAATGGTTACCTCCCATAAATGAAGGAATCGAATCTGAAACACTTCTCGTAGTATGATAAGATGCTTTGCGGTGTTTTCTTTAATGGTTACGACCCATAAATGAAGTAATCTGATCGAAATCACTCAAAAATCAAGTACTCAGACATGAAGCACATAAAGTGGCATTCTACGCTTTTTTGTGGTGTTTTGATGAATGGTTACAACACTTAAATGAAGTACATGGAGAATAAACTCTTCTCATAGTTAGATATGATGTTTTATAGAATTTTCTTGAAGTGTTACCACCCATAAATGAAGTAATTCGATCTGAAACACTTGTCCTAATAGGATAAGATGCTTTGTGTTGTTTTTTTTATTATTTACATCCCTTAAATGAAGTACTCGAACATGAAGAACCTGGAGTGGTAATCTATGCTCTTTCGAGGTGTTTTAATGATTGGTTATCATCCTTAATTGAAGTATTCGTAGAACAAACACTTCTCATAGTATGATAAGATGCTTTGTGGTGTTTTCTTTAATGGTTACCACTCATAAATGAAATATCCTAATCAGAAACACTTCTCATAGAAACATAAGATGTTTTGTGGTGTATTCTTAAATGATTACCACCCTTAAATGAAGTACTCGGAAAAGAAACATTTCTCGTATTAGGATATGATGCATTGTGGAGTTTTCTTGAATGGTTACCAGTCATAAATGAAATACTCTGATAAAAAACACATAGAATTCTATGCTTCTTTGTAGTGTTTTAGTGAATGGTTACAACACTTAAATGAAGTAATCGGAGAATAAACATTTCTCGCAGTAAATTACGATCCTTTGTGGAGATTTTTTGAAAGGTTACCACTCATAAATTAAGTACACTGATCAGAAACACTTTTCATAGTAGGATAAGATGCTTTGTGGTATTTTCTTTGATGGTTACCACCCTTAAAAGAAGTACTCAGATAAGACACACTTCTCGTAGTAGGATATGATGCATTGTGGAGTTTTCTTAAATGGTTACCACTCATAAATGAAATACTCTGATAAAAAACACTTCTCATAGTAGGATATGAAGCTTTGTAGTGTTTTCTTTAATGGTTACCACCCATAAATGAGGTACTCTGATCAGAAACACTTATCATTGAAGCAAAAGATGCTTTGTGGTGTTTTATTGAATGGTTTCCACCAAAAAATGAAGGAATCGAATCTGAAACACTTCGCATAGTAGGATAAGAAGCTTTGTGATGTTTTCTTCAATGGTTACCACCCAAAAATGAAGTATCCTGATCAGAAACACTTCTCATAGAAACATAAGATGTTTTGTGGTGTATTCTTGAATGATTACCACCATTAAATGAAGTAATCAGATCTGAAATACTTCTCGTCGTAGGATAAGATGCTTTGGTTATGTTTTTATAATGGTTACCACCTAAAAATTAAGTACTCTGGTCAGAATCATTCATAAATTAAGTACTCAGACATGAAGCATATAGAGTAGTATTCTTTACTTCTTTGTAGTGTTTTAGTGACTGGTTACAACACTTAAAGGAAGTAATCGGAGAATAAACACTTCTCGTAGTAAATTAAGATCCTTTGTGGAGATTTCTTGAAAGGTTACCACTCATAAATTAAGTACACTGATCAGAAACACTTCTCATAGTAGGATAAGATGCTTTGTGGTATTTTCTTTGATGGTTACCACCCTTAAAAGAAGTACTCAGATAAGACACACTTCTCGTAGTAGGATATGATGCATTGTGGAGTTTTCTTAAATGGTTACCACTCATAAATGAAATACTCTGATAAAAAAACACTTCTCATAGTAGGATATGAAGCTTTGTTGTGTTTTCTTTAATGGTTACCACCCATAAATGAGGTACTCTGATCAGAAACACTTATCATTGAAGCAAAAGATGCTTTGTGGTGTTTTATTGAATGGTTTCCACCAAAAAATGAAGGAATCGAATCTGAAACACTTCACATAGTAGGATAAGATGCTTTGTGATGTTTTCTTCAATGGTTACCACCCAAAAATGAAGTATCCTGATCAGAAACACTTCTCATAGAAACATGAGATGCTTTGTGGTGTATTCTTGAATGATTACCACCATTAAATGAAGTAATCAGATCTGAAATACTTCTAGTAGTAGGATAAGATGCTTTGTTGTGTTCTAGTGACTGGTTACAACACTTAAAGGAAGTAATCGGAGAATAAACTCTTCTCGTAGTAAATTATGATCCCTTGTGGAGATTTTTTGAAAGGTTACCACTCACAAATTAAGTACTCTGATCAGAAAATCTTCTCATGGTAGCATAAGAAGCTTTGTGGTGTTTTATTTAATGGTTATCATGCATAAATGAAGTACTCTGATCAGAAACACTTATCATTAAAGCAAAAGATGCTTTGTGGAGTTTTCATGAATGGTTACCTCCCATAAATGAAGGAATCGAATCTGAAACACTTCTCGTAGTATGATAAGATGCTTTGCGGTGTTTTCTTTAATGGTTACGACCCATAAATGAAGTAATCTGATCGAAATCACTCAAAAATCAAGTACTCAGACATGAAGCACATAAAGTGGCATTCTACGCTTTTTTGTGGTGTTTTGATGAATGGTTACAACACTTAAATGAAGTACATGGAGAATAAACTCTTCTCATAGTTAGATATGATGTTTTATAGAATTTTCTTGAAGTGTTACCACCCATAAATGAAGTAATTCGATCTGAAACACTTGTCCTAATAGGATAAGATGCTTTGTGTTGTTTTTTTTATTATTTACATCCCTTAAATGAAGTACTCGAACATGAAGAACCTGGAGTGGTAATCTATGCTCTTTCGAGGTGTTTTAATGATTGGTTATCATCCTTAATTGAAGTATTCGTAGAACAAACACTTCTCATAGTATGATAAGATGCTTTGTGGTGTTTTCTTTAATGGTTACCACTCATAAATGAAATATCCTAATCAGAAACACTTCTCATAGAAACATAAGATGTTTTGTGGTGTATTCTTAAATGATTACAACCCTTAAATGAAGTACTCGGAAAAGAAACATTTCTCGTATTAGGATATGATGCATTGTGGAGTTTTCTTGAATGGTTACCAGTCATAAATGAAATACTCTGATAAAAAACACATAGAATTCTATGCTTCTTTGTAGTGTTTTAGTGAATGGTTACAACACTTAAATGAAGTAATCGGAGAATAAACATTTCTCGCAGTAAATTACGATCCTTTGTGGAGATTTTTTGAAAGGTTACCACTCATAAATTAAGTACACTGATCAGAAACACTTTTCATAGTAGGATAAGATGCTTTGTGGTATTTTCTTTGATGGTTACCACCCTTAAAAGAAGTACTCAGATAAGACACACTTCTCGTAGTAGGATATGATGCATTGTGGAGTTTTCTTAAATGGTTACCACTCATAAATGAAATACTCTGATAAAAAACACTTCTCATAGTAGGATATGAAGCTTTGTAGTGTTTTCTTTAATGGTTACCACCCATAAATGAGGTACTCTGATCAGAAACACTTATCATTGAAGCAAAAGATGCTTTGTGGTGTTTTATTGAATGGTTTCCACCAAAAAATGAAGGAATCGAATCTGAAACACTTCGCATAGTAGGATAAGAAGCTTTGTGATGTTTTCTTCAATGGTTACCACCCAAAAATGAAGTATCCTGATCAGAAACACTTCTCATAGAAACATAAGATGTTTTGTGGTGTATTCTTGAATGATTACCACCATTAAATGAAGTAATCAGATCTGAAATACTTCTCGTCGTAGGATAAGATGCTTTGGTTATGTTTTTATAATGGTTACCACCTAAAAATTAAGTACTCTGGTCAGAATCATTCATAAATTAAGTACTCAGACATGAAGCATATAGAGTAGTATTCTTTACTTCTTTGTAGTGTTTTAGTGACTGGTTACAACACTTAAAGGAAGTAATCGGAGAATAAACACTTCTCGTAGTAAATTAAGATCCTTTGTGGAGATTTCTTGAAAGGTTACCACTCATAAATTAAGTACACTGATCAGAAACACTTCTCATAGTAGGATAAGATGCTTTGTGGTATTTTCTTTGATGGTTACCACCCTTAAAAGAAGTACTCAGATAAGACACACTTCTCGTAGTAGGATATGATGCATTGTGGAGTTTTCTTAAATGGTTACCACTCATAAATGAAATACTCTGATAAAAAAACACTTCTCATAGTAGGATATGAAGCTTTGTTGTGTTTTCTTTAATGGTTACCACCCATAAATGAGGTACTCTGATCAGAAACACTTATCATTGAAGCAAAAGATGCTTTGTGGTGTTTTATTGAATGGTTTCCACCAAAAAATGAAGGAATCGAATCTGAAACACTTCACATAGTAGGATAAGATGCTTTGTGATGTTTTCTTCAATGGTTACCACCCAAAAATGAAGTATCCTGATCAGAAACACTTCTCATAGAAACATGAGATGCTTTGTGGTGTATTCTTGAATGATTACCACCATTAAATGAAGTAATCAGATCTGAAATACTTCTAGTAGTAGGATAAGATGCTTTGTTGTGTTCTAGTGACTGGTTACAACACTTAAAGGAAGTAATCGGAGAATAAACTCTTCTCGTAGTAAATTATGATCCCTTGTGGAGATTTTTTGAAAGGTTACCACTCACAAATTAAGTACTCTGATCAGAAAATCTTCTCATGGTAGCATAAGAAGCTTTGTGGTGTTTTATTTAATGGTTATCATGCATAAATGAAGTACTCTGATCAGAAACACTTATCATTAAAGCAAAAGATGCTTTGTGGAGTTTTCATGAATGGTTACCTCCCATAAATGAAGGAATCGAATCTGAAACACTTCTCGTAGTATGATAAGATGCTTTGCGGTGTTTTCTTTAATGGTTACGACCCATAAATGAAGTAATCTGATCGAAATCACTCAAAAATCAAGTACTCAGACATGAAGCACATAAAGTGGCATTCTACGCTTTTTTGTGGTGTTTTGATGAATGGTTACAACACTTAAATGAAGTACATGGAGAATAAACTCTTCTCATAGTTAGATATGATGTTTTATAGAATTTTCTTGAAGTGTTACCACCCATAAATGAAGTAATTCGATCTGAAACACTTGTCCTAATAGGATAAGATGCTTTGTGTTGTTTTTTTTATTATTTACATCCCTTAAATGAAGTACTCGAACATGAAGAACCTGGAGTGGTAATCTATGCTCTTTCGAGGTGTTTTAATGATTGGTTATCATCCTTAATTGAAGTATTCGTAGAACAAACACTTCTCATAGTATGATAAGATGCTTTGTGGTGTTTTCTTTAATGGTTACCACTCATAAATGAAATATCCTAATCAGAAACACTTCTCATAGAAACATAAGATGTTTTGTGGTGTATTCTTAAATGATTACAACCCTTAAATGAAGTACTCGGAAAAGAAACATTTCTCGTATTAGGATATGATGCATTGTGGAGTTTTCTTGAATGGTTACCAGTCATAAATGAAATACTCTGATAAAAAACACATAGAATTCTATGCTTCTTTGTAGTGTTTTAGTGAATGGTTACAACACTTAAATGAAGTAATCGGAGAATAAACATTTCTCGCAGTAAATTACGATCCTTTGTGGAGATTTTTTGAAAGGTTACCACTCATAAATTAAGTACACTGATCAGAAACACTTTTCATAGTAGGATAAGATGCTTTGTGGTATTTTCTTTGATGGTTACCACCCTTAAAAGAAGTACTCAGATAAGACACACTTCTCGTAGTAGGATATGATGCATTGTGGAGTTTTCTTAAATGGTTACCACTCATAAATGAAATACTCTGATAAAAAACACTTCTCATAGTAGGATATGAAGCTTTGTAGTGTTTTCTTTAATGGTTACCACCCATAAATGAGGTACTCTGATCAGAAACACTTATCATTGAAGCAAAAGATGCTTTGTGGTGTTTTATTGAATGGTTTCCACCAAAAAATGAAGGAATCGAATCTGAAACACTTCGCATAGTAGGATAAGAAGCTTTGTGATGTTTTCTTCAATGGTTACCACCCAAAAATGAAGTATCCTGATCAGAAACACTTCTCATAGAAACATAAGATGTTTTGTGGTGTATTCTTGAATGATTACCACCATTAAATGAAGTAATCAGATCTGAAATACTTCTCGTCGTAGGATAAGATGCTTTGGTTATGTTTTTATAATGGTTACCACCTAAAAATTAAGTACTCTGGTCAGAATCATTCATAAATTAAGTACTCAGACATGAAGCATATAGAGTAGTATTCTTTACTTCTTTGTAGTGTTTTAGTGACTGGTTACAACACTTAAAGGAAGTAATCGGAGAATAAACACTTCTCGTAGTAAATTAAGATCCTTTGTGGAGATTTCTTGAAAGGTTACCACTCATAAATTAAGTACACTGATCAGAAACACTTCTCATAGTAGGATAAGATGCTTTGTGGTATTTTCTTTGATGGTTACCACCCTTAAAAGAAGTACTCAGATAAGACACACTTCTCGTAGTAGGATATGATGCATTGTGGAGTTTTCTTAAATGGTTACCACTCATAAATGAAATACTCTGATAAAAAAACACTTCTCATAGTAGGATATGAAGCTTTGTTGTGTTTTCTTTAATGGTTACCACCCATAAATGAGGTACTCTGATCAGAAACACTTATCATTGAAGCAAAAGATGCTTTGTGGTGTTTTATTGAATGGTTTCCACCAAAAAATGAAGGAATCGAATCTGAAACACTTCACATAGTAGGATAAGATGCTTTGTGATGTTTTCTTCAATGGTTACCACCCAAAAATGAAGTATCCTGATCAGAAACACTTCTCATAGAAACATGAGATGCTTTGTGGTGTATTCTTGAATGATTACCACCATTAAATGAAGTAATCAGATCTGAAATACTTCTAGTAGTAGGATAAGATGCTTTGTTGTGTTCTAGTGACTGGTTACAACACTTAAAGGAAGTAATCGGAGAATAAACTCTTCTCGTAGTAAATTATGATCCCTTGTGGAGATTTTTTGAAAGGTTACCACTCACAAATTAAGTACTCTGATCAGAAAATCTTCTCATGGTAGCATAAGAAGCTTTGTGGTGTTTTATTTAATGGTTATCATGCATAAATGAAGTACTCTGATCAGAAACACTTATCATTAAAGCAAAAGATGCTTTGTGGAGTTTTCATGAATGGTTACCTCCCATAAATGAAGGAATCGAATCTGAAACACTTCTCGTAGTATGATAAGATGCTTTGCGGTGTTTTCTTTAATGGTTACGACCCATAAATGAAGTAATCTGATCGAAATCACTCAAAAATCAAGTACTCAGACATGAAGCACATAAAGTGGCATTCTACGCTTTTTTGTGGTGTTTTGATGAATGGTTACAACACTTAAATGAAGTACATGGAGAATAAACTCTTCTCATAGTTAGATATGATGTTTTATAGAATTTTCTTGAAGTGTTACCACCCATAAATGAAGTAATTCGATCTGAAACACTTGTCCTAATAGGATAAGATGCTTTGTGTTGTTTTTTTTATTATTTACATCCCTTAAATGAAGTACTCGAACATGAAGAACCTGGAGTGGTAATCTATGCTCTTTCGAGGTGTTTTAATGATTGGTTATCATCCTTAATTGAAGTATTCGTAGAACAAACACTTCTCATAGTATGATAAGATGCTTTGTGGTGTTTTCTTTAATGGTTACCACTCATAAATGAAATATTCTAATCAGAAACACTTCTCATAGAAACATAAGATGTTTTGTGGTGTATTCTTAAATGATTACCACCCTTAAATGAAGTACTCGGAAAAGAAACATTTCTCGTATTAGGATATGATGCATTGTGGAGTTTTCTTGAATGGTTACCAGTCATAAATGAAATACTCTGATAAAAAACACATAGAATTCTATGCTTCTTTGTAGTGTTTTAGTGAATGGTTACAACACTTAAATGAAGTAATCGGAGAATAAACATTTCTCGCAGTAAATTACGATCCTTTGTGGAGATTTTTTGAAAGGTTACCACTCATAAATTAAGTACACTGATCAGAAACACTTTTCATAGTAGGATAAGATGCTTTGTGGTATTTTCTTTGATGGTTACCACCCTTAAAAGAAGTACTCAGATAAGACACACTTCTCGTAGTAGGATATGATGCATTGTGGAGTTTTCTTAAATGGTTACCACTCATAAATGAAATACTCTGATAAAAAACACTTCTCATAGTAGGATATGAAGCTTTGTAGTGTTTTCTTTAATGGTTACCACCCATAAATGAGGTACTCTGATCAGAAACACTTATCATTGAAGCAAAAGATGCTTTGTGGTGTTTTATTGAATGGTTTCCACCAAAAAATGAAGGAATCGAATCTGAAACACTTCGCATAGTAGGATAAGAAGCTTTGTGATGTTTTCTTCAATGGTTACCACCCAAAAATGAAGTATCCTGATCAGAAACACTTCTCATAGAAACATAAGATGTTTTGTGGTGTATTCTTGAATGATTACCACCATTAAATGAAGTAATCAGATCTGAAATACTTCTCGTCGTAGGATAAGATGCTTTGGTTATGTTTTTATAATGGTTACCACCTAAAAATTGAGTACTCTGGTCAGAATCATTCATAAATTAAGTACTCAGACATGAAGCATATAGAGTAGTATTCTTTACTTCTTTGTAGTGTTTTAGTGACTGGTTACAACACTTAAAGGAAGTAATCGGAGAATAAACACTTCTCGTAGTAAATTAAGATCCTTTGTGGAGATTTCTTGAAAGGTTACCACTCATAAATTAAGTACACTGATCAGAAACACTTCTCATAGTAGGATAAGATGCTTTGTGGTATTTTCTTTGATGGTTACCACCCTTAAAAGAAGTACTCAGATAAGACACACTTCTCGTAGTAGGATATGATGCATTGTGGAGTTTTCTTAAATGGTTACCACTCATAAATGAAATACTCTGATAAAAAAACACTTCTCATAGTAGGATATGAAGCTTTGTTGTGTTTTCTTTAATGGTTACCACCCATAAATGAGGTACTCTGATCAGAAACACTTATCATTGAAGCAAAAGATGCTTTGTGGTGTTTTATTGAATGGTTTCCACCAAAAAATGAAGGAATCGAATCTGAAACACTTCACATAGTAGGATAAGATGCTTTGTGATGTTTTCTTCAATGGTTACCACCCAAAAATGAAGTATCCTGATCAGAAACACTTCTCATAGAAACATGAGATGCTTTGTGGTGTATTCTTGAATGATTACCACCATTAAATGAAGTAATCAGATCTGAAATACTTCTAGTAGTAGGATAAGATGCTTTGTTGTGTTCTAGTGACTGGTTACAACACTTAAAGGAAGTAATCGGAGAATAAACTCTTCTCGTAGTAAATTATGATACCTTGTGGAGATTTTTGGAAAGGTTACCACTCACAAATTAAGTACTCTGATCAGAAAATCTTCTCATGGTAGCATAAGAAGCTTTGTGGTGTTTTATTTAATGGTTATCATGCATAAATGAAGTACTCTGATCAGAAACACTTATCATTAAAGCAAAAGATGCTTTGTGGAGTTTTCATGAATGGTTACCTCCCATAAATGAAGGAATCGAATCTGAAACACTTCTCGTAGTATGATAAGATGCTTTGCGGTGTTTTCTTTAATGGTTACGACCCATAAATGAAGTAATCTGATCGAAATCACTCAAAAATCAAGTACTCAGACATGAAGCACATAAAGTGGCATTCTACGCTTTTTTGTGGTGTTTTGATGAATGGTTACAACACTTAAATGAAGTACATGGAGAATAAACTCTTCTCATAGTTAGATATGATGTTTTATAGAATTTTCTTGTGTTACCACCCATAAATGAAGTAATTCGATCTGAAACACTTGTCCTAATAGGATAAGATGCTTTGTGTTGTTTTTTTTATTATTTACATCCCTTAAATGAAGTACTCGAACATGAAGAACCTGGAGTGGTAATCTATGCTCTTTCGAGGTGTTTTAATGATTGGTTATCATCCTTAATTGAAGTATTCGTAGAACAAACACTTCTCATAGTATGATAAGATGCTTTGTGGTGTTTTCTTTAATGGTTACCACTCAAAAATGAAATATTCTAATCAGAAACACTTCTCATAGAAACATAAGATGTTTTGTGGTGTATTCTTAAATGATTACCACCCTTAAATGAAGTACTCGGAAAAGAAACATTTCTCGTATTAGGATATGATGCATTGTGGAGTTTTCTTGAATGGTTACCAGTCATAAATGAAATACTCTGATAAAAAACACATAGAATTCTATGCTTCTTTGTAGTGTTTTAGTGAATGGTTACAACACTTAAATGAAGTAATCGGAGAATAAACATTTCTCGCAGTAAATTACGATCCTTTGTGGAGATTTTTTGAAAGGTTACCACTCATAAATTAAGTACACTGATCAGAAACACTTTTCATAGTAGGATAAGATGCTTTGTGGTATTTTCTTTGATGGTTACCACCCTTAAAAGAAGTACTCAGATAAGACACACTTCTCGTAGTAGGATATGATGCATTGTGGAGTTTTCTTAAATGGTTACCACTCATAAATGAAATACTCTGATAAAAAACACTTCTCATAGTAGGATATGAAGCTTTGTAGTGTTTTCTTTAATGGTTACCACCCATAAATGAGGTACTCTGATCAGAAACACTTATCATTGAAGCAAAAGATGCTTTGTGGTGTTTTATTGAATGGTTTCCACCAAAAAATGAAGGAATCGAATCTGAAACACTTCACATAGTAGGATAAGATGCTTTGTGATGTTTTCTTCAATGGTTACCACCCAAAAATGAAGTATCCTGATCAGAAACACTTCTCATAGAAACATGAGATGCTTTGTGGTGTATTCTTGAATGATTACCACCATTAAATGAAGTAATCAGATCTGAAATACTTCTAGTAGTAGGATAAGATGCTTTGTTGTGTTCTAGTGACTGGTTACAACACTTAAAGGAAGTAATCGGAGAATAAACTCTTCTCGTAGTAAATTATGATCCCTTGTGGAGATTTTTTGAAAGGTTACCACTCACAAATTAAGTACTCTGATCAGAAAATCTTCTCATGGTAGCATAAGAAGCTTTGTGGTGTTTTATTTAATGGTTATCATGCATAAATGAAGTACTCTGATCAGAAACACTTATCATTAAAGCAAAAGATGCTTTGTGGAGTTTTCATGAATGGTTACCTCCCATAAATGAAGGAATCGAGTCTGAAACACTTCTCGTAGTATGATAAGATGCTTTGCGGTGTTTTCTTTAATGGTTACGACCCATAAATGAAGTAATCTGATCGAAATCACTCAAAAATCAAGTACTCAGACATGAAGCACATAAAGTGGCATTCTACGCTTTTTTGTGGTGTTTTGATGAATGGTTACAACACTTAAATGAAGTACATGGAGAATAAACTCTTCTCATAGTTAGATATGATGTTTTATAGAATTTTCTTGAAGTGTTACCACCCATAAATGAAGTAATTCGATCTGAAACACTTGTCCTAATAGGATAAGATGCTTTGTGTTGTTTTTTTTATTATTTACATCCCTTAAATGAAGTACTCGAACATGAAGAACCTGGAGTGGTAATCTATGCTCTTTCGAGGTGTTTTAATGATTGGTTATCATCCTTAATTGAAGTATTCGTAGAACAAACACTTCTCATAGTATGATAAGATGCTTTGTGGTGTTTTCTTTAATGGTTACCACTCATAAATGAAATATTCTAATCAGAAACACTTCTCATAGAAACATAAGATGTTTTGTGGTGTATTCTTAAATGATTACCACCCTTAAATGAAGTACTCGGAAAAGAAACATTTCTCGTATTAGGATATGATGCATTGTGGAGTTTTCTTGAATGGTTACCAGTCATAAATGAAATACTCTTATAAAAAACACATAGAATTCTATGCTTCTTTGTAGTGTTTTAGTGAATGGTTACAACACTTAAATGAAGTAATCGGAGAATAAACATTTCTCGCAGTAAATTACGATCCTTTGTGGAGATTTTTTGAAAGGTTACCACTCATAAATTAAGTACACTGATCAGAAACACTTTTCATAGTAGGATAAGATGCTTTGTGGTATTTTCTTTGATGGTTACCACCCTTAAAAGAAGTACTCAGATAAGACACACTTCTCGTAGTAGGATATGATGCATTGTGGAGTTTTCTTAAATGGTTACCACTCATAAATGAAATACTCTGATAAAAAACACTTCTCATAGTAGGATATGAAGCTTTGTAGTGTTTTCTTTAATGGTTACCACCCATAAATGAGGTACTCTGATCAGAAACACTTATCATTGAAGCAAAAGATGCTTTGTGGTGTTTTATTGAATGGTTTCCACCAAAAAATGAAGGAATCGAATCTGAAACACTTCGCATAGTAGGATAAGAAGCTTTGTGATGTTTTCTTCAATGGTTACCACCCAAAAATGAAGTATCCTGATCAGAAACACTTCTCATAGAAACATAAGATGTTTTGTGGTGTATTCTTGAATGATTACCACCATTAAATGAAGTAATCAGATCTGAAATACTTCTCGTCGTAGGATAAGATGCTTTGGTTATGTTTTTATAATGGTTACCACCTAAAAATTAAGTACTCTGGTCAGAATCATTCATAAATTAAGTACTCAGACATGAAGCATATAGAGTAGTATTCTTTACTTCTTTGTAGTGTTTTAGTGACTGGTTACAACACTTAAAGGAAGTAATCGGAGAATAAACACTTCTCGTAGTAAATTAAGATCCTTTGTGGAGATTTCTTGAAAGGTTACCACTCATAAATTAAGTACACTGATCAGAAACACTTCTCATAGTAGGATAAGATGCTTTGTGGTATTTTCTTTGATGGTTACCACCCTTAAAAGAAGTACTCAGATAAGACACACTTCTCGTAGTAGGATATGATGCATTGTGGAGTTTTCTTAAATGGTTACCACTCATAAATGAAATACTCTGATAAAAAAACACTTCTCATAGTAGGATATGAAGCTTTGTTGTGTTTTCTTTAATGGTTACCACCCATAAATGAGGTACTCTGATCAGAAACACTTATCATTGAAGCAAAAGATGCTTTGTGGTGTTTTATTGAATGGTTTCCACCAAAAAATGAAGGAATCGAATCTGAAACACTTCACATAGTAGGATAAGATGCTTTGTGATGTTTTCTTCAATGGTTACCACCCAAAAATGAAGTATCCTGATCAGAAACACTTCTCATAGAAACATGAGATGCTTTGTGGTGTATTCTTGAATGATTACCACCATTAAATGAAGTAATCAGATCTGAAATACTTCTAGTAGTAGGATAAGATGCTTTGTTGTGTTCTAGTGACTGGTTACAACACTTAAAGGAAGTAATCGGAGAATAAACTCTTCTCGTAGTAAATTATGATCCCTTGTGGAGATTTTTTGAAAGGTTACCACTCACAAATTAAGTACTCTGATCAGAAAATCTTCTCATGGTAGCATAAGAAGCTTTGTGGTGTTTTATTTAATGGTTATCATGCATAAATGAAGTACTCTGATCAGAAACACTTATCATTAAAGCAAAAGATGCTTTGTGGAGTTTTCATGAATGGTTACCTCCCATAAATGAAGGAATCGAATCTGAAACACTTCTCGTAGTATGATAAGATGCTTTGCGGTGTTTTCTTTAATGGTTACGACCCATAAATGAAGTAATCTGATCGAAATCACTCAAAAATCAAGTACTCAGACATGAAGCACATAAAGTGGCATTCTACGCTTTTTTGTGGTGTTTTGATGAATGGTTACAACACTTAAATGAAGTACATGGAGAATAAACTCTTCTCATAGTTAGATATGATGTTTTATAGAATTTTCTTGAAGTGTTACCACCCATAAATGAAGTAATTCGATCTGAAACACTTGTCCTAATAGGATAAGATGCTTTGTGTTGTTTTTTTTATTATTTACATCCCTTAAATGAAGTACTCGAACATGAAGAACCTGGAGTGGTAATCTATGCTCTTTCGAGGTGTTTTAATGATTGGTTATCATCCTTAATTGAAGTATTCGTAGAACAAACACTTCTCATAGTATGATAAGATGCTTTGTGGTGTTTTCTTTAATGGTTACCACTCATAAATGAAATATTCTAATCAGAAACACTTCTCATAGAAACATAAGATGTTTTGTGGTGTATTCTTAAATGATTACCACCCTTAAATGAAGTACTCGGAAAAGAAACATTTCTCGTATTAGGATATGATGCATTGTGGAGTTTTCTTGAATGGTTACCAGTCATAAATGAAATACTCTTATAAAAAACACATAGAATTCTATGCTTCTTTGTAGTGTTTTAGTGAATGGTTACAACACTTAAATGAAGTAATCGGAGAATAAACATTTCTCGCAGTAAATTACGATCCTTTGTGGAGATTTTTTGAAAGGTTACCACTCATAAATTAAGTACACTGATCAGAAACACTTTTCATAGTAGGATAAGATGCTTTGTGGTATTTTCTTTGATGGTTACCACCCTTAAAAGAAGTACTCAGATAAGACACACTTCTCGTAGTAGGATATGATGCATTGTGGAGTTTTCTTAAATGGTTACCACTCATAAATGAAATACTCTGATAAAAAACACTTCTCATAGTAGGATATGAAGCTTTGTAGTGTTTTCTTTAATGGTTACCACCCATAAATGAGGTACTCTGATCAGAAACACTTATCATTGAAGCAAAAGATGCTTTGTGGTGTTTTATTGAATGGTTTCCACCAAAAAATGAAGGAATCGAATCTGAAACACTTCGCATAGTAGGATAAGAAGCTTTGTGATGTTTTCTTCAATGGTTACCACCCAAAAATGAAGTATCCTGATCAGAAACACTTCTCATAGAAACATAAGATGTTTTGTGGTGTATTCTTGAATGATTACCACCATTAAATGAAGTAATCAGATCTGAAATACTTCTCGTCGTAGGATAAGATGCTTTGGTTATGTTTTTATAATGGTTACCACCTAAAAATTAAGTACTCTGGTCAGAATCATTCATAAATTAAGTACTCAGACATGAAGCATATAGAGTAGTATTCTTTACTTCTTTGTAGTGTTTTAGTGACTGGTTACAACACTTAAAGGAAGTAATCGGAGAATAAACACTTCTCGTAGTAAATTAAGATCCTTTGTGGAGATTTCTTGAAAGGTTACCACTCATAAATTAAGTACACTGATCAGAAACACTTCTCATAGTAGGATAAGATGCTTTGTGGTATTTTCTTTGATGGTTACCACCCTTAAAAGAAGTACTCAGATAAGACACACTTCTCGTAGTAGGATATGATGCATTGTGGAGTTTTCTTAAATGGTTACCACTCATAAATGAAATACTCTGATAAAAAAACACTTCTCATAGTAGGATATGAAGCTTTGTTGTGTTTTCTTTAATGGTTACCACCCATAAATGAGGTACTCTGATCAGAAACACTTATCATTGAAGCAAAAGATGCTTTGTGGTGTTTTATTGAATGGTTTCCACCAAAAAATGAAGGAATCGAATCTGAAACACTTCACATAGTAGGATAAGATGCTTTGTGATGTTTTCTTCAATGGTTACCACCCAAAAATGAAGTATCCTGATCAGAAACACTTCTCATAGAAACATGAGATGCTTTGTGGTGTATTCTTGAATGATTACCACCATTAAATGAAGTAATCAGATCTGAAATACTTCTAGTAGTAGGATAAGATGCTTTGTTGTGTTCTAGTGACTGGTTACAACACTTAAAGGAAGTAATCGGAGAATAAACTCTTCTCGTAGTAAATTATGATCCCTTGTGGAGATTTTTTGAAAGGTTACCACTCACAAATTAAGTACTCTGATCAGAAAATCTTCTCATGGTAGCATAAGAAGCTTTGTGGTGTTTTATTTAATGGTTATCATGCATAAATGAAGTACTCTGATCAGAAACACTTATCATTAAAGCAAAAGATGCTTTGTGGAGTTTTCATGAATGGTTACCTCCCATAAATGAAGGAATCGAATCTGAAACACTTCTCGTAGTATGATAAGATGCTTTGCGGTGTTTTCTTTAATGGTTACGACCCATAAATGAAGTAATCTGATCGAAATCACTCAAAAATCAAGTACTCAGACATGAAGCACATAAAGTGGCATTCTACGCTTTTTTGTGGTGTTTTGATGAATGGTTACAACACTTAAATGAAGTACATGGAGAATAAACTCTTCTCATAGTTAGATATGATGTTTTATAGAATTTTCTTGAAGTGTTACCACCCATAAATGAAGTAATTCGATCTGAAACACTTGTCCTAATAGGATAAGATGCTTTGTGTTGTTTTTTTTATTATTTACATCCCTTAAATGAAGTACTCGAACATGAAGAACCTGGAGTGGTAATCTATGCTCTTTCGAGGTGTTTTAATGATTGGTTATCATCCTTAATTGAAGTATTCGTAGAACAAACACTTCTCATAGTATGATAAGATGCTTTGTGGTGTTTTCTTTAATGGTTACCACGCATAAATGAAATATTCTAATCAGAAACACTTCTCATAGAAACATAAGATGTTTTGTGGTGTATTCTTAAATGATTACCACCCTTAAATGAAGTACTCGGAAAAGAAACATTTCTCGTATTAGGATATGATGCATTGTGGAGTTTTCTTGAATGGTTACCAGTCATAAATGAAATACTCTGATAAAAAACACATAGAATTCTATGCTTCTTTGTAGTGTTTTAGTGAATGGTTACAACACTTAAATGAAGTAATCGGAGAATAAACATTTCTCGCAGTAAATTACGATCCTTTGTGGAGATTTTTTGAAAGGTTACCACTCATAAATTAAGTACACTGATCAGAAACACTTTTCATAGTAGGATAAGATGCTTTGTGGTATTTTCTTTGATGGTTACCACCCTTAAAAGAAGTACTCAGATAAGACACACTTCTCGTAGTAGGATATGATGCATTGTGGAGTTTTCTTAAATGGTTACCACTCATAAATGAAATACTCTGATAAAAAACACTTCTCATAGTAGGATATGAAGCTTTGTAGTGTTTTCTTTAATGGTTACCACCCATAAATGAGGTACTCTGATCAGAAACACTTATCATTGAAGCAAAAGATGCTTTGTGGTGTTTTATTGAATGGTTTCCACCAAAAAATGAAGGAATCGAATCTGAAACACTTCGCATAGTAGGATAAGAAGCTTTGTGATGTTTTCTTCAATGGTTACCACCCAAAAATGAAGTATCCTGATCAGAAACACTTCTCATAGAAACATAAGATGTTTTGTGGTGTATTCTTGAATGATTACCACCATTAAATGAAGTAATCAGATCTGAAATACTTCTCGTCGTAGGATAAGATGCTTTGGTTATGTTTTTATAATGGTTACCACCTAAAAATTAAGTACTCTGGTCAGAATCATTCATAAATTAAGTACTCAGACATGAAGCATATAGAGTAGTATTCTTTACTTCTTTGTAGTGTTTTAGTGACTGGTTACAACACTTAAAGGAAGTAATCGGAGAATAAACACTTCTCGTAGTAAATTAAGATCCTTTGTGGAGATTTCTTGAAAGGTTACCACTCATAAATTAAGTACACTGATCAGAAACACTTCTCATAGTAGGATAAGATGCTTTGTGGTATTTTCTTTGATGGTTACCACCCTTAAAAGAAGTACTCAGATAAGACACACTTCTCGTAGTAGGATATGATGCATTGTGGAGTTTTCTTAAATGGTTACCACTCATAAATGAAATACTCTGATAAAAAAACACTTCTCATAGTAGGATATGAAGCTTTGTTGTGTTTTCTTTAATGGTTACCACCCATAAATGAGGTACTCTGATCAGAAACACTTATCATTGAAGCAAAAGATGCTTTGTGGTGTTTTATTGAATGGTTTCCACCAAAAAATGAAGGAATCGAATCTGAAACACTTCACATAGTAGGATAAGATGCTTTGTGATGTTTTCTTCAATGGTTACCACCCAAAAATGAAGTATCCTGATCAGAAACACTTCTCATAGAAACATGAGATGCTTTGTGGTGTATTCTTGAATGATTACCACCATTAAATGAAGTAATCAGATCTGAAATACTTCTAGTAGTAGGATAAGATGCTTTGTTGTGTTCTAGTGACTGGTTACAACACTTAAAGGAAGTAATCGGAGAATAAACTCTTCTCGTAGTAAATTATGATCCCTTGTGGAGATTTTTTGAAAGGTTACCACTCACAAATTAAGTACTCTGATCAGAAAATCTTCTCATGGTAGCATAAGAAGCTTTGTGGTGTTTTATTTAATGGTTATCATGCATAAATGAAGTACTCTGATCAGAAACACTTATCATTAAAGCAAAAGATGCTTTGTGGAGTTTTCATGAATGGTTACCTCCCATAAATGAAGGAATCGAATCTGAAACACTTCTCGTAGTATGATAAGATGCTTTGCGGTGTTTTCTTTAATGGTTACGACCCATAAATGAAGTAATCTGATCGAAATCACTCAAAAATCAAGTACTCAGACATGAAGCACATAAAGTGGCATTCTACGCTTTTTTGTGGTGTTTTGATGAATGGTTACAACACTTAAATGAAGTACATGGAGAATAAACTCTTCTCATAGTTAGATATGATGTTTTATAGAATTTTCTTGAAGTGTTACCACCCATAAATGAAGTAATTCGATCTGAAACACTTGTCCTAATAGGATAAGATGCTTTGTGTTGTTTTTTTTATTATTTACATCCCTTAAATGAAGTACTCGAACATGAAGAACCTGGAGTGGTAATCTATGCTCTTTCGAGGTGTTTTAATGATTGGTTATCATCCTTAATTGAAGTATTCGTAGAACAAACACTTCTCATAGTATGATAAGATGCTTTGTGGTGTTTTCTTTAATGGTTACCACTCATAAATGAAATATTCTAATCAGAAACACTTCTCATAGAAACATAAGATGTTTTGTGGTGTATTCTTAAATGATTACCACCCTTAAATGAAGTACTCGGAAAAGAAACATTTCTCGTATTAGGATATGATGCATTGTGGAGTTTTCTTGAATGGTTACCAGTCATAAATGAAATACTCTGATAAAAAACACATAGAATTATATGCTTCTTTGTAGTGTTTTAGTGAATGGTTACAACACTTAAATGAAGTAATCGGAGAATAAACATTTCTCGCAGTAAATTACGATCCTTTGTGGAGATTTTTTGAAAGGTTACCACTCATAAATTAAGTACACTGATCAGAAACACTTTTCATAGTAGGATAAGATGCTTTGTGGTATTTTCTTTGATGGTTACCACCCTTAAAAGAAGTACTCAGATAAGACACACTTCTCGTAGTAGGATATGATGCATTGTGGAGTTTTCTTAAATGGTTACCACTCATAAATGAAATATTCTGATAAAAAAACACTTCTCATAGTAGGATATGAAGCTTTGTTGTGTTTTCTTTAATGGTTACCACCCATAAATGAGGTACTCTGATCAGAAACACTTATCATTGAAGCAAAAGATGCTTTGTGGTGTTTTATTGAATGGTTTCCTCCAAAAAATGAAGGAATCGAATCTGAAACACTTCACATAGTAGGATAAGATGCTTTGTGATGTTTTCTTCAATGGTTACCACCCAAAAATGAAGTATCCTGATCAGAAACACTTCTCATAGAAACATGAGATGCTTTGTGGTGTATTCTTGAATGATTACCACCATTAAATGAAGTAATCAGATCTGAAATACTTCTAGTAGTAGGATAAGATGCTTTGTTGTGTTCTAGTGACTGGTTACAACACTTAAAGGAAGTAATCGGAGAATAAACTCTTCTCGTAGTAAATTATGATCCCTTGTGGAGATTTTTTGAAAGGTTACCACTCACAAATTAAGTACTCTGATCAGAAAATCTTCTCATGGTAGCATAAGAAGCTTTGTGGTGTTTTATTTAATGGTTATCATGCATAAATGAAGTACTCTGATCAGAAACACTTATCATTAAAGCAAAAGATGCTTTGTGGAGTTTTCATGAATGGTTACCTCCCATAAATGAAGGAATCGAATCTGAAACACTTCTCGTAGTATGATAAGATGCTTTGCGGTGTTTTCTTTAATGGTTACGACCCATAAATGAAGTAATCTGATCGAAATCACTCAAAAATCAAGTACTCAGACATGAAGCACATAAAGTGGCATTCTACGCTTTTTTGTGGTGTTTTGATGAATGGTTACAACACTTAAATGAAGTACATGGAGAATAAACTCTTCTCATAGTTAGATATGATGTTTTATAGAATTTTCTTGAAGTGTTACCACCCATAAATGAAGTAATTCGATCTGAAACACTTGTCCTAATAGGATAAGATGCTTTGTGTTGTTTTTTTTATTATTTACATCCCTTAAATGAAGTACTCGAACATGAAGAACCTGGAGTGGTAATCTATGCTCTTTCGAGGTGTTTTAATGATTGGTTATCATCCTTAATTGAAGTATTCGTAGAACAAACACTTCTCATAGTATGATAAGATGCTTTGTGGTGTTTTCTTTAATGGTTACCACTCATAAATGAAATATTCTAATCAGAAACACTTCTCATAGAAACATAAGATGTTTTGTGGTGTATTCTTAAATGATTACCACCCTTAAATGAAGTACTCGGAAAAGAAACATTTCTCGTATTAGGATATGATGCATTGTGGAGTTTTCTTGAATGGTTACCAGTCATAAATGAAATACTCTGATAAAAAACACATAGAATTCTATGCTTCTTTGTAGTGTTTTAGTGAATGGTTACAACACTTAAATGAAGTAATCGGAGAATAAACATTTCTCGCAGTAAATTACGATCCTTTGTGGAGATTTTTTGAAAGGTTACCACTCATAAATTAAGTACACTGATCAGAAACACTTTTCATAGTAGGATAAGATGCTTTGTGGTATTTTCTTTGATGGTTACCACCCTTAAAAGAAGTACTCAGATAAGACACACTTCTCGTAGTAGGATATGATGCATTGTGGAGTTTTCTTAAATGGTTACCACTCATAAATGAAATACTCTGATAAAAAACACTTCTCATAGTAGGATATGAAGCTTTGTAGTGTTTTCTTTAATGGTTACCACCCATAAATGAGGTACTCTGATCAGAAACACTTATCATTGAAGCAAAAGATGCTTTGTGGTGTTTTATTGAATGGTTTCCACCAAAAAATGAAGGAATCGAATCTGAAACACTTCGCATAGTAGGATAAGAAGCTTTGTGATGTTTTCTTCAATGGTTACCACCCAAAAATGAAGTATCCTGATCAGAAACACTTCTCATAGAAACATAAGATGTTTTGTGGTGTATTCTTAAATGATTACCACCCTTAAATGAAGTACTCGGAAAAGAAACATTTCTCGTATTAGGATATGATGCATTGTGGAGTTTTCTTGAATGGTTACCAGTCATAAATGAAATACTCTGATAAAAAACACATAGAATTATATGCTTCTTTGTAGTGTTTTAGTGAATGGTTACAACACTTAAATGAAGTAATCGGAGAATAAACATTTCTCGCAGTAAATTACGATCCTTTGTGGAGATTTTTTGAAAGGTTACCACTCATAAATTAAGTACACTGATCAGAAACACTTTTCATAGTAGGATAAGATGCTTTGTGGTATTTTCTTTGATGGTTACCACCCTTAAAAGAAGTACTCAGATAAGACACACTTCTCGTAGTAGGATATGATGCATTGTGGAGTTTTCTTAAATGGTTACCACTCATAAATGAAATATTCTGATAAAAAAACACTTCTCATAGTAGGATATGAAGCTTTGTTGTGTTTTCTTTAATGGTTACCACCCATAAATGAGGTACTCTGATCAGAAACACTTATCATTGAAGCAAAAGATGCTTTGTGGTGTTTTATTGAATGGTTTCCTCCAAAAAATGAAGGAATCGAATCTGAAACACTTCACATAGTAGGATAAGATGCTTTGTGATGTTTTCTTCAATGGTTACCACCCAAAAATGAAGTATCCTGATCAGAAACACTTCTCATAGAAACATGAGATGCTTTGTGGTGTATTCTTGAATGATTACCACCATTAAATGAAGTAATCAGATCTGAAATACTTCTAGTAGTAGGATAAGATGCTTTGTTGTGTTCTAGTGACTGGTTACAACACTTAAAGGAAGTAATCGGAGAATAAACTCTTCTCGTAGTAAATTATGATCCCTTGTGGAGATTTTTTGAAAGGTTACCACTCACAAATTAAGTACTCTGATCAGAAAATCTTCTCATGGTAGCATAAGAAGCTTTGTGGTGTTTTATTTAATGGTTATCATGCATAAATGAAGTACTCTGATCAGAAACACTTATCATTAAAGCAAAAGATGCTTTGTGGAGTTTTCATGAATGGTTACCTCCCATAAATGAAGGAATCGAATCTGAAACACTTCTCGTAGTATGATAAGATGCTTTGCGGTGTTTTCTTTAATGGTTACGACCCATAAATGAAGTAATCTGATCGAAATCACTCAAAAATCAAGTACTCAGACATGAAGCACATAAAGTGGCATTCTACGCTTTTTTGTGGTGTTTTGATGAATGGTTACAACACTTAAATGAAGTACATGGAGAATAAACTCTTCTCATAGTTAGATATGATGTTTTATAGAATTTTCTTGAAGTGTTACCACCCATAAATGAAGTAATTCGATCTGAAACACTTGTCCTAATAGGATAAGATGCTTTGTGTTGTTTTTTTTATTATTTACATCCCTTAAATGAAGTACTCGAACATGAAGAACCTGGAGTGGTAATCTATGCTCTTTCGAGGTGTTTTAATGATTGGTTATCATCCTTAATTGAAGTATTCGTAGAACAAACACTTCTCATAGTATGATAAGATGCTTTGTGGTGTTTTCTTTAATGGTTACCACTCATAAATGAAATATTCTAATCAGAAACACTTCTCATAGAAACATAAGATGTTTTGTGGTGTATTCTTAAATGATTACCACCCTTAAATGAAGTACTCGGAAAAGAAACATTTCTCGTATTAGGATATGATGCATTGTGGAGTTTTCTTGAATGGTTACCAGTCATAAATGAAATACTCTGATAAAAAACACATAGAATTCTATGCTTCTTTGTAGTGTTTTAGTGAATGGTTACAACACTTAAATGAAGTAATCGGAGAATAAACATTTCTCGCAGTAAATTACGATCCTTTGTGGAGATTTTTTGAAAGGTTACCACTCATAAATTAAGTACACTGATCAGAAACACTTTTCATAGTAGGATAAGATGCTTTGTGGTATTTTCTTTGATGGTTACCACCCTTAAAAGAAGTACTCAGATAAGACACACTTCTCGTAGTAGGATATGATGCATTGTGGAGTTTTCTTAAATGGTTACCACTCATAAATGAAATACTCTGATAAAAAACACTTCTCATAGTAGGATATGAAGCTTTGTAGTGTTTTCTTTAATGGTTACCACCCATAAATGAGGTACTCTGATCAGAAACACTTATCATTGAAGCAAAAGATGCTTTGTGGTGTTTTATTGAATGGTTTCCACCAAAAAATGAAGGAATCGAATCTGAAACACTTCGCATAGTAGGATAAGAAGCTTTGTGATGTTTTCTTCAATGGTTACCACCCAAAAATGAAGTATCCTGATCAGAAACACTTCTCATAGAAACATAAGATGTTTTGTGGTGTATTCTTGAATGATTACCACCATTAAATGAAGTAATCAGATCTGAAATACTTCTCGTCGTAGGATAAGATGCTTTGGTTATGTTTTTATAATGGTTACCACCTAAAAATTAAGTACTCTGGTCAGAATCATTCATAAATTAAGTACTCAGACATGAAGCATATAGAGTAGTATTCTTTACTTCTTTGTAGTGTTTTAGTGACTGGTTACAACACTTAAAGGAAGTAATCGGAGAATAAACACTTCTCGTAGTAAATTAAGATCCTTTGTGGAGATTTCTTGAAAGGTTACCACTCATAAATTAAGTACACTGATCAGAAACACTTCTCATAGTAGGATAAGATGCTTTGTGGTATTTTCTTTGATGGTTACCACCCTTAAAAGAAGTACTCAGATAAGACACACTTCTCGTAGTAGGATATGATGCATTGTGGAGTTTTCTTAAATGGTTACCACTCATAAATGAAATACTCTGATAAAAAAACACTTCTCATAGTAGGATATGAAGCTTTGTTGTGTTTTCTTTAATGGTTACCACCCATAAATGAGGTACTCTGATCAGAAACACTTATCATTGAAGCAAAAGATGCTTTGTGGTGTTTTATTGAATGGTTTCCACCAAAAAATGAAGGAATCGAATCTGAAACACTTCACATAGTAGGATAAGATGCTTTGTGATGTTTTCTTCAATGGTTACCACCCAAAAATGAAGTATCCTGATCAGAAACACTTCTCATAGAAACATGAGATGCTTTGTGGTGTATTCTTGAATGATTACCACCATTAAATGAAGTAATCAGATCTGAAATACTTCTAGTAGTAGGATAAGATGCTTTGTTGTGTTCTAGTGACTGGTTACAACACTTAAAGGAAGTAATCGGAGAATAAACTCTTCTCGTAGTAAATTATGATCCCTTGTGGAGATTTTTTGAAAGGTTACCACTCACAAATTAAGTACTCTGATCAGAAAATCTTCTCATGGTAGCATAAGAAGCTTTGTGGTGTTTTATTTAATGGTTATCATGCATAAATGAAGTACTCTGATCAGAAACACTTATCATTAAAGCAAAAGATGCTTTGTGGAGTTTTCATGAATGGTTACCTCCCATAAATGAAGGAATCGAATCTGAAACACTTCTCGTAGTATGATAAGATGCTTTGCGTTGTTTTCTTTAATGGTTACGACCCATAAATGAAGTAATCTGATCGAAATCACTCAAAAATCAAGTACTCAGACATGAAGCACATAAAGTGGCATTCTACGCTTTTTTGTGGTGTTTTGATGAATGGTTACAACACTTAAATGAAGTACATGGAGAATAAACTCTTCTCATAGTTAGATATGATGTTTTATAGAATTTTCTTGAAGTGTTACCACCCATAAATGAAGTAATTCGATCTGAAACACTTGTCCTAATAGGATAAGATGCTTTGTGTTGTTTTTTTTATTATTTACATCCCTTAAATGAAGTACTCGAACATGAAGAACCTGGAGTGGTAATCTATGCTCTTTCGAGGTGTTTTAATGATTGGTTATCATCCTTAATTGAAGTATTCGTAGAACAAACACTTCTCATAGTATGATAAGATGCTTTGTGGTGTTTTCTTTAATGGTTACCACTCATAAATGAAATATTCTAATCAGAAACACTTCTCATAGAAACATAAGATGTTTTGTGGTGTATTCTTAAATGATTACCACCCTTAAATGAAGTACTCGGAAAAGAAACATTTCTCGTATTAGGATATGATGCATTGTGGAGTTTTCTTGAATGGTTACCAGTCATAAATGAAATACTCTGATAAAAAACACATAGAATTCTATGCTTCTTTGTAGTGTTTTAGTGAATGGTTACAACACTTAAATGAAGTAATCGGAGAATAAACATTTCTCGCAGTAAATTACGATCCTTTGTGGAGATTTTTTGAAAGGTTACCACTCATAAATTAAGTACACTGATCAGAAACACTTTTCATAGTAGGATAAGATGCTTTGTGGTATTTTCTTTGATGGTTACCACCCTTAAAAGAAGTACTCAGATAAGACACACTTCTCGTAGTAGGATATGATGCATTGTGGAGTTTTCTTAAATGGTTACCACTCATAAATGAAATACTCTGATAAAAAACACTTCTCATAGTAAGATATGAAGCTTTGTAGTGTTTTCTTTAATGGTTACCACCCATAAATGAGGTACTCTGATCAGAAACACTTATCATTGAAGCAAAAGATGCTTTGTGGTGTTTTATTGAATGGTTTCCACCAAAAAATGAAGGAATCGAATCTGAAACACTTCGCATAGTAGGATAAGAAGCTTTGTGATGTTTTCTTCAATGGTTACCACCCAAAAATGAAGTATCCTGATCAGAAACACTTCTCATAGAAACATAAGATGTTTTGTGGTGTATTCTTGAATGATTACCACCATTAAATGAAGTAATCAGATCTGAAATACTTCTCGTCGTAGGATAAGATGCTTTGGTTATGTTTTTATAATGGTTACCACCTAAAAATTAAGTACTCTGGTCAGAATCATTCATAAATTAAGTACTCAGACATGAAGCATATAGAGTAGTATTCTTTACTTCTTTGTAGTGTTTTAGTGACTGGTTACAACACTTAAAGGAAGTAATCGGAGAATAAACACTTCTCGTAGTAAATTAAGATCCTTTGTGGAGATTTCTTGAAAGGTTACCACTCATAAATTAAGTACACTGATCAGAAACACTTCTCATAGTAGGATAAGATGCTTTGTGGTATTTTCTTTGATGGTTACCACCCTTAAAAGAAGTACTCAGATAAGACACACTTCTCGTAGTAGGATATGATGCATTGTGGAGTTTTCTTAAATGGTTACCACTCATAAATGAAATACTCTGATAAAAAAACACTTCTCATAGTAGGATATGAAGCTTTGTTGTGTTTTCTTTAATGGTTACCACCCATAAATGAGGTACTCTGATCAGAAACACTTATCATTGAAGCAAAAGATGCTTTGTGGTGTTTTATTGAATGGTTTCCACCAAAAAATGAAGGAATCGAATCTGAAACACTTCACATAGTAGGATAAGATGCTTTGTGATGTTTTCTTCAATGGTTACCACCCAAAAATGAAGTATCCTGATCAGAAACACTTCTCATAGAAACATGAGATGCTTTGTGGTGTATTCTTGAATGATTACCACCATTAAATGAAGTAATCAGATCTGAAATACTTCTAGTAGTAGGATAAGATGCTTTGTTGTGTTCTAGTGACTGGTTACAACACTTAAAGGAAGTAATCGGAGAATAAACTCTTCTCGTAGTAAATTATGATCCCTTGTGGAGATTTTTTGAAAGGTTACCACTCACAAATTAAGTACTCTGATCAGAAAATCTTCTCATGGTAGCATAAGAAGCTTTGTGGTGTTTTATTTAATGGTTATCATGCATAAATGAAGTACTCTGATCAGA
The DNA here is from genome assembly GCA_964058865.1 of Eleocharis quinqueflora. Taxonomy (NCBI): domain Eukaryota; kingdom Viridiplantae; phylum Streptophyta; class Magnoliopsida; order Poales; family Cyperaceae; genus Eleocharis; species Eleocharis quinqueflora. The sequence continues at coordinate 62,906 of CAXKVX010001137.1, forward strand.
AACACTTATCATTAAAGCAAAAGATGCTTTGTGGAGTTTTCATGAATGGTTACCTCCCATAAATGAAGGAATCGAATCTGAAACACTTCTCGTAGTATGATAAGATGCTTTGCGGTGTTTTCTTTAATGGTTACGACCCATAAATGAAGTAATCTGATCGAAATCACTCAAAAATCAAGTACTCAGACATGAAGCACATAAAGTGGCATTCTACGCTTTTTTGTGGTGTTTTGATGAATGGTTACAACACTTAAATGAAGTACATGGAGAATAAACTCTTCTCATAGTTAGATATGATGTTTTATAGAATTTTCTTGAAGTGTTACCACCCATAAATGAAGTAATTCGATCTGAAACACTTGTCCTAATAGGATAAGATGCTTTGTGTTGTTTTTTTTATTATTTACATCCCTTAAATGAAGTACTCGAACATGAAGAACCTGGAGTGGTAATCTATGCTCTTTCGAGGTGTTTTAATGATTGGTTATCATCCTTAATTGAAGTATTCGTAGAACAAACACTTCTCATAGTATGATAAGATGCTTTGTGGTGTTTTCTTTAATGGTTACCACTCATAAATGAAATATTCTAATCAGAAACACTTCTCATAGAAACATAAGATGTTTTGTGGTGTATTCTTAAATGATTACCACCCTTAAATGAAGTACTCGGAAAAGAAACATTTCTCGTATTAGGATATGATGCATTGTGGAGTTTTCTTGAATGGTTACCAGTCATAAATGAAATACTCTGATAAAAAACACATAGAATTCTATGCTTCTTTGTAGTGTTTTAGTGAATGGTTACAACACTTAAATGAAGTAATCGGAGAATAAACATTTCTCGCAGTAAATTACGATCCTTTGTGGAGATTTTTTGAAAGGTTACCACTCATAAATTAAGTACACTGATCAGAAACACTTTTCATAGTAGGATAAGATGCTTTGTGGTATTTTCTTTGATGGTTACCACCCTTAAAAGAAGTACTCAGATAAGACACACTTCTCGTAGTAGGATATGATGCATTGTGGAGTTTTCTTAAATGGTTACCACTCATAAATGAAATACTCTGATAAAAAACACTTCTCATAGTAGGATATGAAGCTTTGTAGTGTTTTCTTTAATGGTTACCACCCATAAATGAGGTACTCTGATCAGAAACACTTATCATTGAAGCAAAAGATGCTTTGTGGTGTTTTATTGAATGGTTTCCACCAAAAAATGAAGGAATCGAATCTGAAACACTTCGCATAGTAGGATAAGAAGCTTTGTGATGTTTTCTTCAATGGTTACCACCCAAAAATGAAGTATCCTGATCAGAAACACTTCTCATAGAAACATAAGATGTTTTGTGGTGTATTCTTGAATGATTACCACCATTAAATGAAGTAATCAGATCTGAAATACTTCTCGTCGTAGGATAAGATGCTTTGGTTATGTTTTTATAATGGTTACCACCTAAAAATTAAGTACTCTGGTCAGAATCATTCATAAATTAAGTACTCAGACATGAAGCATATAGAGTAGTATTCTTTACTTCTTTGTAGTGTTTTAGTGACTGGTTACAACACTTAAAGGAAGTAATCGGGGAATAAACACTTCTCGTAGTAAATTAAGATCCTTTGTGGAGATTTCTTGAAAGGTTACCACTCATAAATTAAGTACACTGATCAGAAACACTTCTCATAGTAGGATAAGATGCTTTGTGGTATTTTCTTTGATGGTTACCACCCTTAAAAGAAGTACTCAGATAAGACACACTTCTCGTAGTAGGATATGATGCATTGTGGAGTTTTCTTAAATGGTTACCACTCATAAATGAAATACTCTGATAAAAAAACACTTCTCATAGTAGGATATGAAGCTTTGTTGTGTTTTCTTTAATGGTTACCACCCATAAATGAGGTACTCTGATCAGAAACACTTATCATTGAAGCAAAAGATGCTTTGTGGTGTTTTATTGAATGGTTTCCACCAAAAAATGAAGGAATCGAATCTGAAACACTTCACATAGTAGGATAAGATGCTTTGTGATGTTTTCTTCAATGGTTACCACCCAAAAATGAAGTATCCTGATCAGAAACACTTCTCATAGAAACATGAGATGCTTTGTGGTGTATTCTTGAATGATTACCACCATTAAATGAAGTAATCAGATCTGAAATACTTCTAGTAGTAGGATAAGATGCTTTGTTGTGTTCTAGTGACTGGTTACAACACTTAAAGGAAGTAATCGGAGAATAAACTCTTCTCGTAGTAAATTATGATCCCTTGTGGAGATTTTTTGAAAGGTTACCACTCACAAATTAAGTACTCTGATCAGAAAATCTTCTCATGGTAGCATAAGAAGCTTTGTGGTGTTTTATTTAATGGTTATCATGCATAAATGAAGTACTCTGATCAGAAACACTTATCATTAAAGCAAAAGATGCTTTGTGGAGTTTTCATGAATGGTTACCTCCCATAAATGAAGGAATCGAATCTGAAACACTTCTCGTAGTATGATAAGATGCTTTGCGGTGTTTTCTTTAATGGTTACGACCCATAAATGAAGTAATATGATCGAAATCACTCAAAAATCAAGTACTCAGACATGAAGCACATAAAGTGGCATTCTACGCTTTTTTGTGGTGTTTTGATGAATGGTTACAACACTTAAATGAAGTACATGGAGAATAAACTCTTCTCATAGTTAGATATGATGTTTTATAGAATTTTCTTGAAGTGTTACCACCCATAAATGAAGTAATTCGATCTGAAACACTTGTCCTAATAGGATAAGATGCTTTGTGTTGTTTTTTTTATTATTTACATCCCTTAAATGAAGTACTCGAACATGAAGAACCTGGAGTGGTAATCTATGCTCTTTCGAGGTGTTTTAATGATTGGTTATCATCCTTAATTGAAGTATTCGTAGAACAAACACTTCTCATAGTATGATAAGATGCTTTGTGGTGTTTTCTTTAATGGTTACCACTCATAAATGAAATATTCTAATCAGAAACACTTCTCATAGAAACATAAGATGTTTTGTGGTGTATTCTTAAATGATTACCACCCTTAAATGAAGTACTCGGAAAAGAAACATTTCTCGTATTAGGATATGATGCATTGTGGAGTTTTCTTGAATGGTTACCAGTCATAAATGAAATACTCTGATAAAAAACACATAGAATTCTATGCATCTTTGTAGTGTTTTAGTGAATGGTTACAACACTTAAATGAAGTAATCGGAGAATAAACATTTCTCGCAGTAAATTACGATCCTTTGTGGAGATTTTTTGAAAGGTTACCACTCATAAATTAAGTACACTGATCAGAAACACTTTTCATAGTAGGATAAGATGCTTTGTGGTATTTTCTTTGATGGTTACCACCCTTAAAAGAAGTACTCAGATAAGACACACTTCTCGTAGTAGGATATGATGCATTGTGGAGTTTTCTTAAATGGTTACCACTCATAAATGAAATACTCTGATAAAAAACACTTCTCATAGTAGGATATGAAGCTTTGTAGTGTTTTCTTTAATGGTTACCACCCATAAATGAGGTACTCTGATCAGAAACACTTATCATTGAAGCAAAAGATGCTTTGTGGTGTTTTATTGAATGGTTTCCACCAAAAAATGAAGGAATCGAATCTGAAACACTTCGCATAGTAGGATAAGAAGCTTTGTGATGTTTTCTTCAATGGTTACCACCCAAAAATGAAGTATCCTGATCAGAAACACTTCTCATAGAAACATAAGATGTTTTGTGGTGTATTCTTGAATGATTACCACCATTAAATGAAGTAATCAGATCTGAAATACTTCTCGTCGTAGGATAAGATGCTTTGGTTATGTTTTTATAATGGTTACCACCTAAAAATTAAGTACTCTGGTCAGAATCATTCATAAATTAAGTACTCAGACATGAAGCATATAGAGTAGTATTCTTTACTTCTTTGTAGTGTTTTAGTGACTGGTTACAACACTTAAAGGAAGTAATCGGGGAATAAACACTTCTCGTAGTAAATTAAGATCCTTTGTGGAGATTTCTTGAAAGGTTACCACTCATAAATTAAGTACACTGATCAGAAACACTTCTCATAGTAGGATAAGATGCTTTGTGGTATTTTCTTTGATGGTTACCACCCTTAAAAGAAGTACTCAGATAAGACACACTTCTCGTAGTAGGATATGATGCATTGTGGAGTTTTCTTAAATGGTTACCACTCATAAATGAAATACTCTGATAAAAAAACACTTCTCATAGTAGGATATGAAGCTTTGTTGTGTTTTCTTTAATGGTTACCACCCATAAATGAGGTACTCTGATCAGAAACACTTATCATTGAAGCAAAAGATGCTTTGTGGTGTTTTATTGAATGGTTTCCACCAAAAAATGAAGGAATCGAATCTGAAACACTTCACATAGTAGGATAAGATGCTTTGTGATGTTTTCTTCAATGGTTACCACCCAAAAATGAAGTATCCTGATCAGAAACACTTCTCATAGAAACATGAGATGCTTTGTGGTGTATTCTTGAATGATTACCACCATTAAATGAAGTAATCAGATCTGAAATACTTCTAGTAGTAGGATAAGATGCTTTGTTGTGTTCTAGTGACTGGTTACAACACTTAAAGGAAGTAATCGGAGAATAAACTCTTCTCGTAGTAAATTATGATCCCTTGTGGAGATTTTTTGAAAGGTTACCACTCACAAATTAAGTACTCTGATCAGAAAATCTTCTCATGGTAGCATAAGAAGCTTTGTGGTGTTTTATTTAATGGTTATCATGCATAAATGAAGTACTCTGATCAGAAACACTTATCATTAAAGCAAAAGATGCTTTGTGGAGTTTTCATGAATGGTTACCTCCCATAAATGAAGGAATCGAATCTGAAACACTTCTCGTAGTATGATAAGATGCTTTGCGGTGTTTTCTTTAATGGTTACGACCCATAAATGAAGTAATATGATCGAAATCACTCAAAAATCAAGTACTCAGACATGAAGCACATAAAGTGGCATTCTACGCTTTTTTGTGGTGTTTTGATGAATGGTTACAACACTTAAATGAAGTACATGGAGAATAAACTCTTCTCATAGTTAGATATGATGTTTTATAGAATTTTCTTGAAGTGTTACCACCCATAAATGAAGTAATTCGATCTGAAACACTTGTCCTAATAGGATAAGATGCTTTGTGTTGTTTTTTTTATTATTTACATCCCTTAAATGAAGTACTCGAACATGAAGAACCTGGAGTGGTAATCTATGCTCTTTCGAGGTGTTTTAATGATTGGTTATCATCCTTAATTGAAGTATTCGTAGAACAAACACTTCTCATAGTATGATAAGATGCTTTGTGGTGTTTTCTTTAATGGTTACCACTCATAAATGAAATATTCTAATCAGAAACACTTCTCATAGAAACATAAGATGTTTTGTGGTGTATTCTTAAATGATTACCACCCTTAAATGAAGTACTCGGAAAAGAAACATTTCTCGTATTAGGATATGATGCATTGTGGAGTTTTCTTGAATGGTTACCAGTCATAAATGAAATACTCTGATAAAAAACACATAGAATTCTATGCTTCTTTGTAGTGTTTTAGTGAATGGTTACAACACTTAAATGAAGTAATCGGAGAATAAACATTTCTCGCAGTAAATTACGATCCTTTGTGGAGATTTTTTGAAAGGTTACCACTCATAAATTAAGTACACTGATCAGAAACACTTTTCATAGTAGGATAAGATGCTTTGTGGTATTTTCTTTGATGGTTACCACCCTTAAAAGAAGTACTCAGATAAGACACACTTCTCGTAGTAGGATATGATGCATTGTGGAGTTTTCTTAAATGGTTACCACTCATAAATGAAATACTCTGATAAAAAACACTTCTCATAGTAGGATATGAAGCTTTGTAGTGTTTTCTTTAATGGTTACCACCCATAAATGAGGTACTCTGATCAGAAACACTTATCATTGAAGCAAAAGATGCTTTGTGGTGTTTTATTGAATGGTTTCCACCAAAAAATGAAGGAATCGAATCTGAAACACTTCGCATAGTAGGATAAGAAGCTTTGTGATGTTTTCTTCAATGGTTACCACCCAAAAATGAAGTATCCTGATCAGAAACACTTCTCATAGAAACATAAGATGTTTTGTGGTGTATTCTTGAATGATTACCACCATTAAATGAAGTAATCAGATCTGAAATACTTCTCGTCGTAGGATAAGATGCTTTGGTTATGTTTTTATAATGGTTACCACCTAAAAATTAAGTACTCTGGTCAGAATCATTCATAAATTAAGTACTCAGACATGAAGCATATAGAGTAGTATTCTTTACTTCTTTGTAGTGTTTTAGTGACTGGTTACAACACTTAAAGGAAGTAATCGGAGAATAAACACTTCTCGTAGTAAATTAAGATCCTTTGTGGAGATTTCTTGAAAGGTTACCACTCATAAATTAAGTACACTGATCAGAAACACTTCTCATAGTAGGATAAGATGCTTTGTGGTATTTTCTTTGATGGTTACCACCCTTAAAAGAAGTACTCAGATAAGACACACTTCTCGTAGTAGGATATGATGCATTGTGGAGTTTTCTTAAATGGTTACCACTCATAAATGAAATACTCTGATAAAAAAACACTTCTCATAGTAGGATATGAAGCTTTGTTGTGTTTTCTTTAATGGTTACCACCCATAAATGAGGTACTCTGATCAGAAACACTTATCATTGAAGCAAAAGATGCTTTGTGGTGTTTTATTGAATGGTTTCCACCAAAAAATGAAGGAATCGAATCTGAAACACTTCACATAGTAGGATAAGATGCTTTGTGATGTTTTCTTCAATGGTTACCACCCAAAAATGAAGTATCCTGATCAGAAACACTTCTCATAGAAACATGAGATGCTTTGTGGTGTATTCTTGAATGATTACCACCATTAAATGAAGTAATCAGATCTGAAATACTTCTAGTAGTAGGATAAGATGCTTTGTTGTGTTCTAGTGACTGGTTACAACACTTAAAGGAAGTAATCGGAGAATAAACTCTTCTCGTAGTAAATTATGATCCCTTGTGGAGATTTTTTGAAAGGTTACCACTCACAAATTAAGTACTCTGATCAGAAAATCTTCTCATGGTAGCATAAGAAGCTTTGTGGTGTTTTATTTAATGGTTATCATGCATAAATGAAGTACTCTGATCAGAAACACTTATCATTAAAGCAAAAGATGCTTTGTGGAGTTTTCATGAATGGTTACCTCCCATAAATGAAGGAATCGAATCTGAAACACTTCTCGTAGTATGATAAGATGCTTTGCGGTGTTTTCTTTAATGGTTACGACCCATAAATGAAGTAATATGATCGAAATCACTCAAAAATCAAGTACTCAGACATGAAGCACATAAAGTGGCATTCTACGCTTTTTTGTGGTGTTTTGATGAATGGTTACAACACTTAAATGAAGTACATGGAGAATAAACTCTTCTCATAGTTAGATATGATGTTTTATAGAATTTTCTTGAAGTGTTACCACCCATAAATGAAGTAATTCGATCTGAAACACTTGTCCTAATAGGATAAGATGCTTTGTGTTGTTTTTTTTATTATTTACATCCCTTAAATGAAGTACTCGAACATGAAGAACCTGGAGTGGTAATCTATGCTCTTTCGAGGTGTTTTAATGATTGGTTATCATCCTTAATTGAAGTATTCGTAGAACAAACACTTCTCATAGTATGATAAGATGCTTTGTGGTGTTTTCTTTAATGGTTACCACTCATAAATGAAATATTCTAATCAGAAACACTTCTCATAGAAACATAAGATGTTTTGTGGTGTATTCTTAAATGATTACCACCCTTAAATGAAGTACTCGGAAAAGAAACATTTCTCGTATTAGGATATGATGCATTGTGGAGTTTTCTTGAATGGTTACCAGTCATAAATGAAATACTCTGATAAAAAACACATAGAATTCTATGCTTCTTTGTAGTGTTTTAGTGAATGGTTACAACACTTAAATGAAGTAATCGGAGAATAAACATTTCTCGCAGTAAATTACGATCCTTTGTGGAGATTTTTTGAAAGGTTACCACTCATAAATTAAGTACACTGATCAGAAACACTTTTCATAGTAGGATAAGATGCTTTGTGGTATTTTCTTTGATGGTTACCACCCTTAAAAGAAGTACTCAGATAAGACACACTTCTCGTAGTAGGATATGATGCATTGTGGAGTTTTCTTAAATGGTTACCACTCATAAATGAAATACTCTGATAAAAAACACTTCTCATAGTAGGATATGAAGCTTTGTAGTGTTTTCTTTAATGGTTACCACCCATAAATGAGGTACTCTGATCAGAAACACTTATCATTGAAGCAAAAGATGCTTTGTGGTGTTTTATTGAATGGTTTCCACCAAAAAATGAAGGAATCGAATCTGAAACACTTCGCATAGTAGGATAAGAAGCTTTGTGATGTTTTCTTCAATGGTTACCACCCAAAAATGAAGTATCCTGATCAGAAACACTTCTCATAGAAACATAAGATGTTTTGTGGTGTATTCTTGAATGATTACCACCATTAAATGAAGTAATCAGATCTGAAATACTTCTCGTCGTAGGATAAGATGCTTTGGTTATGTTTTTATAATGGTTACCACCTAAAAATTAAGTACTCTGGTCAGAATCATTCATAAATTAAGTACTCAGACATGAAGCATATAGAGTAGTATTCTTTACTTCTTTGTAGTGTTTTAGTGACTGGTTACAACACTTAAAGGAAGTAATCGGAGAATAAACACTTCTCGTAGTAAATTAAGATCCTTTGTGGAGATTTCTTGAAAGGTTACCACTCATAAATTAAGTACACTGATCAGAAACACTTCTCATAGTAGGATAAGATGCTTTGTGGTATTTTCTTTGATGGTTACCACCCTTAAAAGAAGTACTCAGATAAGACACACTTCTCGTAGTAGGATATGATGCATTGTGGAGTTTTCTTAAATGGTTACCACTCATAAATGAAATACTCTGATAAAAAACACTTCTCATAGTAGGATATGAAGCTTTGTAGTGTTTTCTTTAATGGTTACCACCCATAAATGAGGTACTCTGATCAGAAACACTTATCATTGAAGCAAAAGATGCTTTGTGGTGTTTTATTGAATGGTTTCCACCAAAAAATGAAGGAATCGAATCTGAAACACTTCGCATAGTAGGATAAGAAGCTTTGTGATGTTTTCTTCAATGGTTACCACCCAAAAATGAAGTATCCTGATCAGAAACACTTCTCATAGAAACATAAGATGTTTTGTGGTGTATTCTTGAATGATTACCACCATTAAATGAAGTAATCAGATCTGAAATACTTCTCGTCGTAGGATAAGATGCTTTGGTTATGTTTTTATAATGGTTACCACCTAAAAATTAAGTACTCTGGTCAGAATCATTCATAAATTAAGTACTCAGACATGAAGCATATAGAGTAGTATTCTTTACTTCTTTGTAGTGTTTTAGTGACTGGTTACAACACTTAAAGGAAGTAATCGGAGAATAAACACTTCTCGTAGTAAATTAAGATCCTTTGTGGAGATTTCTTGAAAGGTTACCACTCATAAATTAAGTACACTGATCAGAAACACTTCTCATAGTAGGATAAGATGCTTTGTGGTATTTTCTTTGATGGTTACCACCCTTAAAAGAAGTACTCAGATAAGACACACTTCTCGTAGTAGGATATGATGCATTGTGGAGTTTTCTTAAATGGTTACCACTCATAAATGAAATACTCTGATAAAAAAACACTTCTCATAGTAGGATATGAAGCTTTGTTGTGTTTTCTTTAATGGTTACCACCCATAAATGAGGTACTCTGATCAGAAACACTTATCATTGAAGCAAAAGATGCTTTGTGGTGTTTTATTGAATGGTTTCCACCAAAAAATGAAGGAATCGAATCTGAAACACTTCACATAGTAGGATAAGATGCTTTGTGATGTTTTCTTCAATGGTTACCACCCAAAAATGAAGTATCCTGATCAGAAACACTTCTCATAGAAACATGAGATGCTTTGTGGTGTATTCTTGAATGATTACCACCATTAAATGAAGTAATCAGATCTGAAATACTTCTAGTAGTAGGATAAGATGCTTTGTTGTGTTCTAGTGACTGGTTACAACACTTAAAGGAAGTAATCGGAGAATAAACTCTTCTCGTAGTAAATTATGATCCCTTGTGGAGATTTTTTGAAAGGTTACCACTCACAAATTAAGTACTCTGATCAGAAAATCTTCTCATGGTAGCATAAGAAGCTTTGTGGTGTTTTATTTAATGGTTATCATGCATAAATGAAGTACTCTGATCAGAAACACTTATCATTAAAGCAAAAGATGCTTTGTGGAGTTTTCATGAATGGTTACCTCCCATAAATGAAGGAATCGAATCTGAAACACTTCTCGTAGTATGATAAGATGCTTTGCGGTGTTTTCTTTAATGGTTACGACCCATAAATGAAGTAATATGATCGAAATCACTCAAAAATCAAGTACTCAGACATGAAGCACATAAAGTGGCATTCTACGCTTTTTTGTGGTGTTTTGATGAATGGTTACAACACTTAAATGAAGTACATGGAGAATAAACTCTTCTCATAGTTAGATATGATGTTTTATAGAATTTTCTTGAAGTGTTACCACCCATAAATGAAGTAATTCGATCTGAAACACTTGTCCTAATAGGATAAGATGCTTTGTGTTGTTTTTTTTATTATTTACATCCCTTAAATGAAGTACTCGAACATGAAGAACCTGGAGTGGTAATCTATGCTCTTTCGAGGTGTTTTAATGATTGGTTATCATCCTTAATTGAAGTATTCGTAGAACAAACACTTCTCATAGTATGATAAGATGCTTTGTGGTGTTTTCTTTAATGGTTACCACTCATAAATGAAATATTCTAATCAGAAACACTTCTCATAGAAACATAAGATGTTTTGTGGTGTATTCTTAAATGATTACCACCCTTAAATGAAGTACTCGGAAAAGAAACATTTCTCGTATTAGGATATGATGCATTGTGGAGTTTTCTTGAATGGTTACCAGTCATAAATGAAATACTCTGATAAAAAACACATAGAATTCTATGCTTCTTTGTAGTGTTTTAGTGAATGGTTACAACACTTAAATGAAGTAATCGGAGAATAAACATTTCTCGCAGTAAATTACGATCCTTTGTGGAGATTTTTTGAAAGGTTACCACTCATAAATTAAGTACACTGATCAGAAACACTTTTCATAGTAGGATAAGATGCTTTGTGGTATTTTCTTTGATGGTTACCACCCTTAAAAGAAGTACTCAGATAAGACACACTTCTCGTAGTAGGATATGATGCATTGTGGAGTTTTCTTAAATGGTTACCACTCATAAATGAAATACTCTGATAAAAAACACTTCTCATAGTAGGATATGAAGCTTTGTAGTGTTTTCTTTAATGGTTACCACCCATAAATGAGGTACTCTGATCAGAAACACTTATCATTGAAGCAAAAGATGCTTTGTGGTGTTTTATTGAATGGTTTCCACCAAAAAATGAAGGAATCGAATCTGAAACACTTCGCATAGTAGGATAAGAAGCTTTGTGATGTTTTCTTCAATGGTTACCACCCAAAAATGAAGTATCCTGATCAGAAACACTTCTCATAGAAACATAAGATGTTTTGTGGTGTATTCTTGAATGATTACCACCATTAAATGAAGTAATCAGATCTGAAATACTTCTCGTCGTAGGATAAGATGCTTTGGTTATGTTTTTATAATGGTTACCACCTAAAAATTAAGTACTCTGGTCAGAATCATTCATAAATTAAGTACTCAGACATGAAGCATATAGAGTAGTATTCTTTACTTCTTTGTAGTGTTTTAGTGACTGGTTACAACACTTAAAGGAAGTAATCGGAGAATAAACACTTCTCGTAGTAAATTAAGATCCTTTGTGGAGATTTCTTGAAAGGTTACCACTCATAAATTAAGTACACTGATCAGAAACACTTCTCATAGTAGGATAAGATGCTTTGTGGTATTTTCTTTGATGGTTACCACCCTTAAAAGAAGTACTCAGATAAGACACACTTCTCGTAGTAGGATATGATGCATTGTGGAGTTTTCTTAAATGGTTACCACTCATAAATGAAATACTCTGATAAAAAAACACTTCTCATAGTAGGATATGAAGCTTTGTTGTGTTTTCTTTAATGGTTACCACCCATAAATGAGGTACTCTGATCAGAAACACTTATCATTGAAGCAAAAGATGCTTTGTGGTGTTTTATTGAATGGTTTCCACCAAAAAATGAAGGAATCGAATCTGAAACACTTCACATAGTAGGATAAGATGCTTTGTGATGTTTTCTTCAATGGTTACCACCCAAAAATGAAGTATCCTGATCAGAAACACTTCTCATAGAAACATGAGATGCTTTGTGGTGTATTCTTGAATGATTACCACCATTAAATGAAGTAATCAGATCTGAAATACTTCTAGTAGTAGGATAAGATGCTTTGTTGTGTTTTAGTGACTGGTTACAACACTTAAAGGAAGTAATCGGAGAATAAACTCTTCTCGTAGTAAATTATGATCCCTTGTGGAGATTTTTTGAAAGGTTACCACTCACAAATTAAGTACTCTGATCAGAAAATCTTCTCATAGTAGCATAAGAAGCTTTGTGGTGTTTTATTTAATGGTTATCATGCATAAATGAAGTACTCTGATCAGAAACACTTATCATTAAAGCAAAAGATGCTTTGTGGAGTTTTCATGAATGGTTACCTCCCATAAATGAAGGAATCGAATCTGAAACACTTCTCGTAGTATGATAAGATGCTTTGCGGTGTTTTCTTTAATGGTTACGACCCATAAATGAAGTAATCTGATCGAAATCACTCAAAAATCAAGTACTCAGACATGAAGCACATAAAGTGGCATTCTACGCTTTTTTGTGGTGTTTTGATGAATGGTTACAACACTTAAATGAAGTACATGGAGAATAAACTCTTCTCATAGTTAGATATGATGGTTTATAGAATTTTCTTGAAGTGTTACCACCCATAAATGAAGTAATTCGATCTGAAACACTTGTCCTAATAGGATAAGATGCTTTGTGTTTTTTTTTTTATTATTTACATCCCTTAAATGAAGTACTCGAACATGAAGAACCTGGAGTGGTAATCTATGCTCTTTCGAGGTGTTTTAATGATTGGTTATCATCCTTAATTGAAGTATTCGTAGAACAAACACTTCTCATAGTATGATAAGATGCTTTGTGGTGTTTTCTTTAATGGTTACCACTCATAAATGAAATATTCTAATCAGAAACACTTCTCATAGAAACATAAGATGTTTTGTGGTGTATTCTTAAATGATTACCACCCTTAAATGAAGTACTCGGAAAAGAAACATTTCTCGTATTAGGATATGATGCATTGTGGAGTTTTCTTGAATGGTTACCAGTCATAAATGAAATACTCTTATAAAAAACACATAGAATTCTATGCTTCTTTGTAGTGTTTTAGTGAATGGTTACAACACTTAAATGAAGTAATCGGAGAATAAACATTTCTCGCAGTAAATTACGATCCTTTGTGGAGATTTTTTGAAAGGTTACCACTCATAAATTAAGTACACTGATCAGAAACACTTTTCATAGTAGGATAAGATGCTTTGTGGTATTTTCTTTGATGGTTACCACCCTTAAAAGAAGTACTCAGATAAGACACACTTCTCGTAGTAGGATATGATGCATTGTGGAGTTTTCTTAAATGGTTACCACTCATAAATGAAATACTCTGATAAAAAACACTTCTCATAGTAGGATATGAAGCTTTGTAGTGTTTTCTTTAATGGTTACCACCCATAAATGAGGTACTCTGATCAGAAACACTTATCATTGATGCAAAAGATGCTTTGTGGTGTTTTATTGAATGGTTTCCACCAAAAAATGAAGGAATCGAATCTGAAACACTTCGCATAGTAGGATAAGAAGCTTTGTGATGTTTTCTTCAATGGTTACCACCCAAAAATGAAGTATCCTGATCAGAAACACTTCTCATAGAAACATAAGATGTTTTGTGGTGTATTCTTGAATGATTACCACCATTAAATGAAGTAATCAGATCTGAAATACTTCTCGTCGTAGGATAAGATGCTTTGGTTATGTTTTTATAATGGTTACCACCTAAAAATTAAGTACTCTGGTCAGAATCATTCATAAATTAAGTACTCAGACATGAAGCATATAGAGTAGTATTCTTTACTTCTTTGTAGTGTTTTAGTGACTGGTTACAACACTTAAAGGAAGTAATCGGAGAATAAACACTTCTCGTAGTAAATTACGATCCTTTGTGGAGATTTCTTGAAAGGTTACCACTCATAAATTAAGTACACTGATCAGAAACACTTCTCATAGTAGGATAAGATGCTTTGTGGTATTTTCTTTGATGGTTACCACCCTTAAAAGAAGTACTCAGATAAGACACACTTCTCGTAGTAGGATATGATGCATTGTGGAGTTTTCTTAAATGGTTACCACTCATAAATGAAATACTCTGATAAAAAACACTTCTCATAGTAGGATATGAAGCTTTGTAGTGTTTTCTTTAATGGTTACCACCCATAAATGAGGTACTCTGATCAGAAACACTTATCATTGAAGCAAAAGATGCTTTGTGGTGTTTTATTGAATGGTTTCCACCAAAAAAATAAAGGAATCGAATCTGAAACACTTCACATAGTAGGATAAGATGCTTTGTGATGTTTTCTTCAATGGTTACCACCCAAAAATGAAGTATCCTGATCAGAAACACTTCTCATAGAAACATGAGATGCTTTGTGGTGTATTCTTGAATGATTACCACCATTAAATGAAGTAATCAGATCTGAAATACTTCTAGTAGTAGGATAAGATGCTTTGTTGTGTTCTAGTGACTGGTTACAACACTTAAAGGAAGTAATCGGAGAACAAACTCTTCTCGTAGTAAATTATGATCCCTTGTGGAGATTTTTTGAAAGGTTACCACTCACAAATTAAGTACTCTGATCAGAAAATCTTCTCATAGTAGCATAAGAAGCTTTGTGGTGTTTTATTTAATGGTTATCATGCATAAATGAAGTACTCTGATCAGAAACACTTATCATTAAAGCAAAAGATGCTTTGTGGAGTTTTCATGAATGGTTACCTCCCATAAATGAAGGAATCGAATCTGAAACACTTCTCGTAGTATGATAAGATGCTTTGCGGTGTTTTCTTTAATGGTTACCACCCATAAATGAAGTAATCTGATCGAAATCACTCAAAAATCAAGTACTCAGACATGAAGCACATAAAGTGGCATTCTACGCTTTTTTGTGGTGTTTTGATGAATGGTTACAACACTTAAATGAAGTACATGGAGAATAAACTCTTCTCATAGTTAGATATGATGTTTTATAGAATTTTCTTGAAGTGTTACCACCCATAAATGAAGTAATTCGATCTGAAACACTTGTCCTAATAGGATAAGATGCTTTGTGTTGTTTTTTTTATTATTTACATCCCTTAAATGAAGTACTCGAACATGAAGAACCTGGAGTGGTAATCTATGCTCTTTCGAGGTGTTTTAATGATTGGTTATCATCCTTAATTGAAGTATTCGTAGAACAAACACTTCTCATAGTATGATAAGATGCTTTGTGGTGTTTTCTTTAATGGTTACCACTCATAAATGAAATATTCTAATCAGAAACACTTCTCATAAAAACATAAGATGTTTCGTGGTGTATTCTTAAATGATTACCACCCTTAAATGAAGTACTCGGAAAAGAAACATTTCTCGTATTAGGATATGATGCATTGTGGAGTTTTCTTGAATGGTTACCAGTCATAAATGAAATACTCTGATAAAAAACACATAGAA
The DNA here is from genome assembly GCA_964058865.1 of Eleocharis quinqueflora. Lineage (NCBI taxonomy): Eukaryota > Viridiplantae > Streptophyta > Magnoliopsida > Poales > Cyperaceae > Eleocharis > Eleocharis quinqueflora. The sequence continues at coordinate 78,865 of CAXKVX010001137.1, forward strand.
TTCTATGCTTCTTTGTAGTGTTTTAGTGAATGGTTACAACACTTAAATGAAGTAATCGGAGAATAAACATTTCTCGTAGTAAATTACGATCCTTTGTGGAGATTTTTTGAAAGGTTACCACTCATAAATTAAGTACACTGATCAGAAACACTTTTCATAGTAGGATAAGATGCTTTGTGGTATTTTCTTTGATGGTTACCACCCTTAAAAGAAGTACTCAGATAAGACACACTTCTCGTAGTAGGATATGATGCGTTGTGGAGTTTTCTTAAATGGTTACCACTCATAAATGAAATACTCTGATAAAAAACACTTCTCATAGTAGGATATGAAGCTTTGTAGTGTTTTCTTTAATGGTTACCACCCATAAATGAGGTACTCTGATCAGAAACACTTATCATTGAAGCAAAAGATGCTTTGTGGTGTTTTATTGAATGGTTTCCACCAAAAAACGAAGGAATCGAATTTGAAACACTTCACATAGTAGGATAAGAAGCTTTGTGATGTTTTCTTCAATGGTTACCACCCAAAAATGAAGTATCCTGATCAGAAACACTTCTCATAGAAACATGAGATGTTTTGTGGTGTATTCTTGAATGATTACCACCATTAAATGAAGTAATCAGATCTGAAATACTTCTCGTCGTAGGATAAGATGCTTTGGTTATGTTTTTTTAATGGTTACCACCTAAAAATTAAGTACTCTGGTCAGAATCATTCATAAATTAAGTACTCAGTAATGAAGCATATAGAGTAGTATTCTTTACTTCTTTGTAGTGTTTTAGTGACTGGTTACAACACTTAAAGGAAGTAATCGGAGAATAAACACTTCTCGTAGTAAATTACGATCCTTTGTGGAGATTTCTTGAAAGGTTACCACTCATAAATTAAGTACACTGATCAAAAACACTTCTCATAGTAGGATAAGATGCTTTGTGGTATTTTCTTTGATGGTTACCACCCTTAAAAGAAGTACTCAGATAAGACACACTTCTCGTAGTAGGATATGATGCATTGTGGAGTTTTCTTAAATGGTTACCACTCATAAATGAAATACTCTGATAAAAAAACACTTCTCATAGTAGGATATGAAGCTTTGTTGTGTTTTCTTTAATGGTTACCACCCATAAATGAGGTACTCTGATCAGAAACACTTATCATTGAAGCAAAAGATGCTTTGTGGTGTTTTATTGAATGGTTTCCACCAAAAAATGAAGGAATCGAATCTGAAACACTTCACATAGTAGGATAAGATGCTTTGTGATGTTTTCTTCAATGGTTACCACCCAAAAATAAAGTATCCTGATCAGAAACACTTCTCATAGAAACATGAGATGCTTTGTGGTGTATTCTTGAATGATTACCACCATTAAATGAAGTAATCAGATCTGAAATACTTCTAGTAGTAGGATAAAATGCTTTGTTGTGTTCTAGTGACTGGTTACAACACTTAAAGGAAGTAATCGGAGAATAAACTCTTCTCGTAGTAAATTATGATCCCTTGTGGAGATTTTTTGAAAGGTTACCACTCACAAATTAAGTACTCTGATCAGAAAATCTTCTCATAGTAGCATAAGAAGCTTTGTGGTGTTTTATTTAATGGTTATCATGCATAAATGAAGTACTCTGATCAGAAACACTTATCATTAAAGCAAAAGATGCTTTGTGGAGTTTTCATGAATGGTTACCTCCCATAAATGAAGGAATCGAATCTGAAACACTTCTCGTAGTATGATAAGATGCTTTGCGGTGTTTTCTTTAATGGTTACCACCCATAAATGAAGTAATCTGATCAGAAACACTTCTCATAGAAACATAAGATGTTTTGTTGTGTATTCTTGAATGATTACCACCATTAAATGAAGTAATCAGATCTGAAATACTTCTCGTCGTAGGATAAGATGCTTTGGTTATGTTTTTTTAATGGTTACCACCTAAAAATTAAGTACTCTGGTCAGAATCATTCATAAATTAAGTACTCAGACATGAAGCATATAGAGTGGTATTCTTTACTTCTTTGTAGTGTTTTAGTGACTGGTTACAACACTTAAAGGAAGTAATCGGAGAATAAACACTTCTCGTAGTAAATTATGATCATTTGTGGAGATTTCTTGAAAGGTTACCACTCATAATTAAAGTACACTGATCAGAAACACATCTCATAGTAGGATAAGATGCTTTTTGGTGTTTTGTTTGAGTGTAACCACCCTTAAATGAAGAACTCAGATAAGAAACACTTCTCGTAGTAGGATATGATGCATTGGGGATTTTCTTGAATGGTTACCACTCATAAATGAAATACTCTGATAAAAAACACTTCTCATAGTAGGATATTAAGCTTTGTGGTGTTTTCTTTAAAGTTTATCACTCATAAATGAGGTACTCTGATCAGAAACACTTATCATTCAAGCAAAAGATGCTTTGTGGAGTTTTATTGAATGGTTTCCACCAAAAAATGAAGGAATCGAATCTGAAACACTTCACGTAGTAGGATAAGATGCTTTGTGGTATTTTCTTTAATTCTTACCACCCAAAAATGAAGTATCCTGATCAGAAACACTTCTCATAGAAACATAAGATGTTTTTTGGTGTATTGTTCAATGATTACCACCAATAAATGAATCATATCTGAAATACTTCTCGTAGAAGGATAAGATGCTTTTTGTTGTTTTCTTTAATGTTTACAACCTTAAATGAAGTACTCGAACATGAAGAATCTAGTGTGGTAATCTATGCTCTTTCGAGGTATTTTGGTGAAAGGTTACCACCCTTAACTGAAGTATTCGTTGAACAAACACTTCTCATAGTATGATAAGATGATTTGCGGAATTTTCTTTGTTGGTTACCACTCAAAAATGAAGTACTCTAATCTGAAACAATTCTCATAGAAGCATAAGATGCTTTGTGGTGTTTTCTTGAATGGTTACCACGTATAAATGAAGTAACCGGTTCTAAAACACTTCTCGTAGTATGATAAGATGCTTTGTGGTGTTTTCTTTAATGGTTACCACCCATAAATGAAGTATCATGATCAGAAACACTTCTCATAGAAACATAAGCTGCTTTGTGGTGTATTCTTGAATGATTACCACCATTAAATGTAGTAATCAAATCTGAAATACTTGTCGTAGTAGGATAATATGCTTTGTTGTGTTTTTTTAATGGTTACCACCCATAAATGAAGTACTCTGATCAGAATCATTCATAAATTAAGTACTCGGACATGAAGCACATAGAGTGGTATTCTATGCTTCTTTGTAGTGTTTTAGCGACTGGTTAAAACACTTAAAGGAAGTAGTCGGAGAATAAACACTTGTCGTAGTAAATTATGATCCTTTGTGGAGATTTCAAGAAAGGTTACAACTCATAATTAAGTACTCTGATCAGAAACATTTCTCATAATAGGATAAGATGCTTTGTGGTGTTTTGTTTGATGGTTACCACCCTTAAAAGAAATACTCAGATAAGACACACTTCTCGTATTAGGATAAGATGCTTTGTGATGTTTTCTTCAATGGTTACCACCCAAAAATAAAGTATCCTGATCAGAAACACTTCTCATAGAAACATAAGATGTTTTGTGGTGTATTCTTGAATGATTACCACCATTAAATGAAGTAATCAGATCTGAAATACTTCTCGTCGTAGGATAAGATGCTTTGGTTATGTTTTTTTAATGGTTACCACCTAAAAATTAAGTACTCTGGTCAGATTCATTCATAAATTAAGTACTCAGACATGAAGCATATAGAGTAGTATTCTTTACTTCTTTGTAGTGTTTTAGTGACTGGTTACAACACTTAAAGGAAGTAATCGGAGAATAAACACTTCTCGTAGTAAATTACGATCCTTTGTGGAGATTTCTTGAAAGGTTACCACTCATAATTAAGTACTCTGATCAGAAACACTTCTCATAATAGGATAAGATGCTTTGTGGTGTTTTGTTTGATGGTTACCACCCTTAAATGAAGTACTCAGATAATAAACACTTCTCGTACTGGGATATTATGCATTGTGTAGTTTTCTTGAATGGTTACCACACATAAATGAAATACTCTGATAAAAAAACACTTATCATAGTAGGATAAGAAGCTTTGTGGTGTTTTCTTTAATGGTTAGCACCAATAAATGAAGTACGCTAATCAGAAACACTTATCATTGAAGAAAAAGATGCTTTGTGATATTTTCTTGAATGGTTACCACTCATTTTTGTGATATTTTCTTGAATGGTTACCACTCATATCTTACAACACTCATAGTAAGATATGATGTTTTGTGATGTTTTCTTGAATCCATAAATGAAGTAATTCGATGTGAACCACTTATCGTAATAGGATAAGATGTTTTGTGTTGTTTTCTTTAATGTTTACATCCTTAAATGATGTACTCGAACATGAAGAACCTAGTGTGGTTATCTATGCTCTTTTGAGGTGTTTTAGTGAAAGGTTAGCACCCTTAACTAAAGTATTCGTAGAACAAACAGTTCTCATAGTATGATAAGATGGTTTGCGGAATTTTCTTTAATGGTTACCACTCAAAAATGAAGTACTCTAATATGAAACAATTATCATAGAAGCATAAGATGATTTGTGGTATTTTCTTGAATGGTTACCACGTATAAATGAAGTAACCGGTTCTGAAACACTTCTCGTAGTAGGATAAGATGCTTTGTGGTGTTTTCTTTAATGGTTACCACCCATAAATGAAATATCATGATCAGAAACACTTCTCATAGAAACATAAGATGCTTTGTGGTCTATTCTTAAATGATTACCACCATTAAATGAAGTAGTCAATTCTGAAATACTTGTCGTAGCAGGATAGATGCTTTGTTGTGTTTTTTTTAATCGTTACCACCCATAAATGAAGTACTCTGATCAGAATCATTCATTAATTAAGTACTCGGATATGAAGCACATAGAGTGATATTCTATGCTTCTTTGTAGTGTTTTAATGACTGGTTACAACACTTAAAGGAAGTAATCGGAGAATAAATACTTGTCGTAGTAAATTATGATCCTTTGTGGTTATTTCAAGAAAGGTTACCATCCTTAAATACTCGGACATGAAGCACGTAGAGTGATATTCTATGCTTCTTTAAGTACTCTGATAAGAAACACTTCTCATAGTAGGATAAGATGCTTTGTGGTGTTTTGTTTGATGGTTACCATCCTTAAATGAAGTACTCAGATAAGAAACACTTCTCGTACTGGGATATTATGCATTGTGGAGTTTTCTTGAATGGTTACCACTCATAAATGAAATACTCTGATAAAAACACCTATCATAGTAGGATAAGAAGCTTTGTGGTGTTTTCTTTAATGGTTAGCACCAATAAATGAAGTACGCTGATCATAAACACTTATCATTGAAGAAAAAGATGCTTTGTGGTGTTCTCTTGAATGGTTACCACCCATAAATTAAGGAATCGAATCTGATACAGTTCTCGTAGTAGGATAAGATGCTTTGTGGTGTTTTATTTAATGGTTACGACCCATAAATGAAGTAATATGATCAGAATCACTCATAAATCAAGTACTCAGACTTGAAGCACATAAAGAGGCATTCAATGCTTTTTCGTGGTGTTTTGATGAATGGTTACAACAATTAAATGAAGTACATGGAGAAGAAACTCTTCTCATAGTAAGATATGATGTTTTGTGGAGTTTTCTTGAAGCGTTACCACCCATAAATGAAGTAATTCCATCTGAAACACTTATCATAATAGGATAAGATGCTTTGTGTTGTTTTCTTTAATGTTTACAATCCTTAAATGAAGTACTCGAACATGAAGAACCTAGACTGGTAATCTATGCTTTTTCGAAGTGTTTTAGTGAAAGGTTACCACCCTTAATTGAAGTATTCATAGAACAAACACTTCTCAAAGTATGATAAGATGCTTTGTGGTATTTCTTTAATGGTTACCACTAAAAAATGAGGTACTCTGATCTGAAATAATTCTCATAGAAGAATAAGATGCTTTGTGGTGTTTTCTTGAATGATTACCACCTATAAATGAAGTAACCGGATATGAAACACTTCTCGTAGTAGGATAAGATGGTTTGTGGTTTTTTCTTTAATGGTTACCACCCATAAATGAAGTATCCTGATCAGAAACACTTTTCATGGAAACATGAGATGTTTTGTGATGTATTCTTGATTGATTACCACCATTAAATGAAGTAATCAGATCTGAAATACTTCTCATAGTAGGATAAGATGCTTTGTTGTGTTTTTTCTAATGGTTACCACCCATAAACGAAGTACTCTGATCAGAATCATTCATAAATTAAGTACTCGGACATGAAGCACATAGAGTGGTATTCTATGCTTCTTTGTAGTGTTTTAGTGAATGGTTACAACACTTAAAGGAAGTAATCGGAGAATAAACATTTCTCGCAGTAAATTATGATCCTTTGTGGAGATTTCTTGAAAGATACTCATAAATTAAGTACTCTAATAAGAAACACTTCTCATAGTAGGATAAGATGCTTTGTGGTGTTTTGTTTGATGGTTACCACCCTTAAATGAAGTACTCAGATAAGAAACACTTCTCGTAGTAGGATATGATGCATTGTGGAGTTTTCTTGAATGGTTACCAGTCATAAATTAATGGTTTTTCGTGGTGTTTCGATGAATGGTTACAACACTTAATTGAAGTACGTGGAGAAGAAACTCTTCTAATAGTAAGATATGATGTTTTGTGAAGTTTTCTTGAATCCATCCATAAATGAAGTAATCCGATATGAACCACTTATCGTAATAGGATAAGATGCTTTGTGTTGTTTTCTTTAATGTTTACAACCTTAAATGAAGTACTCGAACATGATGAACCTAGTGTGGTTATCTATGCTCTTTCGCGGTATTTTAGTGAAAGGTTACCACCCTTAAACTAAAGTATTCGTTGAACAAACACTTCTCATAGAAGCATAAATGAAGTACTCTAATGGTTACCACTCAAAAATGAAGTACTCTAATCTGAAACAATTCTCATAGAAGCATAAGATGCTTTGTGGTATTTTCTTGAATGGTTACCACGTATAAATGAATTAACCGGTTCTGAAAAACTTCTCGTAGTAGGATAAGATGCTTTGTGGTGTTTCTTTAATGGTTACCACCCATAAATGAAGTATCATGATCAGAAACACATCTCATAGAAACATAAGATGATTTGTGGTGTATTCTTGAATGATTACCACCATTAAATAAAGTAATCAATTCTGAAATACTTGTGGTAGCAGGATAAGCTACTTTGTTGTGTTTTTTTTAATAGTTACCACCCATAAATGAAGTACTCTGATCAAAATCATTCATAAATTAAGTACTCGGATATGAAGCAAATAGAGTGGTATTCTATGCTTCTTTGTAGTGTTTTAGTGACTGGAGATTGTGTAACGCAAGGGTCTCAATTGAAGGTTCTAAGATTTCAAGAAGTGCTCAGCCTATATAAATGATGCAGAAACGAGCCAACAAGCTATCAAAGACCCCAACCCCCATAAGCTTTCAAGCATCAAATTGAGCACAGCAAAGAGCATAATTCAAGTCTCCTCCAGCTACATAATCTAGAGAGCATTAGAATAGGTTCTATTCTCTTATTGTCAATTCGAGAACAAACCCTTAGCTAGATTTTAGCCATTGGTGCACCACATTTGTGTCGTCAAGTGGTGCATCCATGCCCTTGATTATGTTGTCAATCAAACCTTTTTATCGTGTAGTGTGGTGTTGCCCCATATATTGGTCTAGGAGAAGAAGATTGACTTGTTTGTTTAGAAGAAGTCAAAGATCGGCTCCGCAATTTGTAAAGAACACTTGTTTTATAGTGAAATCGGCTCGGAAGGAAGATTTTTTCGGGAGACCCGTGGACGTAGGCCTAAGTTGATTGATAGGCCGAACCACGTTACATAGCGTGTTCTTTTGTTATGATTGCTCTCTCTTCACTCTCTCTCTCTTTTAATTACTTTGCTCTTTGTTGATTTGTGATTTGCTCTATTACTTCTAGAAATTGCTTGCTCTAATTGGCTAGGTGATTAAGGTCTAAAAGCTTTTAATTTGAAATTGTTATTTGAAAATGCTTCCGCATTGTTAATTGCCCTTAGTTTTGCGCTTAGTGTCCCAATCCTGATTCTAACTGTTTACCACAAGTAGCCCCAACATAAGGAGTCGTTTGTTGACTATAAGAGATGGTTGGATGCTATAGAACCCCACAAAGATTACACTTGACTCCAAACTACCAGTATTGCATATGTTGATGTTTCTCCTCATTAACAATATTCTTATACCCGGTAGAGGTTTGAAAACTAATATTAAGCACACCAATGATTATCTATTGAGACACTTGATTGCACGAGATAAAGTGGTTCAAATCTCCTTCACCATTCATAGCCACATGATAGCCACTTTGACAAGCAAATAAATGAGCCTCTCATACCATCACCTCTTGTGTTATCCTTAGACACAAGAAAATTCCTTGTCCAAATAATCCAAAGGAACCAAATCCGATCATATATGCATCATCTAACCTTACCAAGTTCCTTGAAAAGAAGGATTGGATAAAAAAAGTATAATTTGAAAACCAATATCCAAGCTAATCAATGAATGAATAAGAAGGAAAGAAGCTAAGTCTAACCAATACACCCATCGTGATGCCCCGAAGTGATGGAAGAGGATCCAACACCAAACACGCCTCAAGCCTCAACCTCAACTCATATACCACCTCCAATGACTCAATTTCATTCTCAATAGTTTCAACACCCTTATGATGCGGTACACCACAACTCTCCGGATTATGATCCCATGCCATCCTACTTTTTGCCAAATGTCGAAGAAGGAATGCATTACATATCTCATCAAGTGTACCACATGTCTATATATAACAAGTATAATTCAATCCGAGTACATGAGAGGTTAGATGGATATAATGAGTTCAGTGCCAAGGTTCAAGTCTCTTGAAATCAACAATTTAATTTTTGGAAGGATTATTTCGATTCGATCGGAACCGGAACTTCCGGGCACGTTGGAGGAGAAGTCATTCAACTCAACCCAGAAGATGAAGAAGAAAGTAGTGAGGATAAGTGAAGCCACTTTGGATCTTTCTATTTAGGCTAGAATTAATCATATTTTAGTGTATGCTCCATGAACAATTAAAAGTTGTATCTTTTAAAACTTTTAAAGTTATGTATGAGTATTTTCAAATTTTCAAATTTGTGGTCTTGTATTATCTTGATTATCTTTTTGCTTGCTTGCTTTTGTTCCTCAAATTTTGTGATAATTGTTTGAAATTGTGCCTTGTATTTGCCAAACTTTATTGACTATTGAATTAAGGAGGAGCAAATCGAAATGTTTATGTTTTTGTTATACATGTTCAAATTGAGAGGGAGCACTTTAATATTGACTTATTAATTGAACACTACATGCTCATATTAAGGGGGGGTTTTAAAACTTGAATTGAGCATTTTGCCAACATTCGCGAAAAGGGGATGTAGTAGTGAAATGAATAAATTTTCGGTATGCACTCACAAGATTTTGTAAAGTATCAAAAGGAGGATTTTGTTGGCTTGAACTCACCTTGATTTGGCAATTTGCAAAACAATAAACAATAACATTTGTACAAGTTTATTTTTTTTAGTGCATGTTAAAATAGGTACAATTGACCTACACAAAGGTCTGGTCAAGACAAGCACTATGACACAAGAAGCAAGCAAACACATGAAGAATCCGTCATAATGAATTAGAAGGCATTACAACGGGTTGCCAAATCGTTACAATGGGTACCTGAAAAAAGGACCCACAATACAGGAGATTTGGAGCTGAGAAAATCAACGAAGTACTGAAAAAATAGAGTCATGCGTTATAGTAATGCTTCCCAGATTTGTCACAATGGGTTCCAAACTGTTATAACGGCTTCCCCAACCGTCATAATGGGTTCCTGATGGAGAGGGCCCAGAAGTCAGTTAGAGAGAAGATGAAGGGCAGAACTGGAATCTTCCCAGATTGTTATAACAAATTCTATAACGGATTGCCTCTTTTATGTAATGCTTGGTGTGCAAATTCAAGATTTCAAGAGTTGAGAAGTCTTGTGCCTATATGTACAAGTCTCCTTCTTCTCAGAAGATCAACAAAGCCATTGCCACTCAAGGGTTACAGAACACAGAAACCTTCTCCAACAAGCATTCAAACTAGAAAGTTTGTGATAGTCGTAGTCTAACCATCGATTTGAGCTAGTTTGTTCTACTTTCTTGTCTATTATGTAGTCAATACAAGGCTTTGTTTGATTCGAATTGTGTTGTCAAGCAGGTCATTCTTTGCTTTGAGTTGTGTTGTCAATCGAAATATTTTTGTTATACCTTGCGAGCTTGGTGTTGCCCATTGCAAGGATCTTAGAGCATTTTGGATAGGCTCTTTTTTGGAATCTGTATCCCACGGAATGTGCAGCAATTTTGTGAGACGTTTGAGGCAGAAAAAATGTTGTAAATTCGTCTCGGCACTGTAGCAAGTACCATGCGGGCAGTCTCAATGTTGTAGCAGCGGTGAGACTGCAGGGGGGGCCCTGCCCATTCTGTGGTACATGGTACCCTACTGGATGTAGATTCCTCTTTTTATAAAACACTTTTGGTTGTAGTGTTCGATCCGATGTGCTGATCCGAATTTTTCATTGAAGTAGGCCTCTTTTGAGTAGCCGAACTATGTTATATTGTGTTATTTGGTTTTCTTGCTCTTGCTCTTGCTCTTTGCTCTCTCGGTGCCAAAACTTATGAAATTGCTAGATAATTAAAGGATTAATAATCTTGATAAACACGCTTTCGCAAAATAGTTAATAGACGCATATAGTCTAATAGTTCGGAGAACGTCAAAAAGTACCTACCAAAATCATTGGATTTGTTCCATCAACTATTACCAAATTTATTTGTCCCGTACTTGCGAAATTTATTTTTCATAACAAATTAATAATTTGTTAACTTAACTAAAATCGCAGTACGTAAGTAATATATATAACTCATGTGAAAATACATAATATATAGTTATTTTCGGAAGAATATAAATCGTTAATTAAATTGAACTATACAAAATATTATGTAGATAAATCTCATAATAATAATAATAGAAAAGACTATGGTACTTCTAGGAGCAAGACTTCTAGTTCTCTTAACTCGAAAACGTTTTTAAATATTTTTAAATTTTTATTTGTCATGTTCAATAATTTATTTATATCAAAATCTTGTTTATGAGGGACACAAACTTTTGTTTTTTTTAATTTTTAAGTATATATTTTGAAATTTTGAAAGTGACTTAATTTTATGTATCATCTACTCATAATAAAACATATAAGGTATATATTTTTTATTTTATTGAATGAAATAATAAAACTTTTTTCCTTATTTATATCTGTCATATCAAATAGAATAATTAATTAAATAAATAAATAATTTTATCAAATCTTGAGCGTAACCGACAATTAGCCCAAGAAACCTTTCAGTGCATATTTGCTGCGAGTATTTCTATTTTTTTTTTTTTTTTTTTTGAGAAATTTCTATTTAATGGTACAGTACAAATGTACAATATAGAACTCACTCTCCAGTCCATTTCTCCTCCTGAAAACAACAAAGAGCGAAAATCTTAGGATCTCAACTTCTCAAGTCGCTCGCCTCCATCGATCGAGCTCTACGAAATGGCATTGGTGGATCCCGTCGAGGAGTTGGTGGAGGGATCGGCGAAAGGATCGTCACTGGCATCTTCACGGCGACCTCACGACGACGCTCCTCTGATTCCCTCCTCTGACGTACTCCCTCCTCCATCTTCCGACGATAATAGTGAAGGAAATGAAGATGAGAATTTACATGAAAAATAAAATATCGATCTCCTTTGTTCGATTTATACTTTTCCGATTGGTTAAGTTTAATAATGGCGATAGTTACACGTGAAGAAATTGCAAAAGCGTCCTCATCTTGTAAATAATTGCGAAGATTCTTCTTAATTTCACATGTTCAAAGAAGCGTCTATGTAATTATTTAGTCTTTAGTATATCTATTCTTGCACAAATTGAATTACAAAAAAGATGGGTTTTATTATCGTGTATTGGTGCTTCAAGAATATTTTTGCATAATTGCAATTCTTGATTTGGATTGAAAGCCAAGTCTGCTGCAGCCTGCAGGAGCTGTTACCTGGTCTAAAAATTAACAAAAAAGATTGATTCTACCGTTGGAAACTTGTGCGGTTTTGCATATCTGCAACAGTTGATTTTGATTGAAAGCTAGGTTTACTTCTAAAAGAGCTGTTATCTTTAGCTCATAAGATCCTTTCTAGTGATGTTTATATAGCATTTTAGGCAAATGAGTACCATTAGCTGAGACTTTCTAAGAATTATTATTTATGCCGTTTGGCATAAGGAGTGCTGTTATGCTGTTCAAAATTAGGATGGGCTTTTAAGCCCTCTATTAATTATAAGGGTCATTTTGTGCATTCTGTTGTGCATCTCTACATATCCTTATTACATATGGTTTACATTTTTTATAATGCAATATTTCTTCTGCATTTACTTCTTGAGATTCTTGATGCCTCAGTTTCTGCACATATAATACTGAAAAGCAGAAACAAGCCATAGTTTTGCTTTTCTTATAAACTTCTTTTTTTTTTACTTTGACAGAAACATTTTATGGACTTACAATGAGGCAACAATGAAACGCTATGAAGCATGCAGAAGATCTGGATTTGGCAATTCTGAAATGAACAGAGTAAGAACTTCAGCACTCAGTGGATTAGTTTGAATATTTGTTATTAACTTATTATGAGCTAAAATCTGTATCAGAAAGAACACGCCCAAAAGAAACTGAAAAACAATGTGCTGGTGAGCATCACTACCACGCCAATGTAAGGTACGTATGTGGTAATGTACATGTATTGGTACAAAATGTCAATGTCTCTTTTCTTTTCTTTTTTTACTAGTGAACAGGTGTTAAATTGGATTTAACTCTACTTCTCCTTATTTTGTTTTCCTTTTCTTTACAAATTAAACCACAGATGCTGGCAGAAATTATAGGAAAGGATGTATCAGAAGACATAAAAATTGTGTTGTCAGCAGCTGGTTAATTGTATATTGAATACCTTCTTGAGACCAGTAAGTTCAAATTTATTTTATATCATTTTTTTGCCTCCGGGTTCTTCAATACATTTTATTTCATCAAAAGTTTAGTTACACATGTTGTTTTTTAACTCAAAAGCTTTGCAAAGTTAAAGTATCAGAATAATAAAAAACCATCGAGTTTGTGACAGCACATAACCAGAATTTTTTCAGTGTAGCTCTTAAATGTACCCATACTACAAAACTTGGTACAGTTTTTCATCTAAATGTACATGACTACATGTCAATAAATTACCTGTTTTACTATGCAAACAGATTTTTCAAAATCCCAATTGTTCAAATTTTCTATAGAATGCTCAAGTTATGGCCAAATTTTGCAATTTTTAAGCATGACATATAATATTTCTTGGCGGTTCCAGTTGAGTGGATAAAAACACTGTGTTCTTAGCATTATATCAAAAACATTGTTATGGTGTAAATATAATTATAATTAATAACCTGCAACTCGAATTTACATTGTATTATTTGATTTGTTATCGATCGTTATGGAAACATTGACCACCTTTTATATTTTTTTATATTTTTGTAATCATTATATTATATTTTTGCAAGTTTCATCAGGAATGTTATCCATTGTTGGTGGTTAGAACATTACATTTTAATATAAATTTGATAATATTGTCTCCAATGCAGCTCTGGTAGTTATGAATGAGAGGAATGATAGTGAGCCAATCAGATCGGAACACATTAAAGAGTCATACAGACGGCTGATTCACGAGGGACGGATGTTTGAAAGCTCATCAGGTCGGGACTTCATACTTGAAAGCTCATCAGCTCCTCAGCCCTTCAATTAATTTTGTTACAAAACATGCCCAATCTAACTCAAAATTGTTTTAGAAAAAAAAAAATAGACAGCTCGGTATTGTTTTTGGTTTTACATTGTGTCAACTGTCAAGGCAAGAAGAGCATCTGTTTTACTCAGAAATCACTTGTGCCGTTGGGCTTGTCTGTTTCTTTTTCACTTACATGTGGTTTTATAAAGGAGTGCGTTGAACCTCAGAATCTATAGATCTGGAAATACAATTGCCTTCTTTGTAGGTCCTTGGTGTTTTTCTTGGTGCTCGTTGAATGGAACATGGGCTCAAATCTGGCCCAAAATTAGGTTTCTTGCATAGATACAGAATATAATTATTGTTTTCATACCCCCTTGGCCCCTTGTTGTTTGAAAGGGGGAGGTTGGAAGCTGGAATTGGTGCAGTAGGGCTAAACTGTGTTGCTTTCCCTTTTAAGGATCCGAATCTGCTGTTTGTATTTGAGACGAGCAGGGTCGTGCTCAGCTCGATTCGACCGTCACGTATCGATCGACTGCTACGAACGGGGGGAGGTTGGAAGTTGGAATTGGTGCAGTAGGGCTAAATTGTGTTGCTTTCCCTTTTAAGGATCCGAATCTGCTGTTTGTATTTGAGACGAGCAGGGTCGTGCTCGGCTCGATCCGACAGCCACGGATCGATCGACTGCTACGAACGGCTGTGATTTGATTCAAAAGCAGATGCTTTGACCGTTAAATACATTTTAAACGGTTCAGATCGAAACAAACACGAAAGAGGAGAGATTATACGAGCAGCCAGCAGATTTGGTTCCCCCTTTTGAAGGCTGGAAATCAGACCGAGAATAGTGGATGGCTGCTCTTTGTACCTTATGTCCGGATTAGCATTTCTACTAATCAGATCAAATTATTTGACCTCAAATTGATGAATACTATCAGCTTGTCATTTTACTGGATGCTTAATATATACCAATGATAATTGTCTAACTGATTGCAATTTTTCAGTGAAATAGATGTTTCGGATTCTAATCAAACTATGTTATATTCAATTAAATAAGTGACCTGCTATCCCTAACCATTAAAAAAATTAGGAAATATCCTCTCTTACAAGGCGTAAATGTCAATATTTAGTTTGTAATGTATTGTCATAATTTATTTACTGGGGCATGCTCCCCTGATTTACTAAGAATTAGAAACAAATTCAAATTATGACTGTTGATCTAATCTTTCTATAAATATTTACAGTTTGAGTTTTGATTGTATAATAAATTTTGAGTTTTTGATATTGAACTTTGTGAGCTCAATATCTTAGCACCTCACTTGTGGATTTGCATTGCCTTGGGTTTTGTCTGAGACCTCTTGTTGAAAGCCTGAAGTGTTGAGCCTCTTATTATATGTTGTGAAGAGAAACAGAGTAGAATGGTGTAGCGCAGCATTTAGACCGTCCGATTTTTATTGATTGCATCAAGATTCGTGTCAAAGTATAAAGGTTTTTTCTGATTTCCATCGCTGACGGTCGATCGCGAAATTGGCGGTCGATTCGGACCGTCCATCTGTTGTAGCGCGCTACAGCAGATTCGGGTCGTTGTGAAGGGTAGATGCAAGAGTCATAGCTAGTTTTTTTTTTTTTTTGCTGTATATTCATTTTTCAGATAGAATCGTGCGGTTCAATCAGTTTTCTATTCAACTCTTTTTAACTAATATGTGATGGATTTATAGGGAAAAATATGTTGAACATATGTAGTACAATGGTTAACTTATAAAAAAAATAATGTCTAGTTTCAATATCATGTGTTTCTTAATAGTTGATTATATAAGCAGTTAATTTATAATTGATGTAATAGTTGAATATGAATAACACAAAAATTAATACATTAAACACTATAATTAATTGATGTTACATAATAGAAACGGTTGAAGCAAAGCTAGTTTGAGAGAAAACATTTTACTTAGAAATGCATGGACACATTCAGTATTAAAATAGGGTACAAATTAGGAGCGGATCTAGAGCTTAATTAAGCCCGAGCACAATTAGGTTTGGGCATCGATGTTGAGATCAAACTCGGACACAAATTCTCTAAAATCCACTAAAATATCATTAAAAACCCATTTTTACTAATAAATAACTAAAAAATACACTAAATTTTGCGTTTTTTTAAATCAAGTCCGGACACTTGTCCGATCTTGTCTCTTAATAGATCCGCCACCGGTACAAATTACATTTCAGTTTTTAACATGTTATAAATAGTTAGTGATAAATTAGATCTATACTTTCATGTGAAATCAGCAAAATGAGAGATAAGTCTTGTCTTTTGTATTATAAAATAGGATATTTTGTTGTTTCCATGATAAAATTGGCAATTTTTAAAGTTTCATATTTAGAAGTGAACATGCGTACGATACGGATTAGATGAACGTGTTTTCATACTTATAATTGTCTCAAAAAATTATCTATATTCTACCTTTTTTACTAAATTTAGTCTTGTATGTACTGTATCCTTACATATTAAGATTAAAAAATACACATGTAGGTACATAATAAATTAATAATTAAGTAAAAACCCAAAATATATAGTAAAATATTAATAATTATAATTATGATCTTGTTGTCTTTAGAACAATATAAATCATCAAATAAAAAACTATATAAAATATTTATGTAGATCAATCTCATAATAATAATAATTATTGTTGTTTCTCATACTGACTAATAATAATGATTATTATACATGTCAAAATTATCATATATAATTTTATATATCATTTACTTCATAATATAAAAGACGAGAAATAACTCTTATTTGTATTTTTATTGAATGAAATAATTAAAAGTTTTCTCACCGACTCATATTTTTGTTCAACAAACTAATAAAATTTCACTATTTTATTTGTTTATCGAATAGAATAAACAAATAGATAATTTTTATTAAAATCTTGGGCATACCGACAATTAACCAAAAAAAGCTTTAGTGCATCTTTGCCGCAAGTATTTATCTCTCGATTTCTGTCCCTTGAAAACAACAAAGAGCGAAGAACTTAGGGATACGGAAATGGCATCGTGGAATCTCTTCGAGGAGTTGATGGAGGCAGCGGAAGAAAGATCGTCGCTGGAATCTTCACGGCGACCTCACGGCGCTCCTCTTGTTCCCTCCTCCGGCGTACCTCCCTCTTTATCCCTCAACGGTGCTAGCGAAGGAGATGAAAATTGGGAGTAAGTTATATGAAAAATGAAATACGGATCTCCTTTTGTTCAATTTATACTTTTACATTGGTTGATTTAATAATGGCGATAGTTGCATGTGAAGCAATTGCAAAAGCGTTCTCATTTTGTCAATAATTGAACAGATTGATTCAAAATTTAGATTGTTTTTCAGAAGGATTTAAAATGATGCATATTCTTTTATTTTTTAAATTATAAGCATATTCTGCAGCTTTTTCAAATATATGATAAATTTTGATAAAAAAAGTTTCAAGGTGGCTCAGTTGACCCTGTCTAGCCCTTAAGTCTAGCTCTTAGTGGCTCCGTCACTGACTCATAACCTCAAAAGATCATTTTTAAAGCAATGGTGGAGACAGAAAAATATGATAGTGTCAATTTATCTAAAAGAATGCAAGCAAAAATTATCGCCAATACTAGTTGCTCTCTAAATATGTGTTCAATTCATTTACATATTGATAAAATTAATGGTGTCAATAATGAAAAAGTTGATAAAATATTTGTATGCTCAAATTAATAAATAAATGACACGTATTTATATAAATGTATTAAAATTTCAATACATGTTTTTAAGAAAATTTTAAAATTGAGTGAGATCAATTGACCGCAATTTACCTTAATCCTCTGCCTTCAAGTGATGTTCATATAGCATTTTAGGCAAATGAGTACCATTAGGTGAGACTTTCTGAGAATGATTATTTTTGTTGTTTGGCATAAGGATTAAGGAGAACCATTATGCTTTTCAAAATTAGAATGTGGTTTTAAGCTCTTACTATTAATTATAAGGGTCATTTTGTTCATGCAACTGTTAGTTGTATATCTCAAAATATCCTTATTAATTGCTGTCGGTTAACATTTGTAAAATGCGATATATTTTAGTACTGATTTTTTTTCTTAGGATTCTTGATACATCAGTTTCTACACATATAAACTGAAAAGCAGAAAATGCACAATAGTTTTGCTTTTCTTGTTAAAAAAATGTTTTTGTTTTCATTTTGACAGAGACATGATTTTATGGACTTTCGATGAGGCAGCAATGAAACGCTATGAAGCATGCAGAAGATCTGGACTTGGCAATTCTGAAATGAACAGAGTAAGCACTTCAGCTCCCACTGCATTAGTTTGGTTTTTTGTTATTTACTTATTATTAATTTATTATGAGTTAAAAATCTGTATCGGAAAGAACACATGCAAAAGAAAATGAAAAACAATGTGCTGATGAGTATCACTGTCATGCGAATGTTGGATGTATGTCACTATGTGTAAATTACAGGTATTGGCATTAGATGTCAACTTCTTTCTCCTTATTTTGCTTTTTCTGTTTTCTCTTGTTCTTTACAACCACAGATGATGGAGAAAATTATAGGAAAGGATGTATCAAAAGAAATAAAAATTGTGTTATCAGGAGCTGGTAAATTGTATACTGGATACCTAGTTGAGACCGGTAAGTTCAAATTTATTTTATATCATTTTTTCCCTCCAGATCCTTTAATATGATTTTTTTTAACTCAATGCTTCGCAAAGATAAAGTATTAGAATAATAAAAAATCATCAAGTTTGTGACAGTACATAACATTAATTTTTGCAATACGTAGATCTTAAATGTGCCCGTCCTACAAAAGTTGGTATTGTCTTGTCATCTAAATGTACATGTAACAAATTACCTGTTTTACTATGCAAACAGATTTTTCAAAACCTCACTTGTTAAAATTTTCTATAAAATACTCTCAAGTTATGGCCAAATTTTGCAATGTTTAAGCATGAATTGTAATTTATGTATTAACTGATAACGTTCGACTGAAAAATGTGAGGGGCAGAAAGTACTATGTTCTCAGCATTATATCAAACAGATTGTTTTTGTATAACTGTAACGTATAAAGTACTTGTAATTTGATTGTTAGATTGTATAATTCCATTTGTTATCAATGATTCAATGTTATAAGAAACATGACCAAAGCCTTAATACTTTTGTAATTATTAGTTTATGTTTTTGTAACTTTAATCAGGAAAGTTATCCATCATTGGTGGTTCGAATTTCACATTTATATTAAATTTGATAATATCATCTCCAATGCAGCTCTGAAAATTATGAGTGAGAGGAATGATACCGGGCCAATCAGACCGGAATACATTGCAGAGTCATACAGACGGCTGATTCACGAGGGACGGATATTTGACAGCTCATCAGGTCGAGACAGATATTTGAATGCTCTCAGCTCGGCACAGATATTTGAAAGCTTATCAGCTCCTCAGCCCTTCAATACACATGATAGTGTCATGCAACCGAAGCTATAACTCGTGTATTTTACAGCCCTTCAATACACTCAGGATTTGATGGTTACGGATGCTATGAACATGAGCTTGAAGGTCGGATGCAATCTTTAATTGTTGGTTTAAGTTAATTTGCTTTTGTGTGGTTTAGTTATGTTATTTTCTAAACTCTGATGCTGAGTGAGTTGGTCTTTAAAGTCAGGTTTTAGGTCAGTCTCTTTACAGGTATATGTTTTTGTTAAATCTATCTGTGCTTTAGTTTGCAAGGGAATTGATATCGGAGGTTTGATATTTATACCGCGAATTCTTTGTTTCAATAAAAGAAATAATAGTTGGCCTCATAAAAAAAACCCATTTTTTTTAAAAAAATCATTTATCAATTGAGGATGGAAATAACGATCTTATTTTGTTATAACTATTACCAAATGTCTAATGGCTGATGCACACAGAGTTACCTTTTCTTTCTTTTTGATTGAAGCATTGGGGTACTTAAATGAACCATGCGACGTTCGTGCATATCCAGGGGCGGAGCTACAGTCATTTTGATGGGTCTATGGACCCACCTGAAAATTTAATTTGCTTTTTCTATGGTTGATTTGTAAATAGAAAAAAATTGAGGACCCATCTGAAAAAATCACGGACCCATCTGAAAAAAATCACGGACTCATCTCAGCAGCGATCACTACTTTGCTTCCTGCTTTGCTTCTCCTGGGTCGCAACTCGCGACATTCTCGCTCCATTTCTCCTTCTCGAATCTGGAGTCTCGATCCATCGATGCAGTGTCGCTCGCCCACTCCTCTCTCGGTTCATCGCATACACCACTTAAGGTAGGCCCACACCAGGGATTGGTTCTCTTCGAGAGAAGAACTTGTGAGAAAGAGGCAAGACCTTTTGCCCCGCCTCCAACAGATGAACTAGCTGCGGAGGCCTGACCAAAGCAGACAATAGAAACTATTACGATGCCAGATTCACTCCTCTCTGTCTCTGCTCTCTCTCTCTCCGTGAGTCTCCTTCTCTACTCTCTTTACATCAAAATTCAAAAACCCTGTGTTCTTTTAATTTGCTTTTCAGATAATTGTTTATCAGAAAATCCCAAAATCTAAGGCTTGGTCCTTTGAACCTTTACCATTTAATCAGTTTTATATTTAACCTCCCTTGACTCCTTATCTCCTTGAGGTTGTATGAAGCTGCAGCAACGCCATCAAATCAAGAATTTGGATCTGTTTCGCCCTTCTAACTTCCGACTTCTGAGAATTGAATTAATCACGAATTTGTATCTGTTGAACTGTTGGTTTTTTATTAATTTGTTTAGTAAAGAAGCTTAGATTTAAAATTGAGATGAAGTTAGTTTTAGTTCGTAAAGAAGCCTCTAAAGTGCACAATTTTCAGAAATATTCATAGAAATGTCTTTGAAAATTTTACAGAAAACATATTTTTTATGAAAACGTCCCTGAAATCTTTCAGAAACAGAACTTGCTGATTAGCCCCCGACTTTTGCTAAAACTGATCTGGACCTGTACCAACTCCGTACTAGATCTGTACCAGAACGAAAACTTGCTGATACAAACTGGTAAAAATGGTTTTTGTTATATTCACTTATTTGTTTCAAGTGTATTTGTATTTATCTTTCTTCAAATGAATAAGTTTCTAAAAGAAAAGGAGGGAACTAATTGATTTTAGTTATAAAAACAACAACATTAAATTAACACCATTTTCAAAATTATGGCTACGCTACTGATTTGACATGTCGACGCGTCTTTGCTCTGACTGGACCCCACTGAGCTAAAATCCTAGCTACGCCACTGTGCATATCCCAAAGATCTTATTTCCAATGCATGGTTTGCAAATTTAAGGTTAGAGTTAGACATCATTACATTGTTTGATTGATTATGCATTTATGATTTAAATCATTCAATCAATAAATTACACTTCATTTTTTCTTAATTGTAAAGAGAAAGAAAAAAGAAATAATTAAATTATAAAGAGAGAAACCATAATTTATTAATCCAATAATTTAAATTATGAATACACGATCAAATGATACACATATTTACTTAATCCTAATCCCAACTTAAAAGATTTAAATAAAACAATAAAGCTCTTAAAGGATTTCTGAACTAAAGTAGCAATGAACTATTCGGAAATAGATATGTATAATCACATTTTAGTGCAATTTCTGAACTATATGACCAAAATCTAATTCATGTCATCCAGAAAGTATTTGGTACTATGATTTTCATCGATAAAGTCACGAAGTAAATGTGGTGACTATCGTTTAAGTCCTATGCTAGTATGACTGGTCGACCGAATTGTTTAAGAAATACGAAAAGAAAGATAGAAAAGTTAAAGTAATCTACAGATTCACAAACACATATAATCAAATAGATCACACTTGTCCATGTGGGAGATTATTAGAATTGAGACGTCAATTCTAATAAATAAAGTTTGGACTACGTGTTATATGATTACTACGTGTCACATACTATCACCTAATATTACGAGGAGTAATATATGGATATGCAAATAATGTGATTAACTGATATTCAATGGCATTATACATATTTCACTAGAATTTTGGGCATGAATGCATATAGAACTTAAGTAAATTAATTATAATTGTTAATGGATCAATTATGATTAATTATAATATATATTGGTGTTAGTGTAAAGTCAGAAATATTGTTTGGGCTAAATCCAACTCAAATCGGATCAAAGCCCAAGCAAAACAGCACAAACGCAAGTCTATTGCGGCCGCAAGAAGATCATTTGCGGTCGCAAGAAGATCATTTGCGGTCGCAATGAAATATGAGGAATTTGGCAACAAATCTACTGTTTTTCAGTAGATTGATTGTGACCGCAATAGCCTTCATTGCGGCCGCAAGAGACTTGGCAGATTTCCTTCCAAGTTTGGAACCCAAGTCTATTGCGACCGCAATGAGATATATTGCGGTCGTAATAGACCTATTCCAAGGCAGATTTTGACTGTCTAGATTTACAGTTATCTTTATGATTGAATATTATAGCTATCATACCAAATTCGTAGAATTATTTACAAAAGTGAATATTAGAATTTGAAAAAGAATTAGAAAGAATATCATTTCAAATATTTGATGAATATTTGATAATTAATTTGGCATCTTTCTAAGATACACTAACGCCTCTATAAATAGCCCTGGGTCAGCACCCATTTACAATGTTCCATTGAACAAAAAATTTCCTGTTATCGACATAGGGCACATGTGATGTACATAACCTAATTTCTCATCCAATTCAAAGGATAATTACTCCATTGTTCCGTTCGTGGCATTGGAGAAAAGATAGGCACCGGGATAAACTAAATTGGGTCGCTAACGCACGACGACATGCTTTCACACTTTCGCCACTAGAGGGGCTCCGTTGAAAAGACGAATGTACAAGGGATACCGTAGGGGTGAAAGGTAAGTACCGCTTCCGCTCTTTGTTTATTTCATTCATGTCGCAACAGTGCACCTTTTGAATTGAATTACAATTGTTAAATTAGGGAACAGTTTTTTTGTAATATCCTAACTTGAATTGTACCAATTATATTAGGTATATATAATGAAGAATGGGGTATTTTGTATGACTTTGCTGGTGCACTTGACTATAGACTTAGTTTTACTAATGATTTGTGGACCAACAAGGATGGAGATAGGGGCTTCATGGTCCTAACATGTCATTACATTGATGATGAATGACAATTAAAAAAGAGAATACTTTGTTTTCACCCCATTGCCAAGTCCACACAATGGCAAGCACATTGCTACAGCTATTTATGACAGATTGGTACTGCGGAACTTGGACAAGAAAACTTGTTGCCTTGTGCTTGATAATGCAATTGCCAATGATGCTTGCATCAAGGAGCTGTTCAGTGCACCCTAGTTCAAGGAAATACTTCCTGTACAAGGTCAGGTCTTTCATCAAAGATGTGGCTGTCAAATTCTGAACTTGATCGTCCGGGATGGGTTGAAAGTGCTCTCTGATGAGATCACCTCAATTCGCGAAACCATGAAGTACATTCGTGGTTTGCAAGCTAGAATGGATAAGTACCGTTTGGTGGCATCTCAAGTAATTTTAAATGTTGATATCTTACAAATCGACTTGTAATCTGCATGTTGCATCTATTTATATTCATATTTTATAACATATTGATGTTCCAAACAAGAGGCTGACATGGGATGTTTCAACACGTTGGAACTCCAGATATCTCATGTTGCAATTAACATTAAAGCTGAAACCAGCCATTGAAAGATATGCACAAGTCGACAAGAACAGGTGGGGCAAGTGCCCCACCCTGGAAAAAAAATTTACAAAATAATTTAATGTATTTGTGCGATTTGTCAATTTTTTTTGCAAAATAACCATGTATATTTGAAAATTTGTGTTATTTTGTCCTCCCCTGAAAAAAAATTATAAATCTTGCCCTCCCCTGATGAAAATCCTGAATTCGCCCCTGGATAAGAATTACACTTATCGCATTTATGATTTTCAATGGGAGGCAGTGAAAGCTTTGGTTGATCACGTCAAAGTTTTTTATGTGACCACGTTGAAGTTGAGTGACACTAAATATTCTATCTTGAATATATTATTTTCAGAATATTGTGAGGTGTACATTAACATTAAAAATATGGATAGTAGTTTGTATCATTTTGTTGTCGAGATGGAATGGGAAATGTATTCTAAGTGGGACAAGTATTGGACGAATGAGTATACACTCTTGGCAATTGCTTGTGTTTTTTTTATCCAAAATCCAAGCTGGCAGTTGTTGAGTACTACTTTCAGAAGCTACACCTTGATACCTTTGAGGGAATTATTACTGAATTGAAAGCTTGTATGAATGTTGTGTTCAAGGAGTATGTAGAGAGACACCTCCTCAAGGCATGAAAGGTAATTGTTTCATCTATTTATTTCTTCCATTAGTTTAATTATTTATAAGTTTAATTCTCTTAATTAGTTCAATTGCTTGCTCAAGTATGACAAGTGCATCACTTTGTATCACTGACACATGGGCTGGTTTGAAAGACTTCATTAAAGGGAAGAAGAATATCGAAGCTGTAAAATCAGACCTGGAGCAGTACCTTTCTGAAAGATTTGACAATGCTAGCTTGGATGAAGACTTTGACATCCTAGCATGGTGGAAAGTTCATGCCCCCAAGTATCCAGTCTTGGCTATGCTAGCCAGGGACATTCTAGCTGTCCCGACATCGATAGTGGCATCGGAAGCAACATTTAGCACAAGTGATAGAACACTCTCATCAGTGAGAAATTCTTTGAATGATAAGAGTATGAAAGCTCTCATATGTGGTCAGGACTGATTGCGTGCTTCGGTCATGGATAACCTCTCATTTCAGAGTTATTTCACTTTGTTAATATTTTTATTTCACTTAGTAACTTAAATAATTACATTTTCTTCTTATTTTATGCAAAAAATGATGGAGAAATTGGTGAACCGATGTATCCCAGTGAGGAAGTAACAACATCTGATTTCATCTTGTGCTAATTGAGGTTGAGGATGAAGTCTGGACAAATGATTTGTGAAATAAATTTTTTGGCTCTTTTGTAATGGATTCAACATGTAATATATACTTGATTTGTGAAATAAAATTTTTGTAATTTTTAGAGTTTTTTCTTATCTTTTGACTTTGTTGTGCATTGTTAATAGGAAGTTAAACGTGCAAAAAGTTATACGTTATGTACGTTTAACTAAACGTAAACGCAAACACAAACGCAAGAAATTTTCTTAAACGTGGCGTAAAACACAACAACAAAATCCTTACGCTCGTAAAACGCAACGTAACACAAAAGAAAATATTTGCGTGATCGTTTCGTACATTTGACAGCCCTACAAATCAAAATGTAAGAAGTATTCTTATATCTTTCTCCCTCCTTTCTTTTACTTCCCCTTCTCTCACTAAATTCAGAGAGCACAACCTTGCAAAAATTGGGATCCGAATCTGCCGTTCGTAAAATTTCTGCTTGTTTTCTGTTTGTTCTGATTCAATCACCACAAATCGATCGACCGTCGCGGACGACTGTTAGATAAATTTTAAACAATCCAGATCGAAATAAACATAATACAAACAGAAATTTTACGAGCAGCAGATCCGGTTCCCAAAAACTGATAGACATTCTTATCAGAGCTTGGTACACAAAATCAATACACCTGGGCGATCCGTGTCTCTTGCTCGATCGAGAAGCCGTGTAACACAAGTTATAACCAACTCAGCCGTACATTAAGTTGGGGAAAACAAAACTCAAAATCAACGGCTCAAATCCTCCCGATCAAATTACCTTCGCTGATCCGGAAACTGGAATCCGAATACCCGATAGGAGACTGGAGACTGGAGAGACTGGAGACTGGAGACTGGAGACTGGAGACCACAACAGCGTCAAGGAGACATCGTGGCATCGTGCAAGATAAATCCATCTGTTCTCGGTTTATTCATTTCTGGGATTCATATTCAAATTGACTCATGTCACTAAGAATTGCGTGCTACACGCATTCGTGCACCGGGTCCTCGAAACTTCTGTAAAATTGCGCCCTGGTGTTGATGCTATTACTCTATCATTTATACACCCGGTGTTGTTCGAGTAACAGCGGAAGCAAACTTGACTTGTGGGACCGGGATCTGTGCTTGGAGCGGAAGGCAGCCTGTCCTCTGTATCTGCGTGACTCGCATCCAATTAAAGAGGCTAATTAAATTAGTTTTTATCAAGGAAATGAACGGATGAAATTCGATAGATCTAGCAACATCTGAATGGTTGGATCAGATCACATGAATACAGCCGTACGCACTAACCAATTTTCAAATCTGGCAGCACCCGACCGGATGCAATATGAACCGTTCGATTGAATGGACGGTCTAGATGTAGGTGCATTGATCCACAGATAGACTACGGATAGGGTAGTCAGGACTCAGGAGGAATCGGAAACGATATCTTCTGTATCTATTGTGGTTGCTTTCTGCATTTATTAATCTGATCATCTAATTAGATTTGAACGAATTTGATTTTATAATACAATAAAGACCTCCCTGAATCGTGTTTTTTGTGGATTTTATTTTCTATCCACTCACTGCGAAACTTGATTTGGACCGTCAGATTAAAGCTAAACGTTCGACCGTCAATCACAAGATTCAAAAAAAAATTATATTATTAATTTGAACCGTTAACCTTCAATCAAATCGCTCAAAAAAATTATCCTCCGTGCTGAACAAAAAGTTATGAGAAGACCTCGATTCGTAGTCAGGATGCGTGAGAGCATCTCTATTCCTGAAACTCTTGAATTTTCGAAATAATTGTCACATAAATTTTAGAAATTTAATTTTTTTAGTTTTTAAATCCTCTATCTCTGAAACTAAAAAGTTAGAGTTTCTTAATTGTCACGTCAGCAAGTACTACTAATGTTGTGAGAGATGATCAATTTCATCCAATGATTAAGCCACGCCAGAATTTATAAATTATAAAGTAAAGTTGCTAAATAAAAAACTCTAGAGCAAAATTATTAAATAAGAAACTCATATATATTTCTAAAACTCATTTAAAAATAATCACATCAGATTAAAAATTTCAAAAATAAAAATGCTACGAATACATTTGGGCTTAGTCTTATCGAATTTGGAAAAGGCCCAAAATATACGCACTTTTTGCAAAAAGACCCTTTCAGAGGGGCAAGTTGAGAAAACCCAATGCCAAGGTATTTTCCGTAATAACGCCGAGTTCTGAGGGTAAATAAGAATAACGCGTGTGATAAAGCGCTTATTAGGACCTTTCTCTCCCTTCCGCTTCTGCTTCAATCGCCATTGCTCCTGCTGTCTCTCGCTCTCTGTTCTTTTTTCTTTCATCTATTTCTTTCAATATCTAAAGCCATTCTTGAGAAATTAGTCCATTAATTTCATTGCTGAAGTCCGTATTAGCGAGAAAGACAAAGAACAGCGCAGTTATTCCACTGTTGGAGTCGCCAAAGCACCATTGATGCGAGCTTGTTTGACGGTTGCAATTTGAAGAGAGGGCCTTTTCAATCCCCACAGCATTTGATATGATGAGGTTTCTTTCAGATCCCTTCTAGATTAACTCTTTTATCCACTATGTTGTTTTTATACCTGGATTTCTTTGATTTGTCTCAGATCGAGATATTGTAGTTTCTTCTCTCCCTTTTTGATCTTGACTGCTAAAATTGTTTATTTCTTACATCTCAGTGTTGATTTAGTTTATTTTGTGGATTTTGAACTTTTGTTGATCGGACTTAAATGAATACATGTTTTATCACCTTCTGAAGGTGCAAGATTTTCCTACTAGTTTCGATTCTAATTGGTATTTAATCAATAATGTTCTCAAAAGTGTTATTTGTGGACCTTCGGTTGCCTGCATTACAGTATTCTGTACTTTAGTTATTCAGCCTACTTTTTTTTTAGATTTTCATATGGCAATGGAGAAAGCCTTGTTCAAGTTATTTTTTCTGATTACTTTGGAATCGTTTTAATTTTTACATTTATTCTGAAAATCTCTTAGAAATTTTGTAATCAGTGTAGGCGTAACTAATCTACCGTTTGTTTTTTAATATTTTTTTGTTTGGATATACCTCTCTCAGATTGATTCCCTCTTTGTTTCTTTGTATCCTTGCGGTACTTATCAACAAAAGTTTCATGTTTTCAGTCAAACAGATTAATTGTATTGATTTCGTATGTTACCTGTATGTTCTGTCACAACTTGTGTGTGTAGATTAAATGCTCTAGACCTGAATTCATTTCTTGAATTCTTCACAAAATGCAACTTCGTCTATGTCAAAATTCTTCTCAAACTCAACACGATCAGGATGAATTTTGCACTCATTATGCTTTCTTTTGTTTTCTCGCAGATACCAGAGACCAAGCCCAGATTGCCTTCCCCTTCCTGCCACAACACCGGTAAGAAAGTCAGACATTACTCCCAATCCGAACGCGACACCTGTATCAAACTGGACAACCGTGAACCCGGGCCGGGTGTCTCCCAACTCGGAAGCTAAGTCCCAACGCGGCAGTAGATCCACATCGGATGCTCCATCCACTTCCACCTCGGCAAATCAGGGGGAAATCAATGGAGGGGATTTACTGCTCCAGTGGGGCCATAACAAGAGGACGCGTGGGCCCCGCATGGCACAGGCCGGAGATGATTCGGCGTCGTCCCATTTGCGCTCATCTAAGATCCAGCGGCGATCTTCTGTGGCCACCACTGCTGCGGAGAAGCTGATGCCTCCGCCACAGATTCCTGCCAGTTCCTATACCAGAGGCGCCAATCTCAGATCCGCCGCCTCTTTGCCTAACCCTCACAAGTAATTTCTCTATATTTCGTTTAATTTTATTTTTGCTATGTTTTTTTTTATATTTTGGGTGAGATGCTTCTCTTTCCGAGCATGTTTAGATTTTGGGGGATGGTAGATTGATTTGGTCCTATTTTCTTTCGATGGTTTGGTTGGTATATTCAGACAGTCCTCCGTTTTCATCTATTTTTATTTCAGTCCATTTTAGGTTCTCAAGTCTCTTTTTTTTTCTTAACTAAAAAATGCCGGGATATGGCTTTACCTTTTAAAACAGCGAACCAAGTTCGTTCCAGTTTGAAACGGTTCAAAAGATCTTTTTAAACAAGTAGACCTCCAGTTTGCAATTTCCAATTTCGTATGAAGCCCTTTCATTGTGAGAAACATCGACTATTAGTCCTTACAGTGTGCCCTAATTTTCGGATAGTCTAGTCGCACGGTGATTTGACCTTTATCCCCTTGGCCATTAGGTTCAGAGAATTCATATCCGCTGTTATGCCGAGGTAATAACAGGGTGCTATTATTTCATATTTCGATTGTTAATTTTCGATCTCATAAATAACTTATATAATATAGCGGATTTCGTGCAGTTCATCTGTGTCGTCCGTATAAATCGGACAGTCATAAGCGAAATAACAGCAGATAGGGACTTTAGGTTTAGATGGGGTGATGGTGGTAGGAGCAGATATTGATATTTTATATTTTTTTTCGTTTTGGTTCTCTGGTTAGCTGCCAGTGGTTTGTCCTTGTGAAAATCAATGGGCTTAGATAAGGTCCTCTCTCATCTTCTCTTTTAGTTTTGTTATTGTGCTATTTTTAAACATATTTTCCCTCGAAATATTCATCAACTAATGCATCTATTGGTTATATTTTTCTATTTTTAATCTGTTGTTATTTTTGGTAGTGGGATTGTAGTCAGAATCAGGTATATCTGATTTTAGATTTCTCTGTTGTGTAGTTTTGAATGTTGATTGCTGTATCCACGTGGATATAAGCATTTACCAGTTGTTTAATATTATTGATATTTTACCTACGGGTTTCGATCAAAAAAAAATATTATTGATATTTCAATTTTTTTGTGAAAGAAAGTAGTTGCTATATTATTCTTAAACAGGGATTCAATTAATCAATTGTAGAAAATTTTCCTTCTATTCAGTCTTGAATTCTCCGAATATCAATTATTATTATTATTATTATTATTATTATTATTTCTTTCAGATCTGTATTTATTATTTAACCTAGAGATCCTCAAATAGTTTCAACTCCGTTATTTATTTCCCTTAAAAGAAATTATTATATTCTTCGGGAAAGGGGAATTTTCTGGTGGACACTCTTCAAGTTGCTTTGACATGGCAAATCATATATCCGTTTTGATATGTATACACATCCATCTTTGTACCACTTCTTTTCCCCTCTGTTTTAGCATTAGCATAATAACATAGCTGTATGGTACAAGTGTGGTGTGGTGGGCTTTTTATTATAAGTAAAACCACTTTCTCTTTAATTCTCTTTATTTTAGTGTGGTACAAGCACTACCATCCCGCCTCTCTTGGGGTCCCTTGTCATTGTTCTCTCTACGCTTTACCTTTTCCCTTCCTCTCAACCACTCCACCTCCAATTCTAACCTGCCAAGTGTCAATCTGAAATGATCAGGATCGTTGAAGACCACCACCGATCACGGACTGAGAAGAGATCCGAGAAGAACCACCACAAGTCAAACGTTCACCACCACTCTGAGGGAGCCACAAATCAGGCCGACGCAAAGCAACATCAGCCGTCAGATTACGATCTGATGGCCACCAGCAATGGAAATGGTGGAGAGAAGGCTGCGCTGGAGCATTTTGAGTGGCCACGGATCTACATCTCTTTGTCTCGGAAGGAAAAAGAGGATGATTTTCTTGCGATGAAGGGTACCAAGCTCCCGCAGCGCCCGAAGAAGAGAGCAAAAAATGTCGATAAGACCCTGCAGGTATATATACTTCTCAAATCTAAACCAAATTTGTCTTTCCTAAAACTGGTCGTTGTAATTCTGATTAATTGTATTTCTGTTATAGTATGTTTTTCCTGGGATGTGGCTGTCCGATGTAACCAAAGGACGGTATGAAGTGAGGGAGAAGAAATGCGTGAAGAAGGTAATTAGAATAATATCTTGGTTCGATCTTAATCTTTTTCCTCTTTAATTAAATATTCATGCGTAACCACCTCGAAAAACAAAAACAAAAAATGTTTATGCGGAGGATCTGGTCCGCAGATCGTTTTAGCTTTTATTAATTTTTCTTCAAATTTGGCGTATATAATACTATTTGATTGCTGTCCATTTAAAATGAAAACTGGAGTCAGCTGTGTTTCACAACTTCAAAGTTGTGAATTGTGATTCACTCCAGCTGATTTGGCAAAGAGAAGGTCAGTTTTTTTTAAATGGAGAGATGTCAGTAATTAAATATTGGGGTGACAGCAATAGGTTGGCTTTTATTCAAAAGTGGGCCAATGCTCCGTGATAAGTGGTGAGTTTATGATGGATGGACGTTATCAATTCGCTCTCTCCTTCTCGACTCTCTTGACAACCTTTATTATTTCTCGAATTTTTATATCTTTCCCTCTTCTAGTAGGTCAATTCTGTATTAAGCCAATTCAGTTCATCTCCGTCGTAGTTGTGTCAAACACGGATGATGGTAATTTGCTTCAAACTTGCACGATTATAACATGTTGGTGATTCTATGGTTGCAGAAAAGGAGAGGCTTGAAAGGAATGGAAAGCATGGATAGTGATTCGGAATAATTTGTGGGAACTGAAGGGAAGATTGCCGCAGCCAAGCTTCGCGTCGAACGGCTAAAGAAAAGGGGGGGAGGGGGATCGATCGATGAAGGTATTTTGAATTTTTGTGGAGAAGATATATTGAAAGATCGGAGATCTTTTGCTGCTACAAGGGAAGAAGGATATGTATCTAACCATATATTGCCTCTTGTGAAAGAGTGGGTTTCTGGTTTGGTTTGGTGGGGTGTGTTTCTCCTCCAGCTCCGGGACCTTGTTTTTTAGGCGTTGGTTGGGAAAAGGGATAGGGATTGTGACAACAGTGCCGTGGCCGTCTTTGCTTCTTTTTTCTTTTCTTTTTTAATTTTTTTTTCTCAACTTTGTCTGGTTTGTAAAAACTGAAATATGTGATGACGCCAAACTTTCCTTGCAAACAAAGCATTTAATATCAAGTTGGCATTTTTCCTTCGTGCAGAAGCTAGAGTACCCACTTGATTGATTATTCTATTTTTGAACGGAATTACCGCGCAATTACTAGTGTTTTTGCTTTTTTAAATAACTTCATTGCAACATTAAAATATCACGAAAAACATGTGATACTGACAAAGTGGCCCATTAATTAATTCACTAAAATGAAAACGAAATTACCCCACACATCAGTTTGGCTCATACGCAGAACTCCTTACACCGAGTGCAGTGTGGTCCAGATGCGCCTGTCATGATCCCTGCCATTTAATTTGGCATGACTCACTAACTATTTACAATTTTGTATCTACATATCGTGTACAAATAATATGCTAATTTTGTGAGAATGGAATTTTCTTTTCTAAAATTTAACAAGTTCTGTCCAGATTTCAAAATTACTAATCATACCATTTTTGTCCGCTTGTGAAATCATCGGCCAAAAACCTAACTCTCAAATTTCAAACTGCCAGAGGAAACGAATCTTGAACTATGTGCGTTTGTTCCTAATCTCTTCTACTCAAGTGTAAACGCAATCCTAGAAGGCTAGAAGCAAAGAACAACAACACGACTCTTACACTACAATAGTTTCTCCAAGCGATCTTCTGTCTGATCGGTCGCTAAACCGTGATTCCAGAGCCCTTTCTTCCAATCTGGATTTCGGAGCAAAGCTATGGTCAGACCTGAACCCGATCGAAGAGGAGGAGCCGAAAAGGTAGGGAAGTCGAGAGAGGTGAGGAGCTCAGATCTGGATTTATGAAGCAATGGTAATTTGATGGGGAGAGGCGCGATTGGATTTGATTTCATCATTTTAGAATTTTTCTCTATTTTTTTAATGAGAGGGAGAATGCGTAGATGCGTACCTTTTCTGAGGGATGGAAATCCACTGGCACAAAATCAGGGGCGCCCCTGGTTTTTATTAAGGCGGTTTTGACGGGATCCTTGTGAAAGATATGGGAGATTTTTTGTGGTTATTTCTGTATGGACCAATTGTGTGGTACTGCGTACTGAACAGCAACGCTTCCGGATAAATTCTGAATTTGCAGTTTATACAGATAAATTTCTCAAAAGTGCTTTGTTTGATCTTTTACGAAGCCCATATGTTACTCTCGTATTAAAAAAAACTATTGCACAAGCTGTCGTGGAAACTATAACAGCGAAGCAAATGTGAGTTCTAGTTATAAATGTGATGGTGAGAGTCTGAGAGAGTTTCAGAATGAGAAATTGAAGATATCACGATTTGAAACTGACAGAGTTTGCAAATTTCACTAACCTGAAGTCTCTGGTGAGATTTTATTCGACAAAGCTAAAAATATCCCTCTTTGTTCGAGTTTCACCCTTTCTATTTTGTTGCTACGAAGCTGAAGAAGGGTGACTTTAGGTATAAATATTATCGAAATTAATATATCGAGTATTAAATATTGCATCTTGTAGTAGGAGACGCCTGAAGAAAGGTAAAGTGCAACTCATTGTTGACAATATAGCGATCGTAATTACCGTTGCTGCTGGAGATGTAGAGTTGATTTTACCTTCAGAATTAATGTTGGAACTAAGAAATATTTATTATGTTTTAGTTATATCTAAGAACATTATTTCTGTTTCGTGTTTGAACATTGATGGTTATAATTTTGTGATAGAGAGTGGTGTATGCTCTTTATCAAAGAACGATTTATTTTATCGATCTTCTAAGCTAGTTAATGGTTTATATTTGCTTGATTAGATAGATATATTTTTAATATCGATAACAAGGCAAAAGACAAGAAAGGTGATACGAGTATCACTTATATATGACATTGTCGTCTTGGCCATATCAGTGAAAAGCGCATCAAGAAATTACATAATGATGAAATTTTTGGTCAATTCGATTATGAATCAATTGATACATGTGAATCATGCTTGATTGACAAGATGATCAAAGCGTTTTTTTTTTCCTAAAAAAAGAGAAATGACAAGTAACTTATTAGATTTTATACATAGTAATGTATGTGCACCTATGAGTACTTATACACGAGGATATTATCAATACTTCATTATATTTACTGATGCTTACAATATATATGGCTATGTTTATTTGATGCTACACAAATCAGAATCCTATGAAAAATTCAAAGAATTCAAGAATGAAGTTGAAAACCAACCTGACAAGAAAATCAAAGTCTTAAGATTCGATCGAGGTGGAGAATAACTTAGTCATGAATTTGGCGAATATTTGAGAGATTGTGGAATTGTTTCACAACTTACTCCACCTGGGATATCACAATGGAATGTTGTGTTTGAGAGGAGGAAACACACTTTGCTTGACATGGTGTGCTCAATGATGAGTCATTCTGATCTTCCTTTCTCTTTCTGGGGTCACGCACTTCTGACCGTTGCTTTTACCTTAAATAGAGTTTCGTCAAAATTGGTTGAAAAGACTCCACATGAGTTGCGATATGAAAAGATTTCTAGTTTGTCTTTTCTTAAAATTTGGAGTTGTGAGACTTATGTCAAGATATTGGTTACATTGTCTTTTCTCAAAATTGGAATTGTGAGACTTATGTCAAGAGTTTGGTTACAACCAAGCTTGAACCCAAATCCGACAAATATATCATTGTAGGATATCCCAAGAAAACAAAAATAATACTACTTTTACAACAAAAATGAGAACAAGAGTGTTGCTCGTTTTGAAGTATTTCTTGAAAAAAAAAAGAGTTTACTTCAAAAGGTAGTAAATGTGATGTTAGTCTTGATGAGATTCGAGACACGCCACAAGATGTTGTTACGAACAACATCCCTATAGTATCTCCAAGGGATGTTGAGATTAGTGGTAACGAGCAAAAAATGGCTTCACAAAATGTTGTAGAAGAGATTCCTTCTCTCATTCATGATTCACCAATACAAATTGCTGAAAGGCACAATGAATAAGAGGTTGCGCAATCTGAGATTGTGCACCCTGAGCCTCAAGCAGAGGTCTTACAAAGAACGACAAGGGTTATTCGTAAACAAGATATATGAGTATTCATGAGACTTATGTACTTGATACAGAAGTACCCTTGACATATACAGAAGCAATGAATAGGCCCGATTTCAATAATTGACTATACACCATGAAATTCTGAGATGCAATCCATGTACGACAATCAAGTTTGAAAACTGATTGCACTACCGATGGCGTAAGATCAATCGGAAACAAATGGGGTTTTAAAAGGAAAATTGACATGGATGGTAACCATATATAATGCACGACTTGTTGCGAAAGTGTGACATACGTAACTTTTTTGTTATTTGGTTATTATTACTATTATTATTGTTGTTGTTATTATTATTATTATTATTATTATTATTATTATTATTAAGAAATAATATGGCAAACAAAAAAAATCAAATTTGTTAATTTGTTCCTATATTTATGTATTCATTTTATCTTGGTAAAAAATCATGCAATAAAAATAACTAGTAAGATGATTCAATTTTATAAAGATAAATATTGAAGAAAGAATAACTTAATATGCACTAATTATGTATTTGGATAAAAAAAAAAGAAATTATAGATCATCTGGATGATATTTCAAATAATGGTAGTTAAAAAGGTCAATGGAACAAGTTCATATAGTCAAAAGAGAAAAATGCATTTAACACATATTAATGAGTTAATTAAAACAAGAATATTATGAGGTAAATGCTTCGTTTAAATTCATAACAAAGTTTTTATCTAAAACTCTGAATCTATATCAATACTTGCTTGCCAAGTTTACATCTTCGAAGTATTAATGGGGTAGGAAATGAATTCACATTCTTTAAAATGATCAGCAGTAGTGGGTCCTTCTACATTCTCATCGATGCTACAGTGTCGAGTGTTGTCCGCACAATATGTTTGCTATAGTACCAACGAATTTACAACGTAACAGTATTGTCCGCTGATTATTTCGTAATTCTACATTATTTCGAGAAATACGGATTTGTAAGAAATGATTAACGAATTGTATTTTTCGAAGGAACAAATTCAAAGATCATTAAATTAAAAAATATTTTCTTTGACTATAAATAAGTGGGTGGAGTCATTTCTCCCTACAGAAACCAAAAACATCCCGAAAAAAAAATAATGAAGAAATAGCAAAAAGAACAAAATGATCACTTGTTGTAAGAACTTTTGTACAAGTCAATGATGAGGTGCGTTGACTTCATCCTTTGATTGCATTCTTTTGTTGATCATCTAGAGTCCATATCTGTTGTTATTTTTGGGATAACAGGTCATGTTATTCTCTGATTCGATTGTCAGATTTCGACACAGATAAATGAACGATACAGATAAACTGTACGAGGCTCGATGTACTATATATTTTATCCGTTAGATTGAAAATGAACGATCAAATTAGAAAATGACAGAACTCTGTTATCCTCGTAATAACAGCAGATATGAATTTGATCATCTAATGGCCTCCGTTTTAAATTTATTTTCTAATATGATCTTGATTATTGGCGCATATTTCTTTCTTATGCACAAGATCAGTTTCTGTTAGCTCATTGATGTACATTCCTATTATACACTTAATTTGTTTATATATGGCATGATGTTGAATATAATGTAAATAAAAAAACAAGAAATCACATAAGATTAAACAAGGAAATATGATAAGACATGCGATATATACCGATTTTTACAAATTGAGTCATAGTATTTGTTTTGATGAGATACAAATTTGTTTTGTCTGCTCTGCTTAGCAATTTTTGTTTTGGAAGTACGTAGTTTTGGAGGACTTTATAGGATACAGATGATCTACTTCCTTATCGGACACTGGAATGTCAGGCAAGAAATTCGATTTGATGTGTGGAGGTCATGCTAGTATACCATAGGCCTTCACTCTTATTGTGCTCGGGACGCTGGGCAATGTATTAGTTGTGAGTTGTGGATTTGTTAATGCATGATATAACGTTTGATGAAAAAAAATCGAGGCAATGTATAGACAGAAAAATAAACTCAATAGGAAATTATTTTAAGCCAGACAACTAGACTTAAAAGTGACCATTCATTACGTTTTGAAATACGAAAAAATATATTTTCGCGTTGCACTGAGAAACATTCAGTTTCTCATTGGCATTGTATATTTTTTTGTTTGAACTTGTGAGAAAGAAATGAAAAATGTTGATTAGCCATTAATTTTGTAAATAATTGTATATATTTTATATTTTATTTAGGAAAAATTGTGTTTTTGCCACTTGAAAATAAGTTTTGTGTTTTTGCCACCCGAAAATCTCTCCTTGCTAAATTGCCACCTAAAAACAATACTAATTCTTGTTTTTTTTCCACCTAATCACCTTTTTACATTTTTCATAAAAAAAAATCCAATTTTTATTAGATTTCCAAAAATACCCCTGAGGAGCCAAACATACAGACGATATTCGTGAGATCAAATTTCCGACTCCAACCCTAACCTCTCCCGTCAAAACCACTGGATTGCTCCAGATCGACGCGCCTATAATTAAATTATATGAATAAAGACCTTAATTTCACAGCGATCCACCATCCTTCTCTAATTTGCATACAAAGAGACCACACATTAAAACAGAATCCAATAAAAAACAATTTATCACGAGATCTTTTCTTTGATTTTATAGAGTTCACTGTAACCTTTGCTTTTATAAAATATTGTTCAATCAGGTCTCTTTGCTCTCTACTGGTGGGAGTCTGTTCATGTTGATGTTCGACAAGAAAAGTTCTTGCCAGATTTCGTAAAATGTTACAAAAGAAGGAACTATACATATTTATATTGTGTTTTGTTTTGTCACTGTCAAGCTCCACTAGTACATGATCAAATAGCAGATTATTTTTTTGAGATCGAATCAACTCCACTGTGAAGATTGGAAATAACTCCACTGTTATGATTTATGAAGGTGAAATTGAAGCAACAAACATAGAACACAATTAAGCAATGAATAATAGATATAATTATATTGTGTTTAATCCAGGCATTGACTGAAAATTCTGTTCTCAAAAGAAATTACGGAATTGAAATTGAAGCAGTGAGATGATCCAGGTATTATCCAAGTCATACAGTTGCGTTTTTAAATTTGAAATGAAAAAATGTCTTACCAAGCTTCATCCAGCTAGTGAAATGCGTTCACTGGTACAAGCTCAAATGGGTTAGATGTGTTCTAATTCTGAATGGTTCTCAGGGGGTATTTCGGAAATTTTAAGCAATTGTGATTTTTTTTCTAATTCAAGAATTATAAAGTGGTGATTAGTGGCAAAAACAAGAATAGTGTTGTTTTTAGGTGGCAATTTAGCAAGGAGAGGTTTTCGGGTGGCAAAAACACAATTTCTCCTTTTATTTATGTACTTATGAAGTGATTTTGTGATGTAATCGAATTTTGGATCATGTGGTACTAAGAAAACTATGTTATTTTATTATAAATGATTGTCTTGAAATTGAGATTGTTGACTTGCATGTAATTTTTTATGTCTTGCGTTGTTATATGTGGCGGACAATTCATTTTGAAATTTGGGCTGTTACATAAAGGTTTCAAGCAAATTCAAGGAGTTGATTATGATGAAACTTTCTCATCAATAGACATGTTTAAGTCAATTAGAATTCTACTGGCCATTGCAGCATCTCATGATCAAGAAATATGACAGATGGATGTCAAAACAGTCTTTTTAAATGAAAGTTTCGAAGAGAATGCCTACATGACACAACATGAGAGCTTTGTTGATCCAAAGGATGCATGAAAGGTTTGCAAGCTTAAAAGGTCAATTTATGACTTGAAACAAGCATCATTGATTTGGAATATATGTTTTGACGAGGAAGTCAAGAAGTTGAACTTCATCAGATGTGAAGAAGAATCATGTGTATACGAGAAGACTAGTGAGAGCATTGTTCTCTTTTTAGTGTTGTATGTAGATGACATACTACTGATAGAAAATAATATTCCTTTACTAGAAAGTATCAAGACTTATTGAGTAAGATGTCCTCGACGAATGACTTAGGTGAGGTTGCCTATGTATTAGGCATTAATATATTTAGAGATAGATCTAAATGATTCATTAGATTGAGTCAAAGCACTTACTTAGACAAAGTGTTGAAGAGGTTCAACATGGATGAATATAAGAAAAGATACATACCCATGTCACATGGGATTCATCTAAGCAATTGTCCTATAGCACTTGACGAGTAAGAGAAGATGAGCAAGATACCATACGCTTCGGCGATAAGATCTATTATGTATTGCGATACGAAAGCACAATGAACAATCATTTGATTTAATCCCAACCTAGTCCTAACTCCCTCCCTAGGAT
This sequence comes from Eleocharis quinqueflora, assembly GCA_964058865.1. Taxonomy (NCBI): domain Eukaryota; kingdom Viridiplantae; phylum Streptophyta; class Magnoliopsida; order Poales; family Cyperaceae; genus Eleocharis; species Eleocharis quinqueflora. The sequence continues at coordinate 118,053 of CAXKVX010001137.1, forward strand.
CACTAATTACATTAGATAGAGGATATGATTACTTTTATTAGATCTTGTGGAATTCGATAATCGCTTTGTGATGAAGTTGTATTGCCTTCATGGTAGAAATCTTCATTAAGAGCATTCACTCCATCTCCCCCCCTCCTTGGTTTGATTCCTCATTCACTTCATGTTGAGTTCAATTGTGATGTTTCTTCTCTCTTGTTGTTCAACATTGGCTTCTTGACTTGGAGCTTCAATTCCTACATCATTAATACTACCATTCTCAGCCCATACATTAGTATTTTCATTGAATTTCACATGAATTGGCTCTACTATAGTGTTATGAGTTGGAACATAAACTCTATAATCTTTACTTGTCATTGAATACCCAACAAAGATATTTTCAATTAATTTTGGGTCAAGCTTGTTTGTTTTGGGTGATTGGTCAAGTATAAAATATTTTTAACCGAATGCTCTAAAGTAGGATATATTTGGTTTGTGTCCCCTCCATAGCTCATAAGGAGTTTTTATGAGAATTGATCCAAGGTCAACTCGGTTAATTACATAACAATTCGTATTAACCGCCTCGGCCTGCAAAGATTTTGGAAGTGAGGAATATTTTAACATGGTACGAGCTAATTATTGTAAAGTTCGGTTTTTCCTTTCAATTATACCATTTTTTGAGGCATTCTAAGAGTCGAATATTCATGCCTATATCCTATTTTAGAACATAAGTCATCAAATTGGGCATTTTCAAATTCTCCCCCATGGTCACTTCTAATTTTGTTAATTTTCAAACACTGTTAATTTTCAACTCGGTTGCAAAACTCAATAAATCCTTCAAAGGCATAATCATCGACAATTACACATACATATCTTCTCTTACCAAGGCATAACATGTTTATTGGTCCAAACAAGTCAATGTGAATAAATTGCAAGGATTGGTCGGTAGATACCATGTCCTTAGGCTTAAAGCTTGATTTTATTTGTTTACCTTTGACGCATGCTTCGTAAATGTTATCTAACTCAATCTTGTTCAAAGACAATCCTCATACCAAGTCGAATTTGATTACATTATTGATCGTATCTATACTTGGATGAGCTAATTTTCTATGTCAAAGTCAAGATTGGTTAGTTAAAACACTAAAACAAAGTTCACCTTGATCAAAATGGTTGAGATAGAATAATAGACACCATTTTGTCTCTTACCTTGGTAAATCAATTCATTGGTATTGCAATTCATCAAGTAACAAGCATTTGAATCAAATTTGACAAAGTAGCCCACATCACATAATTGGCTTAGCTTAAAAGTTGTAGTTCAATCTATCTACCAAATATACATTTGAAATGTTTATGTTTTGTTTACCAAACGAACCTATACCTACAATCTTACTCTTTCTTTAGTTGCCACCAAAGGTAACAGACCCACCATCATGAGGTTTGAGTGAGATAAAATTAGAACTAGACCTGGTCATTTGATGAGAGCATCCACTATCAATAATCCAAGAATTTTCTTTATGTGTTGTCATCAACCAAACTTACAAGATTATATATTGGTAACAATCAAAACACTAACATATATCTTGTGTTGAACTCCCCCTAATAATTTGAAAAGTTTGAGATCATGGAGGATATATTCGAATATACTATTACACCATGGACTTAGGAACCCAAACAACACTTTTCATGTTGCTTTCCTTCCTAAGCTTTCATTCAAATGATATATGCTCATGCTTGCAACAATAATTACAAAAGGCACTAGTCGGGGTATTAACTCTTGCTTTGACAAAACAGATCTTGTAATCATATTTCAACTCTTCAGCTTGATTTTTTTGGTTGATATGAATTATGCATATTTATCTTTTGAGCATTTAAGATGTTGCAATGTTGGAAAGCAAATCTTGACTTATCAACTTGTTGAGAGCCAATTGGGCTTGATTCTTACCTTTCACCTCATATCTCCAACCGGTTGGTTCCCTAAAGTATATGTAACCGTTACTAAACTTATACCTAAAATAATGATTTGGTACATTTCTAACATTTTTGTAACTCATACTCTTGCCCTTGTTGTTTTGAGTTTGCTTTCCATTCAATTTAGGATTTTTAGACACAATAGAGGATGAACTCTTTTTATATTCAAGACTCGATTTATCATGAGGTTTTTCTCTCATATAGATTGCTCAAATCCAACCTAGTGTCATTCTTCGATACACCAGTGGATTTCAAAATATCATTATCAATCACTTTCTTTTGTTTGTCATTTTTTATGATTTTTATTCTTTTACTTGTGCAATAAATTCTCTTACCTTCGACTCATATTCTACTATTCTAGACTCAAGCTCAAGAATCCTATTGTTTAATTTCCCGATAGTACTATATCTTTTCATTAAAGCTTGATTAGTTTCAATGAGAAGTTTGCTTAACCTAACAATTTCAAGTTTCAAGGAATCCTCATTAGACAAATGATTGTATTATTGCATGGATTATCATCATCATATGATTCTTCGTCAGACTCATAATCTAGATAATATTTAACTTTTTTTTAGTTTAGAGATACCTTAGCCTCCACTTCGGAGGTTGAAGAGCTAGCTCCTTCTTTAGTCACTTCCTCAATTGGTTTCTCCTTTGTCTCTATTGCATTCCCTTTTTTGATATCCATTGGGAGGGTTCATCTTCCTTGATTCGTCCAATGATGAATTTCTTTATGAGCTCAATGACATTCAGTTTGGTCACTTGATTCTTTGAGATGATAGCATCAAGATCCACCTTAGCCTTAAGTTCTTCATTGCCCACCATCTTCCCATCTTCATTTACTAAGGTTATGAGAGCATAAGGAGCTTGAGGATCATCAACTTGTTCGCAACACATTCGTCTCCCTCATCTCCTTCCTCAACCCATGCATCGACTTGCATGGTCTTCGGATTTCTTTTTCTTTAGGCCATCTTTCTTGAAATTGCCCTTTTGATCTTACCTTTCACCCCCATCTTGATTCTTCATTTGAGAGAAAATTCTAAAGCAAATGTGGATGGTGTGTCATTCCTTGTCACACATAACACACAAAATTCTTTTTCCTTCCTCCTCTCTTTTGACATTGAGCATTCTCTCATATGCAAAAAAGCCTTGAAGCATTTTGGCAAGGATAGGAATTTCTTTGTTATGGTCAAGTTCAAAGTTTTGGAATGAGCTCTCAAGTGAAGATCTATTGTTAGACGAGGAGGGATTGTTGTATGAGGAGCGATTGTTATATGACTTCATATTTTGAGCGGCAAGAGCTACAATTTTATGACATTGATCATCACCAAATTGCCTAAGAGTCTCTTCAAAGGTTTTGAGAAATGAGTAAACCTCCTCGGGAGTGATGGGAATCTCTCTTGCATTGTGCATAACTTCCAAGGATCTCATGTAGCGCCGCCACGACGACCTTCGCATCATGATTCTTATGAGATTTTCGACTATCTTGGTAGGCTCCAAGAGATCACTTATTTCATCAAAGTCATTAATAAAAAATTTGAGTCTAGTGTACATGTCCTCAATTGACTCATTATCACCTATTATAAAGTTTTTTAATAGAGATTGCAATCAGACACCTCTAGACCTTTTGAGTACAGCATTTCCTTCATATTTTCTAAAAATGAGAGCAATTGATTCATTTACCGAGGCTAGTATGGCATTTACCTCTTGATCATTTTCTTTCTTCTTTAATTAAGAAGCAATGATTAATTTGTTGGTTTCTTCATTAAAATTCGGTACATATTTGGTATTGACTACTTTTTTTCAAATTGTTGGTCATATACTTTTTTCAATAACTGAAGTTCTTGCAATTTTGGCCTAAAATTGATGGAGGTGCTATATCCCTATAAGATGTCATTGTTGGTATGAGTTAGATATTTGCTTGCAACTAAATGTTCCTTAATACAAGCTCAACTGATGCTCTGATACTACTTTAATAAACCTAGACGCCTATGGTTATGTATAATTTTACAATTTTAACAATGACAAGTTAATATAACACAATTTTCGAACTTCAACAAGACAATCAACTCAATCAAATATCAATAAATTAAATAAAGAGAAGAGATTAGAGAGAGTAGTAGGATGAAGAAGTCGCGAGATGTTGACGGAGTTCGACAAAACCTATGACTCCGGGTCTCTGACGCCCCCGCTTCTTGCGATAACAAATCAAGTCCGCTCTACTAGACAATTGTCTCTTACAAGGATGAACGTCTCCCTCTTACACACCAAGGATGAGAAGAGAGGCCAATAAACACACAAGAAAATAAATAATGGTAGAGAATGAAGGAGATCTCTTTATCTAACAATTTTTACACAAAATTTTAGATTTGTTTATTCTATTTAAACTTGGAATTAGAGCAAGAATTTTGCAAGTTGAAAAGAGAGCTCAAGGGAGGAGAATATAGATGCTGCTCAATGTTTTGATAAGGCAAGTTTTCTAGGGTGAAAGAAGAAGACAACAACCAATATTTATAGGTGTTCAAATATGACAAAGAATTAGGTGAGCGTCACTTACGTTATAACGCTATCACTTTTAAATTTCTACAGTTATAACGCCAAATAAGATAGAGGCTGGTTTGAAATTTGAATCTATCATTATACGCCAACTTGGCGTTAGTAATGGATACCACTGACTTTTCAGACTTAGCCATTTTGGTTTTGACAAACACTTACTGTTATAACGCCAACTTGGCGTTAATAACGAATATCACGAACTTTTCTGACTCAGTCCTTTTGGTACTTGGAGTGACCAACGCCAGATCTGGTGTTATAACGTCAAATAGTTACAGGTTGGAACTTAGCCATTGTTTGTCTGATTTTCATGATCTGACGTTATAATGCTAAGTGACGTTATGTAATGGACTCCACAGATTTTCTTACTCTGGCCAGATTAGCAGGTTTTGACAGACTGGCATTATAACGTCAGACTTGGAGTTATAATGCCAGTTGCTAAGTTTTGTTTTCTTTGCTCTTTTCCTTTTTGCTCAAAAGCACCTACAAAAATTCTTATAACAAAAGAAATAGTAAAATTCAAATGACTTTGCAAATCAACAATATGAAGAAATTGTTAACACAACAATAAGAACAGGAACAAGAACTAGAACAATAACATTATTACAAGAACTCGAACAAGAAAAAAATTAGAACAATAACAATAATAATGACAATAACAATAACAAAGAACAAAAATAATATTAATATGTAATGGTAAACATATTGAAATATTACAATTTAAAATTATTCTTTAAATAAGATTTATACTAGCTAATTACCATATGGATTTTCAATTAACTGCACTATTATTAATGAGAAATATCAACTGTTATAATTGATTCTAACAATGATGAATCTGTCAATGAATCTGTACCGTCACCAGGTTGGTAATATTAATTTATCATCAACAGAAATTGAAAAGTAAAAGCAAAATGAACAATGCATACCAAGTTACCAACAAATCAGGCAATCCATAACGAAGCTGGAAACTTCCGTAACAATAAATAACATAGATTTTTCAATCGACAGCTTTTCACTGATGGGCTTGGTGTGTGGTTTGGAGCGGGTATTGGGCTTGGTGATATATTTTCATGGGAAATATGAAAATAAAATCGGCCTAAACTTTGTGAAAGTAACAAGGATCCAATTGCCTTCTCTGTTCTTTATTAACAATTTGAGATTTTTTTTTATTCATTGTTGTCCGTAGGTTTAACACAACTTCACAAACAAATCAGAAAATAAATTTAAAAAAAATCCTTCTAAAAGTAGCAGGGCCTCCGCTAAGGCTTGAATCTCATACCTTCCTCATGAAAGCGTGTGCCTTACCACTACACTAGATAAGATAGAACTTGACATTTGAGATCTTGTTAGTATGTAGACTATGTTAATTAGGCAACTTATTTTTTAAGTGCGTGCTTTGAGCAGGAAATAAAAGTTGAAATATATTAAGCTACTTTGTTGAACAAGACTTTTTAGTCAAAAAAATGTTGAACAAGACTTGTTTAAAACACCATTGTACGACTAATTTGGTAATTAAGAAGTGGCTGGATCAGTCTTACTTTAATCTTTCAGTTTTGATATCTTTTTCTAGAAAGCATTTTTCCTTTGAAAATAAGTTCTCGTTTAACTTTTTCTTTACGGAAGTTACATTCAAACTACCAATCTAATCCAAGAGACTCTGAAGATAGAGATCAAGAAGATGTGGTGAATGAGGAAGATGACTTTGACATAGAAGAAGTAAATCAGAAAGGGGAAAAGGAGACCCAAACTGTAGATGCTGGTAGCAAACTAGTTGATGTAACCAAGGAGCAAGGGGCCTTGGTGGTACATGTCCCTCAAGAATATGTTATACCAGAAGAGGAAGAGAGGCTGGATACAGAAACAACTGAGGAGATGCTTGCAGTTGATCTACAAACACTACAAAAAGCAACATGTAGCCAGAAGGATCACTCAAGTGAGTTAGCAAAACTGGAGGTTGAGCAGGACCAAATTGAAGGTGTGCAACCACTTGTCAGTCTGCCTCCGGTGACTAGGCAAAGTCTCAGAATCAAACTTCAAAACCCTGAAAGCTCAATCCTAGCCAAAGCAGTGAACAGAAAATTGAAGTACATGGAACAAAGCTACTCTCAAGGTAAAAAAGATATCTCAGATGCTTTTCCTTTCAGAGAATTCACTGATGATCAGGTTTTAGAACTATTCAACTGCTTTGGTATAAAAACTGAAGAAAATAAAGAAGATGGGATAAAAATAATTAGAACATTGAGAACACTATAAAAATTCAATTCTCCTAAGCCTTACATGACATACAAAATAAGATGAACAAATCAAGAAATAAGAACCTGCAAATAGAAGTGATAAGTGAAATGCTAACACAACGGAAAAGAGAATGGGGTGTAACACTTGTTGATAAATGAGAATACTCAACTGAAATGTGAGAGGGTTGAACAAACCCAATAAAAGAAGATATATTAAGGAACTAATTCTTGAAAATAAAATAGAAATAATTGGTTTACAAGAAACAAAGAAAAATAAAATGAACAGAAGGTTTGCAGCATCATTCTTAACTAAAGAATTTAGTTGGACACACTTAGATGCAATAGGATCTGCAGATGGGGTAATTTTGGGATATAAAAATAGCTGCTTTAAAGCTGTATTCACATATGTTGGTACATATTCAATTTTTGCTGTATTAAAAGATGAAAAGTCAAATAAAGAATATGGTGTAACTGTGGTGTATGGACCTACTTTGCAAACAAAAAATCATTTATTAAAGAATTAGAAATACTAAATAACCGGTGGAAAGGCCCATGGTTGATTATGGGGGACTTCAACATGATCAGGTTCAGATATGAAAAGAACAATTCAAATTTCAATTTCTCAGGAGCACAAATATTCAACACATACATAAATAAAGCAAACCTTAAAGAATATGATCTGACTACACATAAATACACTGGAACTAAGAGGGCTAACAAGGGTAAAATCAGATCATATTCCTCTACTTCTGTTAGATAAAAATCCAAGTAAATCAAATCACTACTTCAGATATGAGAAGGAATGGGCAGATGCTCCTGATTTTCCTGAATTAATGGAAAATGATGGAGCACTACTGAAGTGAGTCAAGATATAGCCACTTCATTTTGCATTAAGATGAAAAAACCGAGGAAAAAAATTAGAAGATGGAAAAAGAATTATTATGGAGAAAAAATAGACAAAAGAAAAAAAATGATTCAAGAAATTGATATTTTGCAAAAAAAATCAAGAAAATAGGGATCAGAAAGTGAATGAACAAATTTATTATATTGCATATAATCAAGAACTGAAAAAAAATCCTAGATGAGGAGGAGCAATACTGGCAGATAAGGTCAAAAATGGATTGGTTGTTGAAAGGAGATAAAAATACAAAATATTTTCATCAGATTGTCACAAATAGAGCATGTAAGAAACAGATCAAAGGCCTTAAGATAAATGGTCAATTGACATAGGATAGAGATATGATAGAAAAACACATAATTGATTTCTATAAATAACTGTTTGGAACACAAGGACTAACACTTGTAGGAATGAATCAAGGATTCTGGCAGGAAACTGATATGCTGAACCAGGAGATGCAGCAAGCTTTAATAGCTCCTTTTACTGAAGAGGAAATCTTTCAAGCCCTTAAAACATCTAAAAGTGATTCTGCACCTGGACCAGATGGTATGTCATTTTCATTTTATCAAAAAGTTTGGCAACTGCTTAAAAAAGATATATGTCAACTGTTTGATAGTTTTTACAAACAGGAACTTGATATCAGCAAACTAAACAAGGCAATGATCTGTCTGATTCCCAAGATCACAAATGCAAAAGAAATCAAACAATATAGACCCATATCATTGATTAACTGCATATACAAACTTATCACCAAAGTATTAACCACAAGGCTAGAACCTGTAGTGAATTCTCTAATAGATCAATCATAAGCAGCATTTTTCAAAAACAGGTTTATACTTGATAATGTGGTTTGTGTCTCAGAGATTATACACTCTACTAAAAAATCTAATCAAAAGGGAGTGGTTTTGAAAATTGATATGGAAAAGGCTTACGACAGGGTAAACTGAGAATTTCTTTTCAATATGATGCTAGATAGAGGATTCCCATTAATCTGGATTAATTGGATCACAATGCTATTGCAAAATGGAGAGATGTGGATAAATATTAATGGGGATAGAACTAATTACTTTGAAGTCAAGAGAGGTCTCAAACAAGGAGACCTCTTGTTTTCCCTCTTGTTTAATTTAGTGGCAGATACTCTCAACTGCATAATCAAGTCAGCCAAAAGGAACAATCTCATAAAAGGTTTAGGTCCTGTGCTTAGGGATCAAGGTCAACTAATTAATATCCACTATGCAGATGACACTATAATTCTTTGTCAAGCTAACTCAGATATGATACAAATTTTGAAATGGGTGTTCATAGCCTTTGAGGCATTAACTGGAATGAAAATCAACTTTGATAAATGCCAAATGTACCCCATTAATACAACTGACTCAGAGACTGAACACCTCTCATCCATTTTTGGTAGCCAGGTTGCTAAATGGCCCATGTTATACCTTGGTATACCAATTCACTAGAGGAAAATCATATTAAGGGAGTGGGAAGACATAATTGCCAGATTTGAGAGTAAGTTTCAGAATTGGAAATGGGTGTTGCTATCCATGGGGAGAAAGTAGTGCTTCTAAATAGTGTCTTGTCCACCTTATCCCTTTATAGAATGGGTTTTCATGCCATGCCAGTGAAAATTAGAAAAAATTTAGATAAAATTAGGAAAAGGTTCTTGTGGCATTCAGGGGAGAAGAAAAAAATACCATTTATGTCATTGGAAAGATATATATAGACCAAAAAGCAAAGGGGATGGGATGTGATCAATCTGAGGGATATGAATATATCCCTCTTATGCATTTGCTATGGAGGCTGTTTGACCCTCAATGTAAGGGTTGGTGGAAAGAGATTCTAGTAATTAAATATATCAGATCAAACAACAAACACAATTGTTCAGACTTTTGGAGAAACATACAAAAATACACACAAATAATCAAAACAAATAGATGTGTTGAATTAGGTAATGGTGAAGATACTAAGTTTTGGGAGGACAACTGGTTAGGGGAAGCTCCACTCATGATTCAATATCATGAAATTTATGAGGTGTGCAATCAGAAAGAAATAACAGTCAACGAGGCAATGGATGGAGGAGTACAATTGTCATTTAGAAGGAACTTATCTCAAGTTCAAAGAGTTAAGTTGATGGAAATGCAGAATTTGGTACTGAATAGTGGAGCACTGACAAGCTCTCCTGACAAAGTTCAGTGGCAAAACAAGAAAAACAATAACTCAATTAACAAGGAAATATATCAATGGATATCTGATAGGAGAATGATTGACACTAACTATATGATTATATGGCATATGCAGGTCCCACAGAAGATCAAGCTTTTCTTGTGGCTATTGGCAAAAAACAAAATTTTAGTTAAATCTACTTTAAAAAGGAAAGGGTGGAAGGGTGATACTCAGTGCCAATTCTGTGATCAATTGAAAACGGTTACCCACCTTTTCTTCCAATGTGATCTAAGTAAAAAAGTATGGCAAAAGATAGTATGGCCTGAGACAATCACACCAAGACACTTGGTTGATGTTTACATCAAAATAACTGGAAACCATTCAGCAGAAAAAGAGATTTTGTATTTTGTATATTCTGCAACCTGTTGGGTGATTTGGTTAGCTAGCAACAAAACCATCTTTAATGATACTAAGATCCCTTCATTGAATAATGTGATAACTATGATAAAAAAAACTTCACTATATATTGGTCAGGATGTGGAGGGGATGCAATGCAAGAGGAGGTGAAGAATTGGTGGATGGCCAAATGCTGGGAAGGGAGGCCTGTGCTGGGAAGAGTTTCTGCCAGTGATTAATGATTAGAAACTTTAATAGAAACCAATCATTTGTTTTGAGTTGTTTTGTAATAATTTGGTTCTCATGTTTAGTAGGAAAAGATCACTAAGGCAGAATTCATTCCTGAGATTATTGATGTGGTTGGATTTTAGATAAGGTTAATGCGCTGGTATCTAATATAGGGGTACCGACGCAATAGAAGAGGACTAGATAGAGTTTACAGAGATCAGAAACTCCAACGTAGCTATTGAGTCGTTAGTTTTGTAATATTCTTCGTTTCCGTTTAATGAAATGAAGAGGTAGGGAGTTCTCTATTAGTTTCAAAAAAAAAAAAATTTCAAAAGCAGCAGCATTTGGAGCACCATACATTCTCTGGTTTTCATGTGTTTACAGTTATGTTCCTTTTTATATATTTTTTTTCCCTTGTCCCTTTTGATTTTGATTATGAGCTTTCCTTTCTAAGATCTTTACATCTTTGCTACTAATATGAGAACTGTTTAGCTCTGACATTACAGGTTCATGCTTACAACATAAAAAATTTGATTCCCAAGAAGTTGGAATAGAAAAATCAAAATTTTCTTTAAAAAATGTGTCACTATCGATCAAACTTGTCAACATATCTTTAGTTGCAAGTCATGCTGATGCTGCTACGCTTCACTTCAAAGAAAGTAGCACAACTATATTTGCTTTCTTTTATTTTTCCTCAACGTACCCAAAATTTAGTAAACTTTAAAAAGCATGATAAAATCCACTTTACATATCAAAGAATTATTAATAGGCGGGTTTTAAAGGTAATATTACAACCAAATTTAACTCAAAATTAGAATCAAACTTTTAAACTGGCCCTTCATGGCCGTCGAGAAAAATGGAAAAAGAAAAACTCACAAACAAAGTTGCTTGGTCAAATTTCTGAAAAGACAAAAGGTTCTTTTCATACAATCAAGCTACAGAAGTAACACAATAGTGTTATTATACTATACAAACAAACCATTACCTATTAATAAATACATAATCAGGTTCTCACCAAAGACTAAAACTAAAAAAAATGAATTTGTCTTAGCTGCTACAAATTTAATACAAGTTGAAGATCAAAATAATAACAAAACAAGCAGTGGAGAAACAAACAAAATTATTTTTCTTGTACACGCGTTTTCTTCCCTGTAAACTTTAGTGATGGCAATTCGTTGACATTTCCTATCATGTTGCATTTCAGTATGCGGGGGGAGTGACTGTTTGTCCTGATGATCTCTTCCAGAGAAGGATTTCTAATGTTATAGTCGTGATAAGAATAAGAGACAAAACAACACCATAACCAGCTCTCCAAGAAGTACCGGCTTCAGCAACATTGATTCCATATACGATATTGACGGCAGAAAAGAATAGGGTTAGTCGGCCAGCCCAGTGGTGGAACCAGTTCCAGTACCTGCGTATCTTTGAGTCCTTGTCGGGCCTGAAGAAGAAAGATAGTATCTGCATAGTAGAAACAGATCTGAGCATGTCTAATATTTGGGTAATTGTAAAGTGATGGTCTAAGCATTTTGGTTGGTAATTTCAATAAGTTGTTCCTTGCAAGTTCTATGTGCCTTGGATATAACTACTATATATTGTTTGTTGGGGGGCAGGGGGGGGCTGAGATATTTCATACCTGAAGAATACCTAAGACAAGGATGAAAATGCCGAGCCCTCTGTGCGCAAGAACATTGGCATGCAGCTTGCTGTACAAAGCAACACCAGCCACAACAGCAGCTAAGCCAATAATAAAGGCAACAAACTGAATGCTTACGTGAAGGTAAAACCACAACGGATCCCAATTCTTGCAATATCTAGCAATAATAGCACCAATTGGTGCTAGCACACCCCATCCAAACATGGCTAGTGCACCATGGGACCTTTTAAGCTTGTACGGGTAGGTCCCTCCTGAAGTGCCACCTGAAGAAAAAGAGCAATTATTCTTTGCTACAGAAAAAGGGCAGCCCGCTGCACATAGCTCCCGCTTGCGCGGGGTCCGAGGAAGGGTCTGACCAAATAAAATAAAATAGAGGGAACCAAAACTCTTCCTCCTAGTTGCCAAGTTTTTACTAATTATTGACATTAATAACAGTTTTTAAAAAGTACGCAGGCCACCTAAAAACCATAGTTGCCAAGTTACTAAACTTCCCTCCTAATGAAAGATTGGCGCATGCAGGCACCAATCATGGCTTAACCATTGTTGACTTTTTCTACAAAATAACCTAAAAAAGGAAGCAGTAGTCCCTAGGTCAAACAGGAACTCTAAGTAAAAATAAACTAATAAATAATACAGTTTTTAGATATCAAATAGAAGCATATTAACAAATAGTTTCTGAAAATTAGTATTGCAATGCCATTAATTAGGTTACTTCAACAAGCCAAATGGGAAAAAAAACCAAACCTGTGGAGAAATCAAACGCCATAGATGTCTTATCTGTGTGTTTTTGCAACTTGTTATTCACCGGAATGCTCGTCCCAAAAGCAAGCACAATCTGTTGTGTCGTAACTTTCCCAGGAAACTTTAGCTTGAAAGCCAGATAAATTTTCGCCTGATCAACCACCACCACGGGTTCTGAATCGGAAGACATCAACAAATTCCCCTCATTAGCAACCACTTGAGAGCTGGTCTGACCTTTAAGGAAGAACTGCTTGATGTGGGGCACCCCGGTTTTACCCATCCACCCTACCATCGCACTGGATCCGACCATTAGGCCGTCCCTTGAGAATCCCATGCCAACCCATCCTGTCGTATAAGTGGTCGAGACGACAATACGCAGTTCATGGTCTTTGTTCTGGGAGTACTGTAGTATAAAAGTAATTGATATTAATGTATGTGTGATTTGGACAAGACCTTGAGTCCTAAAACAGGTGTGAATATACATGCTAACAACAGCTCTCTATATGTATCAAGTAGATTAGGAACACAAATCTTAATCATACTTGAGCATAGGTCCAGGCATAATTGAAACTTCAATTAAGCACAACAGAACTAAGGGATTTAATAAAAGACCAAATACAAGAAGAAGAAAAACAACTTTGAGATATAGTATACATAAGGTATACTATCATTTTTATCAAGAATTAACTAAGCTGAGAATATTACCTTTAAAAAAACTAAACTAGTATATTGCTTGATTATTACAATTCATTTTTGGAACTCAGCATTAAAACACTTCTAAATTAAGTGCTTGGAATTGAAAACCCAAAAATATGACCCTAGTTTTCCGTATGTTTAATACCGGCCTTCATTTTTCCCTCTTTTAACGTTGCAGCCTCTCATGAAAGATTCACATTATTTCATTTCTCAATCTTATGCAATATGTGACAGAATCATCAGAAGAAAACTAACATGAAGTCACAAACCTAGTGCTCATTAGTCATTATTAATGTATAGCTAACAGGTTTATCAACAACAACAAAAAAAACAATTTTGGGAAAAGTAACCATCATTGTTTTATCATTAGTTGGCCTATGCTAATTTATTGAATAGTAGCCTAAAGATGTCCTCAAATTAAAACCGCAATGTTCTTTTATGGAAGCTGATGGATTGCCAACCTTACAAGAAAGCCAATGAGAAATCACCTAACATTTATCTTGCATAATAAGCATCTCACCTACTTATTAGCTCAGATTTTTATATTCTAGCCACAATTATTTGTTCATCAAAGAAAGGCATCATATGCAAAATGAGGTATTAATTAAGTTTTGACAATGCATCTCAGATCCAGCATCAGATGAAACTAAATAACTCATCTATTAACTTGCTCAAAAACAAAAAACACCAAATCCCAATTATTGAAAAAGAGCTCTTAACCTATCTATGCATTTTAAAAGCCCTTTCTTCCAATGGTAGCTTGATTCCACAAAATACAAACAAGGTGAAGTCACTGAATATTAGGGTAATGTAAGTTAGGTTTTTCTATCACTATCACCTACCGACGATTTACTGTACTGTCTTTTACTACGAATTAGACCTTTATAATTACGAATAAGGAATCTTAGATATGATTTTGTTTCTTCTGATTTTATGTTAAGCACACACTACACTGAGGCCTGTCAACCATAGATTTCGAGTCCAAATTATTAGAAATTCGAAACTATTTTCTTTTTTCCTTTATCAATGCAGAATACTAAATTTTTTTTTTTAAATTAGTGGGGTCTACAGAATACTAAATGATAAAGACACTCAAATAACTTCAAAAGAAAAGAAATTCACTCACAGTGACCAGACCAGCAATTGATAAATAACAAAGTAAAACTAAACAGATTTCGAATCAATAAAATAAAAATCAAATATATTGCAAAGAATTACCCTCAAAACAAAAGTATTCCAAACAATGCGGCAATCGAGGCCTGAGTAATTCCCTACAAGCACATCAGGCAAATCGGCGTAGCAGCCATTCATCGACTGCGCATCAACGGCTGCAATAGCAGCAGTGGTGAGGCAGAGAAGCAGCAGCAGAAGAGAATCTCGCCCCATTGGTTTAAGACTAGAATCTAGAATTGTAGAAAATCTATATTTACGAAGTCAGATGTAATGTAACAATTGGTTGAGATAGAGATTCAAGGGAGAAAGAAAGACAGATTGGGAGATTGCATCTGATTCTGATCTGAGAGACGGTAGTTCGAGTGTGTTTTGGGAGAGTGAAAGAAGGGGGGAGAGAGAGAGACGGGGCAGTGTGGTTGGTTAGTCTTTTCAATTATTATTTTTTTCATTTCTCTCATTTTCTAAGTTGCTAGTTGCTTTTCTTTTTTCCGAAGAAAATGAAATCACTTGCTAGTGCACTTACTGTTACTAATGAATAGAACGGTTCATTAATTAAAATAGACTGAACACTATTGAACATTTATGGAATGAACTATTTCTTGGTCTTGTTAAAGTTCAGTCCAAGTTCAATTAATAAAACTGAACTTGACTAATTGTGGACAATCATGAACAAATTATGGACAAATTGTGGACTAATTGCGAGCTCAGTGTGGATTAAATGAAAATATGTTCAAACATCCCAATAGATCAACCAAGTTCTAACTTTATGTTTCACAGAGAGAGAACTAAGTTATTCGCACAAAGAAATATAAGTTATTCAATACAGTGATGAAAAAACTTTCATTTAAATAAGACAGTGCACTGTGATGTCCAGAATCATGTCCATATGATTAGCTTATGAACAAATAGTGGACATTATTCGGTTATAAGATGAACTGGACATGAACTGGATATTAGTAGATAATTATGGACTTGATTTGGTCATGAACTTCAACTCCTAATTAGCGAACTGACTGAGCTGGACATGAACTGGAACTCGTCCAATAGAAGCCCTATGCAGCAGTGCTACTTGCTAGTTCTTAATGTGTGGAAACCGAAAATAGAGAATTTTGAATAAAAACCTATTGTTAATAGCGTTTCTAAAACATTAAATGTAATGGCACATGATCTATAAAAAAAAATCTCACAATAGTCAAGGATGCTATTGTTAATAGCGTTTCTAAATTCTCTCTATTATTGATTACTTTTGTCTATTTTTCTCTTGTCCGAGGTCCAATGTAAGATATAAATCATCCTCAACTAGAAGCTCAAGTAATAGATGTCCCTAATAAATTTATTTATGGCGCTACTAACAGTTGCGTCACTGATTTCTCCTTCATTTTTCTGCATATGCATTAATTGTATGCCTAACTTAATGATTTGGGCACGATTATTCTTCATCTTTAGGGGCGCAACTATTACGGAACCATATCCTTTGTTGCACTTTTTTTTTGCATTAGAGGGCTGGACATTTTGTCTGAACCGTTGATCTATTTTCGACGCTCCTGATTCAACAATACAAAAACCCCCTGCATCATATATTTACCGATCGAGCGTCCGATCTTAATCCGATGGTCCATATTAAGACGCACCCCTCTGATGCAAAATAAAAGTGCATCAGAGAATATTTTTCCCAACTATTACTTAAACCCAAGGACATATTTATTTAAGCCTAGGGCGAATCAGCTAGCCCACTCTAAATTTTACAAAATCATTAAAATTATTAATGGATTCCTGATCTTGACCTACTCTGATTTCACTCTCTGAACCACCCTGAGCTGATGGTCCTCTAGCTGGGCTTGCGCGACAATGGAAAAAAATCTCATCAAATGTATACTTAATACTTCGCTTTCATTGGAGGTGAAACATTGGGCCGGTTCATTTGGTGGCATACAAAACCTTCCTTTGCTTGACAAGTGGATAAATTCTCATAACCCTTCTCCATCTGAGAAATGGTCTCTCTTATATTTTTATTATTATGTCAGGTCAGGATCAATTGTAAAACATTATAAAGATTCCGTGTAAATATTTAACAAACAAGAGCTTGCATGGAGTGTCTCAAGCGAACCCACTACACACATGAGAAAAAAATCGTGAACTGAGTCACTGACGCACAAGCACTCACGCGAGGAAAACGGGTTAACGGGGAGGAATTTTTTATCGCGAATCGATAACTCACTCGCCAGTCTACTCTGTCGCCCTGCCACCCGTTCTAGTCTCACCTTTCACCACCAAGGTCATTGCCAGATTCTTCTAGTTTACTGTTCCAGCGCAGTCTTGGTCTCACACTCTCACGTAATTTATTTCTTATTTTTCGTCTTGTTACTGTATTTTCTGTTGGGAACTTGAAATCTGTTGGAGTAATGGAGTCCAGGAGTTGGTAACTAGATTGAAAATAAATTTGTAATTAACATTAGTTTTGTATTTATAATGTTTAATCTTGGTTCAAATTAAATTTATTATTTCAAAATTAGATAAAAATCAGCTCGAAATTATAGAACATGTTAGAATTGTATTATGCATAGATTGAAAATACTATTCAGATATTAAGGTGTTTAAGAATATATTGTGATATGGCCCCACTGTGGGCCTCCAGCATTCGGTTATAGGGGTCTTCAGCCTTTGGTCCAGAATGATTTGCAACTCATAATAAGGCATGTATCCCAAATACGGCATGACAAGGATACATTTATGTACATTAGTCACTTTGGGACGTTACTCATCTCTTCGCACCCCTTCGCCATAAATGGACTACTATCATTTAAGCCTAAAGATCGAAGTCTCTCTCAGTAAGATGAATCGGTTGCACTTCCAAATAGTGATCATAAAGAATAGTTATTTTGTTGTTATAATATTTAATAGCTTTTTGGCTGAAGAGTAGGCTATATATATTTCCTCTCTCTCTCATTACAGGAGGACTTGAAACTTGTATTCACTTTCCACTTATAATAATACTTCGAATTTCATATGTTGTTTAGTTCTTAAACAATTATACTAAGATCCGACCATTGGTGCTTTTGTTGAGAGCTCTAACTATTTAAACTTAAGAACTTAATCATTCTCAAAACAAGTTAAATTCCGACATTCCCTCTAGACAAGAAGATGATCCACCCTACATATCGGAATTTGTCACACCCTAACTCAATTATGCTCCTTTTATCTCCACCACCACCACCATCTGGCACTAGCACCATAATTAACAACACATTCTCTCTATCCCGCAATCAACTAACCATCACACCATTACATAATTCACCCATTCCTAAGGATGGAAACAAAGCCCAGTAGCCCGATAGGCCCGTTAAACCCATTTGGCCCGAAGCTTTGCCTGTCTGGCCCGAAGTCAAGACGGACCCGATCAGGTCAGGCGCCTGGTCAGGCCAGATAAGGCTTGGGCTTGAGATTAAGCCCATAAGGCACCAGGTGGATTGAATTTATTTATTGGGTTTTGCATGGCCTGTTAAGATCAGGGTTGTTACTTAATTAGCGAATCAACCCTTATTAATATCGATTTGTCGGAGCTCTCATTCTCTCAGTGTCCCTCTCTCTCTCTCTCTCTACTCTATGTGGAGCCTGAAGGCGGCGGCGAACGACAGTCGATCTACACAAAAGACGGCTGAAGTCCTCTACTCTCAGCTATCTCTCTCCTCTCGTGACCTGAGCAGACCTGATCTACACCGATTTGATCTTTCTCTTTCTCTGACGGCAACAACGAACAACGATAGTTGCACACCACATCGCCGGATCGCCCAACACCACATATGCATCTCAGGTATCACAGTCTTTCTCTTTCTCTTTTCTCTGAAATATGTGCTGAAACTTCGAGCAATCGAGCCTCAACATTTTGTTTGGGATTTTTTTTGTTATTTTCTCACTGTGTTGTTTTTTATTTAGTGCGTTTGGCTTATTAAAGGAAAAGAGAAAGTGAGAAACTTTCGCTTTTCTCACTTCGTTTTTTTCTCATCTCGTCCTGATTGTATGTTTTATCAAATTCACTCTTTGTAGGGGGGCAAATAATCCAGGATGGCATCTCTGTCGTGAGCAGTGCATGGATAGATCTAATAGGAATTGTAAAGAAGAGAGAAATGAGAGAAATAAATTATATTGATCTTGTGTGTATTGATTATAAATGTAAAGATGTATTTATAGACTTAAATGACATTACTAAGCTAAACACCTCCAATTCTAATCCTCTCTAATATCTCCTACTCTCAATTACATTGATAATGATCTACATAATTTGCACCTAACAATATCTCCAACCTATAATCCTAACATCCCCCCTCAAGCTAATCTTGCGGTATGCATGTTGAACTTGCCTTGCAAATGTCTTGATAGCACAATCTTGAATCGCCAATTGTTTGTTGAGTCTCCATGAAGAAAGAAGAGAATGAGCTATTTTGGCTTAAGATGTGTTCATAGAAGCTCGTTGGAGTCTTCTTGAACAAAAGAAAAAAAAAAGAAAAGAAATGCTCTTTTGAGTCCTTTGCAATAGCTCATTGGCTCTTTGGCTCAATGGCTTTGTACATGATTTCAAGAGGTTCTTGGCTATCTTATCTCAATTTGATGAGATTGAAAAGAAGAAGAATGAAGCTCATTTTGAATTGGCTTCAATTAGAATTTGAATTGAATCAGGGGTTGTTTTGAAAAATTTGATTGGGTTCAGAATAAAAAATTGATAAAGCTTGATATGGCCCAAAAGAGACCGTTTGAATCATGAAAAGCCCGGATTTTTTTCGGTTGAATACCCAAAGCCTAACAGGGTGGTCCAATCATCAAATCCCTAGTGCTGCCGAAAAAAAGAGAGAGGTTATGCTCTTCCTTCGCGAGTTCACAAGAAAAAAACAGAAATAGGTGATACCGCCGTTGTTCTAACACCTTCTCGCCTCAGGCTTTGGGAAAGAGAGATTTTGGAGCAAGATCTTCAGGCGTAGATGGTGACAATCTTGTCGCGAACTTCGATGGTCGAGCAAGGCGGAGCAAATTCTTTGAAGCTCGACGACGGTGGCTGTGGCTCTCTGCGTCGTGAGGTGGTTGAGATCGATCCAGATCGAACAGTGGCTTGTTCTCGAGGTGTTTGTCGCCAGTGTGGTGGAGATGATCGACGAGACTGGAGGTAGTGGCAGTAAGATCGATTCTTGTTTCAGATCTGAGTACTCGTGCAAATCAATCTCTTGTCGGGGTCTTCTTG
Source organism: Eleocharis quinqueflora (assembly GCA_964058865.1). Classification (NCBI taxonomy): domain Eukaryota; kingdom Viridiplantae; phylum Streptophyta; class Magnoliopsida; order Poales; family Cyperaceae; genus Eleocharis; species Eleocharis quinqueflora. The sequence continues at coordinate 137,969 of CAXKVX010001137.1, forward strand.
TTTCTGACAGTGGGAAATCAGACAGTGGGATCGACTATTCTTGATTTGTCTTGATCTGAGCTGGATGTATGATCGCTTGCCTCGATCTGGCGCGTGAAGATGATCGACGAAGGTGGCTGAGGTTGGAGAAATATCTCTGACAAGAAGAAGGATCAGAGAGGGATTTGTCTTGATCGTGAGAGGAAGAAGGAATAAAGGACAGAATAAAGGTAGAATTAGGACATATCTGAGAATAGGTGTTAGGAATAGTTGATCAAAATAGGTTTATTCTTGAAATAGGGAGTGTAGAGAGGTTATTCTTGGAATAAGAGTAGAATAGAGGAGTTTATTGTGTGGAATAAGGTGGGAATAGCTTCATAGTTTCTGGAATAAGCGCAAGTCTAATTCCAGAGCTTTGGCTCTGATACCATAATAGGAATTGTAAAGAAGAGAGAAATGAGACAAATGAATTGTATTGATCTTGTGTGTATTGATTACAAATGTAAAGATGTATTTATAGACTTGAATGACATTACTAAGCTAAACATCTCCAATTCTAATCATCTCTAATATCTCCTACTCTCAATTACATTGATAATGATTTAATTTGCATCTAATAATATCTCCAACCAATAATTCTAACAAGATCTACTAGTGAATGCAAGTTCCTCTACTGGCATGAATAAAAGGTAATTACCACCCGATGTAAAATTCATTGTTTTCATTAGCTTGTACTATGCTTATCTACAACATTAGGGAAACAGTTGGGATAAATTTGAGATGAACAGAACTTCAAGACAATACAAAAGTTCTCATCCAATTTCATTTTTTATAAGAAAATGTTGCATGACAATCTACAGCTCGGTACCATTGATAATTACAACACAACACTAAGCAACTTTTAAAATAAGCATTGCTAAAATATAAAGATAAGAAAAGGAACTTACAACACTGATATAGTCGCAATTTAGTTCCAAGTTCCAATTGCGCTTTAATTTTGCACATTGCATGGCATGTACCATTTATTTGTATTCAGTCAGAACCTTCTAAAACAAGCCTTAGAATCTCTCTTTATTCAGTCAGAACCTTCTAAAACAATTAAACAAACCCAAGCTTTTAAAAAATGTTTAACGGTCCTTAACGGTGAAGTAGTTGCTTAACGGTTTAACGTTAAAACGGAATTATACGGAAGTTAAATTAAAAAAAATGGCCAACAATTTTTTATCTATTATTTAATTATTTTAGACCAAATTATGGTGCAAACATACACACTTTTTTCATCTGTATGACTCTATGTAACTATGTACTATATAATATATTTAACATTATTATTAGCATTGCTGCTTTATTTTTCATTATTTAAAAATATGCATGATGTGATCTGATATGTTTAATAATTAGGATTTAGAATGTATTTTATTTTGAAATGTGCTTCAATATTTTTTTTATAAGTTCCACATAAGGCCAGTGTACCCAAACAATCAACACACCATCATAATACTGGTAACTATCTGAATAAGCCCTCAATAACTAACCTCAAGTTAGTAAAATAGTAAACAAAAACGAAAAACCTAAATTAATTCAACAAGTTGACAAATCATCAAATATATTACAGTAAACATCTAACAAAAACACAAAGAAAAAAAAGAAAAAATAAAAAACGGCGTTAAAACGACCTGTTTTTAACGGATTTTAACGGATTTACACGGTTTAAACAGAGTTAAAACCGTTAAACTGCAGAAAACCAGTTAAAAACGTTTTTTCCTGAAAACTTAACGCCATGACAAGTTTTTCCCGTTAAAACGGTTAAATTGAAGTTTAAACTCCGTTTTTTAAAAGCTTAAACAAACCTTATACTCTTTAGTAAATCTTTCATACAAAATGTTTAAAATTCAGGAAAGAAGTTCAAAACTTATTAAAAAAATGTAAATCTTTCATTATGTTCTTTTTAATTTTTATTAATTTATTTTATTCACAGATATTCACTAATAATGAATAACATTGGTGGTAGACAATAAATTGTAGGTTTCCAATTGCTAAGATTCAAGAATTATTAAATTGTAGGTTTCTGATTCCAATTGCTCAACCTCGTCAGGCATGTCTTTAGATTCTTACAGCTGAAGGAGATATTTTTGTCTATATTTTTCTTCACACAAGTAGCTATCACACTTCTGAGGAATATAGGTACTCATGTTAGTACAAATAGTTCATCTTATAAAAAATAGGACACAATACTCTTCTTATTAAATGTGCAGCCATTTTTTTTATTAACTATAACTATTAATTGTTGTTCTTTTCAAAATTGGGAGAACACAACCCGTTTAGGACATATGAAGTTGATGAAGATGACAATGAAGATCAATCAAATGACATGCTTATTGAGGACAACGTTGAGGTAAACTAAATAATAATCTTCTTTATTTTAGTAATTTATGGACTCTTACAAAAAAGGTGATATTTTTTAATTCTTTATTGTTAGGTTTAAGAATAATTTTGGTCTCAGTTTGGACATGCTGCTGGATTTCAGTGGAAAGGTATATAATTTCTTGTTGTTTGAAATATCTGAAATTGAAGTGATTCAAGATTTATTATAACTTAGAGATGTCTTTCTGTTTTTATATTACATGATTTATTTGTTTCATAAAATTCCTACTAGTAAACATAAAGGCAGATGTAATTGGTTCTACAAGTAGTGAAAAAAATGGAACAATATTTCATGTTTGTTAATGTGAAGGTAAAAGGACTTTGCTGGAGGAGGAATGTTGCTTAGCTGTTTGTGTTATAAACAATACTTTTATCAATCACTATTTTGTTATTTGTTTGATTATTATGTTTTGTGGTAAACTATGTTGCTAAGTTGATGTTGTTGAATTATTTGGTTGATATTGAATATTATGTTTAATTAACAATCCTTTTTAACTACTTTGATCTGATGATGTCGAATTATGTTGAACTATGCTTGTATATTTTGAGTTGTGCTTGTAATTTTGAATTATTTTGAATTATGCTTGTAATTTTGTACCATCTGTGTTGCATTTAATATAATTCTAAGCTTGGAATTTGCGTGGTTGGATCTTTCGAGTCGGGTCAGGTAAGGCGGCTTATGGGCCTTGGCAGGCAAGTGTAGACAGGCTCGGGCTTTAAAATTTGGCCTGGTAGACAAACAAGTGCTGAATTTTGGGCCCATTTGATTGGGCTTGGGCAGGCATATTTAATTTTTTTTGTAACAGATCAGGTTTGGGCTTGACATTATTCCTGCAGGCTTAACCCATTGCCATCCCTACCCATTCCATGTAATCTACTTCTGCTTCAGTCTACTCCCTAACAAATATTTCCTATTCGCCCACACATGCAGGGTATCGTAATAACAAATTCCTTAGAAATCAGCGTTCGAAGAAAATTGTTTAACTCCACTGTGGGAGGTTTGTTTCATCACGACAATCATGATTTTTCCTTCTCTCAAATGTGTCCTTCGTCATCTCAACAAAATCAAAATCTTATTTTTGGTTCTCCGAACACTTTGGGAGTTTCGAAGGCATCACAATCAGGCCTCGTTGAACCTTTTTTTGGACTTCGAATGCCTTGGGTGTTTCGAATCACTCCCATACAATCCCTATCAATCTCTTCTTAGCTCCACCTAGTACTTTGGGGATTAACAATGCCTCACACCTAGCCCCTACTTATTCCTTTCTCGATCCATCTCACTCTTCTCGGCCAATTCTCGTTGGAGCTTTTTTCAGTACATGTCAACACAATGGTATCCCGAACCCATTGTTTGAACCCAACAACAGTTTCAAAGCGACTATGTGGCAAAGATTACAGAATATTGAGAGACAAATGCGACCACCAAATCTTGGAAATGAAATCCTTTCTAATGGTCCATTATCTAGAGCTTTATATGCAACCACAATTCCTCCAAATGCGGATATCCCGAGCCTCGGAAATTTTGGATCTACACGATCCAAGTTTTCAGACCCGAAGGCTTTTCTGGTGAGCTTTCGAGAGCAGCTTCGCTTGGTAGGATGTTGTTCTATGTCGACTCTTTCCCACTTGCTTAGAAGGATCTGCTTGGGATTGGTATGCCTCGTGGCCAACTAAGTCGATACACAATTTCGAGCAATTGGCGTTCGCATTTCGAGCAAGGTTTGGAGGCATAAAAAACTCGAGAAGTCATGTGACAGCCTATTCGATCGACAACAAGGGAAAATGAACCAACCCGAAGGTTTATCGATCGTTTTCTCGAAGCCGCTCAGGGAGTAAAAGAATATGATGACAAAATGACAGTTTTAGCTATTCAAAGGGGTATGTGAAAAGGCAATCTAAGATTCGAGGCTGACAAAAACAATTTCTCTAATTTACAAGAGTTTATTGTTTTTATGAGCGCATATATCAGAGGATAAGAGGATGTTGCTTCAACCGAGGAAGAAAAAGATGTAGTTCCAAAGGAGAAAAACAATCGAAAAGTCGTCAAATCGCCGAAACCAAGGAACAAGCATAAGAGAGATACAAACCTTATAATTCCAGAACATGCAAACGAAGGCAACCAATGTTCAACACTTACCACACCTTGACAAAACCACAAGATGAAGTATTCCGAGAGATTTAGAATGAAGGATACCTAAGGTTACTAGAAAAGTTGGAATTATTTGAAATAAAGGATGACAGGAGCTTCTGTGAATTTCACAACAACGCGAGCCATAGTACCAAAGATTGTGTGGCCTTAAAAAGATGAGTTAGAGAGGTTGGCAAGGGATCAGCAACATGTGGCAGTTCATTCATCGTTTTGTTAGTAATCGAGTAATAGATTGATATCGTCCTCCATTTTCGGGAGGAAGAAGTCGATTTTATGGAAACATGAAAGACGACAATAGAAAAGACAGAGAAGGAGATCGAAAAGGAGAAGCGAATTATGTTTGGGGGAGAACATAAGTGACTCACATAAATGTCGAAGGCAAGGCATCAGGAGGAGACACTGACAGGAAAAGAAGAAGGTACATTTTGGGTTTACATAGGGCAAAGGTGTTCCAAATCAAAAGAAGGTTTGAGGTGTTTGATGCTCCTATTACCTTCGGGGCGTGTGATTTTGGAGATGTACATTTTCCTCATGACGATGCCATCATCTTATCCTTGAAGATGGGACTTGATGAAGCCGATCCACAACATAGAGTGACCATGATCTTGGTAGACACAAGAAGTTCAACAAATGTGTTGTATTGAAATACCTTCGACAAGATAGGTCTGTTATTCGTTTGTTACCCAATAATTTAATGGGTAAGGATATGATAAGGGTAAGTCAAATTTTAACAAATAAAGGTAGGGTATGGGTAAGAGTAATTTCAAACGGGTACGGGTACGAAAATAACTCCACCCGACCCGTACTGTACCCATTGACACCCTAGATTTACTGATGATTCTTTGCATTCGATGGGGATAGTTCCTCTTAGGGTGCAATTTGGCAAATTACCGAAACAAGAAGTGATCACCATTAATTTTTTGGTGGTAGACGTTCCTTTAGGATACAACACCATCATTGGGCGAAGTACTTTGAACAAACTCGGGGCGGTCGTTTCCACCCACCATTTGATGATCAACAAGTTTCAAGAGCTTGTTATGTGCTCACATTGCAGGAGTATCTCTAAGTAGCCAACATTAAAGAAGTTGTCAACACAAAAGTCCCCACGAAGGAAGATACTGTTTCACGACAAGTAGTAGAACTATTTGAGACGATAACCACAATTGAGATCAACGAAGGGAAAAGCATCCAAATCGAGTCACTCTTACTCGAAGAAGGAAGAAGGCAAATGATCAATTGCTTGCGTGACAATGTCGATATTTTCGCATGGACAATCGAGAACATGCTGAGGATATTAAGACAAATTTCAGAACACAAACTTTTATTACAAGCAGGCGCGCGACCAGCTCAACATAGAAAAAGGAGGATAGGAACCGAACAACAAAAGGTGGTAAAAGCTGAAGTAGATCGTTTGCTGAAAGTCGGATTCATCAAAGAAGTCCAGTGCCCCGAGTGGACATCAAATACAGTGTTGGTGAATAAATCAAATGGGTCATGGAGGATGTGTATTGATCACACTGATTTGAATAAAGCATGTCCGAAAGATCATTTCTGTTACCTAACATCGACGCCTTGGTGGATTCCACAACTAGGTTTAAGCATCTCAGCTTCATGGATGCTTTCTCCGAGTACAACCAAATCAAAATGTATCCTCCCGATGAAGCTAAATCAGCCTTCGTTACAAACCAAGGTTTGTATTGTTCTAAGGTGATGCCCTTCGGTTTGAAAAATGCAGGAGCAACTTTGTTGGGTCACGAACGGTTCAAACTCGTTAATTAGCTTAAGTTGCGGAAAGACCGTAAAACAAAAATTTTACTTCTAACTTAAGCCAAGGATTAAACGAGGTATGTCAGATAAATTACCGAGGGTGTCCACCTCTTGTTTATCTTTGGCATCAAAACCCGATTTAATCTTTTTACAGATCTACTCCATAATTGATTTCTAAAACTTTAATCTACTTACAAATTAAATAGATTAATATAACATTTATACCTTGATCCAAATTCGAATTGGATTGCAGCAGACTCGGAAGACCAAATGTGAGAAGCTCCTCTCTTCGAAGTATCAGACGTCTGATACCTCTATCGGTTGTCCACCAGGACAGACCAGAGAGCGGTTTATTTCTTCTACCAGAAATACCGTAAACTGCGGAATTCTGCAAAACACTGTTCACCGAGATAAGGACTAAATAAATATATTCACGACTCGCAGTTATTCAAATATGAAATACCGCTCCTTTCGCAAAAATACTATTTTCTGAATCCCGTAAATAACCGTAACCGAGATAGAGAGAAAAATATATTTATCGATTCAATCCTGAGTTAACAGATATCATACAATTTTTTATGTGATTTTCTCTCTTCCCATGCCCCTCTATTTATAGGAAAATAAGGAGGTTGGTCGATTACCGAAATACCCTTGAAAAGGCAAAATGACCATTTTGCCCTTGTGAAGTCGACATGGCCAAAAAAATATCAAAACTCATTTTGGATATTTGTATCCTTGCCGACATCTTTTTATTTTATTTTTTATTTATTTTTAATTAAGATTTTAATTCTTAATAAAGGTTTTAATTTGATAATGATTTTCATCCCAAATTCAAAACCATAATTAATATTTAAAATCTAAATTAAATATATATAAATATAATTGTTCGCAACAATTATTTTTCTCAGGGTTCGGTATCGGTTTGGTTTCGGTATGATTTTATACAACGTATCGAATACGTTTATAAATCAACCATTATTTCTACTTGTCATCTTATATGACATTTATAATTTAATTATATCACATATAATTAATTATAACCATCTTAATATTAATTATAACCAATTCATAATTAATCATTAAGATTCTCTGATTAGCTCCTATACGGTGTGACCCAATAGGATCTGTGTTATGTAGGTAAATAGAATTAAAACCATTTTAACTTCTATAATCATATGAGGCATCTAACATCTGCATTATGACCATCCAATTACGCAAATGATGTTGTACTGTACAATACCACGATCCACTAAACTATTTTAGTCGTGCTAATTCTTTCGTCTCACAGTGTCAGATTAGTTTCAAGGTAGGTGTGTGTCATCCTTGCAAACTTAATCTTTTCTCGATCTTGAGCAGATGTATCAAATATAATTACTCTTGTAATTATATTGCATGCAGATAATCCTACTCTATCAAGGGACCAAGTGATACTGTAACTCGTATATAGATACGAGGGACAATAGTACTTTTGGTAAACCATCACTACCTCAGCTAAGCTATGTATACCGAAAAGTTATCGTTATGACTATATTTTACCGACAGCGTTAGATAACAATCACACATACACATCTCTTAGTAGGAAAGATGAATACATCATACTTTAGAACTTAACACTGAATGAAAATATTAATGACACATACATAATTCCATTTAATGTTTCATTCGAGGTCTGTCAAATACCATGTTCCTGAAACATGTATTTATGTGATTAAAACGACATCTCATGTCTATGGTCTGTAAAACTTAACCATCTTTTAGTCCACATTCTAACCCTATAACGATAAATTAGTGTTCCTGCTAATTATTTTGGTCAGAGACTTTTAAGAGTATATATCATCTATATTATGAAGTTTCATAATTCCAGTTATTGACTCTAGTCAGATAAATGAATGATCCATAAATTCAATAATACTCAAGGCAACAAAATGACAATTTATTAATCACTCAATTCATGAACAAAGCTTTATGATAATTTATCGTATTATTAACTTCTAGATTATTACAAACTAACAAACTTATCAGCGAATGGTCAACAAGGAATCCCACAATCAAATTGGGAGAAATATGGAGTTATATGTTGATGGTATTGTAGTCAAGAGCACAACCGCAACCATTCACATTGTAGATTTTGAGACATTTAGAGTCATGCGTTCGATTGGAATGAGGTTAAATCCGACCAAAAGCTTCTTCGGTCTCTCAGGAGGTAATTTTTTGGATTCATTATTTCAGAAAGAAGGATTGAAAACATTCTTCAAAGTGCAAGGCAACTTTAGACATGTTCCCATCATGTCAAAGAGATCCAGATTCTTACATGAAGAATTATAGCACTCAATCGATACATTTCTCGATCCGGGGAAGTGTGTCTTCCTTTCTTTCAAACTTTGAAGAAGGCTAGACAATTTGCATGAGACAAAGAGTGTCAGGCGGCATTTGACAAGCTCAAGGAGTATTTCACTATGCCTCCAGTCATGAGTAAGTCCATTCTAGGAGAGACACTTCTAGTGTATCTTTCGGCTAGTGAAAAGGTGGTCACTAACGTACTAATACGAGAAGATAAAGGTATGCAACAACCATTCTACTTTGTTTCTCGCATTCTTCGAGATGCAGAAACCCGATATCCTCCACTAGAGAAGTTGGTTTATGGTTTGCTCCTAGCTGCTCGTAAGTTTTGGCCATATTTCCAAGCACATTCCATTCGGGTCATGACTAGAGTCCCTGAAGAAAGCACATGGAAAATTCGAAGTCTCTGGACAACTATTAAAATGGGCAATAGAGTTATCTGAATTTGAAATAAAATTTGTTCCCCGAACAACCATGAAGTCACATATCTTGGCAGATTTCGTAGTTGAGAGTACATTTTCGATAATACTGAACCAAGAAGCTGAAGACAAAAAATGGGTCGTTTATGTAGATGAAGCATCTTCAATGTAAGGTTCGGGAATATGCGTGATAATGGTGGGACCAAAAGGCGAAATTTTGAATTGTGCTCTTCAATTGATGTTTGTAACATCCAATAACGTGGCCGAATATGAAGCATTAATTGCAGGACTTCGTCTAGCAAGAGGAGCGGGAGCAAAGACGATCCTCATCTACGGCGACTCATAGTTGGCAATGAATCAAATTGCAGGGGAATACGAAGTTCGAGATGCAAAACTAAAAAAATACCTCGCAGAACTACAAAGAGCTAGAGAAGATTTCGAGCACACAGAGATATTACCCATCCATCGAAGCAGAAACAGGAAAGTCGATAATTGTCCGAGTATAGAAGTTGACTACATTGAACAATTTCAAATCAAATCAGGCGAGGAATGCACTCCCATATGGAACATCCTCACACGAGAATACTTGTCCGACGATCAAGTTGAAGCAGCGCGAATCTAAAGGCAATCGTTAAGGTTTTCGGTTATTAATGGAGTCATGTTTAAAAGAGATTTCAGTTCCCCATGGCAACGTTGTGTTGGCAAAGAGCAGGCCCAACACATTGTAAGAGACATCCATGAAGGAATCTGCATAAGTCATCAAGGCACCAAAACAATTGCATTTCAGGCTTTTCGTGCAGGTTTCTTTTGGCCTACAATCAAAACAAATGCATCGGAGATGGTAAATAAGTGTGAGAAATCTCAGTAGCACATCAAAATTCCTAGACAACATGCACATTCGATTAAGACTATCTTATGGTCGTGACCTTTTGATGTCTGGAGAATAGATCTAGTCGGGCCATTTGAGAAGGAAAAGGGACAGGTAAAGATGTTGGTGGTAGCCATCGATTACTTTATGAAATGGGTGGAAGCCAACCCCCTTGCATCAACAACTTCGGCACGCATCATTAATTTTGCGAAAGCTAACATTTTTTGTAGATTCGGAATACCTTCTGTAATCATATCAGAAAATGGCTTTCAAATTTGTTCTAATGAATTCTGAGAATGGTGTGCTGAATATGATGTGCTCAACAATTATGCTTGGGTAGATCATCCACAAAGCAACAAACAAGTGGAAGTCACCAATCGAATTCTCATTGATGGCATAAAAAAGATTACGGAAGCATGCAAGGCCAAGTGGCCAAAATATTTGGATGAGGTGTTGTGGGCTTACCAAACTACTCTACGAACTTCTTCAAACAAATCTCCATTCGATCACTCTTTCGGAATGGAAGTTGTAACACCTGTAGAGACAATGGGCAAATATCAGAGTGCCATCTTCTACGACGAGGTAAACAACACCGAAGAGAAGCTATCATTGGATGCAATTGATGAGCTTCGTGCAGCCACTAGGTTGCGGATGGTAGAACACAAGAAAATGATGAGAAATGTGTTTGACAGACGAGTAGCTCCAAGACAATTTCAACATTGAGATCTCGCATCTTACGAAGAGTGGAAGCTACTAGCAAGACGGTTGGAAAATTGGATCCCATTTCAGGTCATACACACATATGATAACAGATCATATCATCTGGAAACAATGCAAGGTACACCAATTCCAAGAACTTGGAATGTGGAGCACTTGAAGAAGTTTTTTGTTTGAAGTGGTCAAAACTTTTATGTTTAAGGACCTTTTTTAGGATTCTCGATATATTTGCTTTGTTTTAGTTTTTCCTTATGTAATAAGAGCTGAAGGTCATAAACTACGAGCTCAAAATAGATGTTTGTCTTAGGAAATGCGCTATATTAGAAAATATTTTATTTTATAAGAAATGTTGTTTTCAACTACAATCTCAGACTTGCAAGCTTCCTAAGACAATTACTTCAATAACTTCGTGCTACAACTATTGGAAAACTTGAATACTTCGTGCTACAAATCCAGATCTACAAGTCTTTGTGCTACAACTATTGGCAAACTTCAATACTTCGTACTAAAAAATTCAGATCTACAAGTCTACGTGCTACAACAATTGGAAAACGTCAATACTTCGTGCTACAAAATCCAGACCTTACAAGTCTTCATGTTATCATTATTGGAAAACTTCAATACTTCGTGCTACAATCTCGATCTACTCTACTTCGTGCTGCAAGTACTTTGATCTGTTAAAAACTTCATATCACAACTATCTCGAAACTTTGAATCACCGAAACTTTAAGGATGAGGTTGTACTCAACATTTCGTTCTCACATCACGTCCACAATTTCATGATCCAGATATAACATAGTTTTCTGCATATCGAAATTAAGCCAAAAATTTGTCCCACTAATAAAATTTAACTATCAATCAAGCGGTATATAAATGAAGACTCTCTTCTTACTAGAAAATATCATTTAGTGGTAAGATCGTAATTTCCTTCAAAGTGTATTCTCAATTATGGAAAGAGAATACACTATAAAGGCAATTACGAACGTACATCTGGCATAGATCTTTGGTTTTTTTCGAGATTCTATTCCATTCCTACAAGCTGGATTTAAGCGAAACCTTTTGTTAGATTAAACTCTTCTTTGGTTTGACAATTTGCAAAACAAATCAGTACTGACCTTGTACAAATGAGTTTTGATGAGTTGTAGGTTTAAACATGTACATTCTGATGATGCAAAGACTCAAACATGCATGTACAAGTCAAGACAATCACATTGACATCAAGAGCAAGCTATTTGGCCAAGAACAAAGGCTTGGCAGTCTTGCATTACGGTAACGCAAGGGGAACTCATCACAACGGGTTCCCAACCTATCATAACGGATTGCCTACCCATCACAACGAGTTACAAATTTGTTGTAATAGATTGAAGAGGAGAAGAGATGGAAAACAGGAGATTTGGGCAGATTGACAGAGCCATGTGTAATGGTACGCATTCCAGACCCGTCACAACAGGTTACCAATAGGTCATAACGGGTTTCCCACCCATCACAATAGGCTCCCACCCGTCACATCGAGTTATCCACCCGTCACAACGGGTTCCTGTCCAGGAGGGCCCAGAAGTCAACCATAGATGCATTGAAGGGTAGTTTGGGAAAGAAGCCAACCCGTTACAATGGATTCCATAAGGGTTCGACATTTCCTGTAACAAAAGCAGTGCAAGTCAAGAATTCAAGACTTCAATATGTGCCCAGCCTATGTATACCTTGGGGATTTGAATCAAAATGATTAAGAAGGCCATCACTAAGTTTACAAGTATCTAATTGAGCATCAGAAAGAGCACAAGAACCTTCACTTCGTCATCCACATCTTGAGAGTGTTTAGGATAGCTAATTCTCTAATTGTCAATCTGAGAGAACACATTGTTGTTGTTTTAGTTTGGTGAACTAAATTGTGTTGTCATGTAGTTCAACCACGTTCTTGATTGTGTTGTTAATCAGACACGTTTGTCTTGTAGAGCGGTGTAGCTCCTTGCATAGGTTAGGAACCTAAGATAGGTTGTCTTATTGATAAGAAACCTAAGATAGGTTTCGCAATTGTAAGAACACTTGTGATTTAGTGGAATCAGTTCCGAAAGGTATTTTTTGATATAGGGGTCCCGTGAAGTAGGCCTAGTTTGTTTATAGGTCGAACCACGTTACATAGACTGTTCTTGTGTTCTCTTGCTCTTTACTCTCTCTTTTTATTATATTTACACTTTATTGTTTGAATTACTCAATTGTTATTAATACTTGTTTGATTGTGATTTTAGTTAGGTGATTAAGGTTCAAAAATTTGAATTGTAATTAATAAAACTCTTCCGCACTCATAATTGACCTTAGGATCTCATTCTAACATTTGGTATCAGAGCACAAAGTTTCATACCTAGCTAAATTAGACCAAATCTTCATAGTTCTTGATCTTGTCTTGTGAAAAAATGGTACAATTAAAGTGTGATAGAACCACCAATCTTTGGAGTAGGATGTTAGAATTTCTCTTTTTGAAAAAGATGTATGGTAAACTATCTTAGTCTGCTTGAGTTTTGCAAAGTTGTTGATGATGGTTGGACACCTAAGTATGAAATCGATGGTATTACCTTAACCAAAGATTTCAAAGACCTCAAATATTCAAATGATAATACCATGAACACTATACTTACTCAATTCATGAGACTATTGCATTATTTTATCCTCATTCCACAAATGTTAAAAAAAATTGGAATGCATTGGTACTTAGATATGAGTGTAATGAACACATGAAAAAGACTCATAAAGTTGGTTTAGCAACAAAGTTAGAAAATATGAAGTTTGAGGAAAATGAATCTTTTGAAAATCTCTATTTTAGACTAGTATCCTTGAGAAATGGATTCGTAGAGGTAGGCTCTAATATAAGTGATGAGGATTTTGTAGGAAAGCTTCTACGAATGGTGTCGAGAAAATCGGGATGGGATGGCGTTGTAAACTCAATCAAGGCTCTCCAAGCTAAAGACCTTACTTACCAATCCGAGGAGGTGTATGCACAACTATGCTCTCATGAGGAGAATCACAAGGAAGTGAAGTGCTCAACCTCTATCAAAATATTGGCCTTACCCGCACAATCTTCATACAACATCACCTACAAATTCGAATCAAGTGAAGATGTCTACCAAAACCTCTATCAAGTACTCTCAGATGACAAAGATCTTCTCACCGAGCTTATTAAAGGAGGCATAGACTTTGAAAGAAAAGTGAATAAAGAGAGGATAGTCCAAGACAATAATGTGGTTTGCCTAACCTGCTACAAAGAAGGCCATAGCATCCAAAATTCTATGTCATCTTTTCTCAAAAGAGAAAACCACAAGAAGGATGTTTCAAGAGAACTAACAAGAAGACAATGCAAGCTACTTGGTTAAGTGAATCTAAAGAGGGCAAAGATGAAGAAAAATAAATTAACCTCAGGGGAGATTAAGTAGAGAATAAACTAGTCCTTCTTTGGAAGAAAAAAAAGACTTGTATGGAAATAGCTCTTAAAGTAATTAAGGAGCATGGCATGATGGATTCGAAGAAGATCTGCATCATAAAGAGATTGGCTTAAGCTAAAGACGATGCATATGCTAAAGAGCAAGAAGAAGCCTCAAGGAGACTTGAGATGCCATCATGCATCCCAAGGATAGACACCTCAAAGTTGATTGAAAAGCCCTCGAGTCCTCCAAATATTGATGCTTTGAAAAAGATTGAGAAGCCCCTGACACTTCTAAAGATGGATGTTCCAAAGAGAATTGAGAAGCCTTTGAGTCTTGCAAAAGTAGATGCATGTGCACAAGAGAAGATAACTCAACCAAATACAAAGATTATAAGTGCTCAAGATATGGAGGTTCCTAGCCGAGCTAAAACGATAAAATTTGATCTCTCTAAATTTCATGATGATTCTTGTGATGAGTCTTGTGATTTGGATAAAGATCAAGAGTCTTTTAATGTGACTAAACTTAAGAAGTTAGTTGATGAGTCCAAAAAATCTATGCATGTTAAAGATGCTATGATTAATGATCTTAAGTCTAAGATTGAATTGTTAAAAATTAAAATTAATGACATTGAGATCAAAGTCAATTTAGATAATAAAAGAAATTAAAAGCACCTACATTTGTTAAGTTTGTTAAGGCATCAAACCATGATGCTAAAATTGACTATGATAAAATGTATATTGGTCAAGGTCCACAAGACAAAACTAGACTTAGTTTTGTAAAGAAATAACTTTCCACAATAGAAAAACAACCTAAGCCAAATGACAAAATCATGACTACATGCATAATAAGAGATAGACTAAGAGAATCAAGTTCACTAAACTTAATTCTAGAAAGATGATAAACAAACTAGAGTTAGAAATGATTATAGGATTACCAACCAACATAAAACTCAACCATCAAAACTTTATGTTAATGATAAATACGATAGATTTCATGTGCTACATGATAACAAGAAACTTGATAATAATTTTCAAAGAAAAAGATTTAATAATGCTTTTCAACCAAAATATAATCCTAAAAATTTGCAAAATGATTACAAAAATTTTAGTAGCAATTATTAAAAAAGAAATTCAATGATGTGTATCAATCAAATTATCACCCTAGAAACAAAGTTAATATTTTTTATGATAAATATATATTAAGGATAAATCATTAAAGACCAATCAACAAAATTGAGTATGATCATAATAATATTAACTCCAATACTATCTTTTGTATTTAGATGCAGTGATTTAAGGCATAACTGCCATCCTATGTTCAAGTGGACAAAATGATAAAGGCGGAGAAATGTAGGTGTAGGAGTACTACAAATTAAATGCAACTCAGCAAGAGAACACTTACACAAAAAGATAAAACATATGCAAAAGAAAACTGATGTTCAGTTACAGTCTAATCATATATCAGCTAATAAAACATTTCTAACTTGCGCGTAGCATCTAAGTTCACAAGGAACACAATGGCATGGCAAGTGTTACATAATCAGTAAATACTACAACACAGCACAACAGCTGTCAATGCAAAATTGCAATGTATCATGTAGATATTACAACACTGTTGATGATCTAATGGAGCCCATTAAAGAAAATCTAAATATAACAACACATAATAATACAACAAAAAACCTGACAAAAAGAAATGCCCAAAAGAACTTCAGTTAATTATAACCAACTTAGTAAAACATCTCAGAGTGCCTCGGATGAACTTATTGCTTGAAACAGCTACATATGAAGAGGCAATCATTATAGCTTACAAAAATCACCTGATAACAAATAGACTTTCAGAAACATCATTAAGCTGTAATAGGCACTCTAGCTATGCTACATCTATGTGCTTTGCATAGCAACAACCATCTAAAATCTTATAGAAAACATGATTGGACACTTTTTGACACCCATTTGGACCTCAAAAAGTTAAATTTGTACTGACATCACTGAACAATATTCTCTGCATGTACATTAGCTTCATATAGATGCAATACACAAAGTAATAAATTATTGTCAAGTAAAACCCATAATACTTAACTCACTTCAATGAGGCACAATTTCACTTGTTTGGTCTTTGAGATAATTAGGTCAAAGGTCAAAACTACCTTATCATAAGTTGTATTCAATTAGCTTTTGTTGAAATAAATGTATCCTATTTGTCATGAAGTAAAAAATATAATAAAAAAAACTCTACCTTAAAATTAATCTATCGGAAAAGTCGAGGAACAGAGCGTCTAGGTATCTTTCCTTCGAGCTTTAGTCGTCTATATGATTCTCTTATGTGGCAAGGTCGGATTGGTCCACTCTCTTTTCTTTCAGTCATAACTATCCTAGCTGAAATTTCAGCATGAAATTGAGAGGGTGAGTTAACAAACGCAAAACATACCAACAACAAATGGATAGGTTCATCGCAATTGCCAATATACATAAATCATAATCAACAACTGCATATTGAAATTGTTCAAGTCATGTTGCAATGTCTTAGGATGATCCTTTACACATAGATTTAATGAGGTTAGAAATGCACTGAAAAAGGGATCAAATGATACTACGTTAAATAATTTGTATGTATCTATCCAACAACAGTAACTTTTGTGACTGTCTTTATTTGTTCCCAGGGTTTAGACTAAAGTAGCCCTCATATGGCAAATTCTTCCTCCCAGCAAGCTGGCATAAATAGTAAAGGTTCATTGCTGTGAATAGGGGACCTCTTTTTAATTTCCAGGTTCAAAACAAAAAAGTAGCTGTTGGCTGTTGCAACTTTCCAACAAACTAATCCACGTCAGTTACCAATTCCCAATTAAAGACAGAGTCCATTTCGCAACACACATAATACTTGCCTAATTATCAGAGTACATAAGTTAATTCTCACAGTTGCTAATCTACTACACTGCACAAACCCAAGAATTGTATTCTTCAACTAATAGTTTCTTAATCAGTGCAATCTATTGTTCATGATGGTAATTATCCAACATTCCTATCCAGTACACTGCAAATCCAAAGGAAAAAAATATATATTGTCCAATTATGATTTTACCTGTATCAACAAATTGACACAAATGATTGCTTGTAAAATTTCATGCCAATATATTAGGCAACTACAAAGCAAATAATATGTTTAAAAGATAAATACTTGCCTGTCTCAATAAGCTCTCCAACAAACATTTTAGCAATTCCTGACACCACAATGTTTGTTGGTATCGATATCTTTTGAGTCCCCATTATGTTTGCCAAAAGCTGTGGGAACACAACCACAAATACAAACAAAAGAAATAAATCATAAGAGAGCAAATATTATTTTACCAAGCAGAATTCACTCCTTTGAGATTACCAAACTTCGACAGAGATTTAGAAGCAGTTTCTATACATAAAAGATCTCAGTACAGGATACTGGGGATAGAGTACTACTTTCTGTAAGCAAGGTACAGCAGCACAATACAGGATTGCAAGCATTCGAGTGCTCGATAACCAATGATCTGTGAACAAAACTGGCTTCATCCTAATTGCCCATTACTTTTAATTTGAAGCTTTTGGACCTTTGTACTGAGCAGTGTTGCTTAATAACTTCTTAACTGTTCATATTGCTTTTTTTTTGAAAGAAAGGTAGCCAGCATATTATGTTTGAGGCAAAATCAACAGCCTCTAGTTGTAAGGGAGTATCATTCATTGTTTGAATAATTAATTAGGTAAAAAAAGTAAGTTATTTCAATACCCTTTTCATATTAGACTTCTGAAATCCAGACCTTCGGAATGACTCATATCGGTTCATCTGTCCCTCAGTGAACTGTGATAAGATTTCCCTAACAAAGCAAAAAAATAAATAACAAACTGAGATTTGAGAAGTGGGACTTATAAAACACAATTTGCAGATGAATGAATAATTTAATCCGTTCTTAATTGTTTGAAACTTTCAAAAATAACTCTTAGGATACTATGAGATGAAGTTTGTATGTATAAGCTTTAATCTAAGCATCATCTTTCAAAGTCGGAAAATAATTTATTGCAGCGTTATCTCTGTACGACCTTTTATCCAAATTTCAATAAAATTGGTGGACTTAACCACTTTGAGGTAAAAAAAACTTATTGCAGTGTACCCTAGCAAATTAGTTTGCTTAAACGATCACATAATTCTGCAATATCTACGTCGCATATCAAATCAGATAATTTCGCTTGCCCGTCACTTAATGTCCTACTGTTTCAACTTATGTTGTCTTCAATCAAACATGATCAATACCTTAATTTTACTTCAATCATCAAATCCAAGCCAAAAGAAACATAAGACACTATCGATATGATCATCTCAAAATTTAAACATAAGACTTCTCAAATTGGGGTAACCAAACTCCTTCCATCTAAATGAGACAATTTTTTCAACAGTGATAACTCTGCCTATGTTTTACACAGACGGTTTCAAGCCCGGAATCCAGAGGGTTGTGATAGAATTGGCGAGTCAATGTAAAAATTAAGTCAATTTTATGGAAATGAAGTTCAATATGGACCTATTTCTAGCCTACCGACTTGTTTGGAACAAAAGACTTTTTGTTGTTGTTGTTGTTGTTGTTGTGATAAAATAAATAAATCCATGATAAAAGAAACAATTCAGGAGAAAATAATACTTACTGCATCTTGGCAAGCTTGTCGGGATCGCCACCGGGAGGAAGCTTGTCGAGGTCGACCTCCATGTGCTCCTCGTCTTCCTCGTCTTCATCCTCCTTTCCTCTCACCCCCGCCGCCGCCGCTCCAGTGCCAGAGGCGACAGCACCGGATTGTGGGGCTGCAACTGAGGCAGAAGGTTGAGCGGCGCCGCCTGTCACGTCATTCTCGGTCCCGGCAGTCGGGGTGAATTCCTCCTCCATCTCCGCCACCGGCGATTCCGGCGGCGAATCCTGCTCCTCTGCCGCCGCTTCGAACGGATCCTTCATTTCCGGAAAGGCGGTGTGCCGTGCTCTTCTCTTTTTTCACGAAGCACCTAATTTTTTTTACGATAAACAGGAGAAACGACTGGCAGTTATTTTTGTAGTCTACTTGTCGTATTTTATGACATTTTGTGTTTGTCGCAAAAAGAAAAAAAAAACATAATTTGTAACAAGGAGGTTTAAACCCGTCCAAAAGCATATTACGTCTAAATCTGCAAAATGTAGCAACATTACAAAAATGTGATTCATGAGACTTTAAATCTTTGCTAATAATAAAATAATAACAAGTTTTTGAAATACAAAGTCATTTTTATCATGGAATCGCACAAATTTTTCTCATAACTAGTTTAAAATCGTCAGCCCATAAAGTTGAAAAATGTAATAACTAAAATATTCTGAAATTAATAGATATAAAAACACTAAATCTATGTATGCAAGAATTACATTTAATTGTCGTAATTACAGAAATAGAGATATTTTGATTGACGGTTTACATATATTAACATTAATGATACACTGTCTTCTTATTTTGAAGTGAATAAAGGTGTTAAGCAAGGGATCTTTATTTCCTTTGTTTTTTAATCTAGTGGCAAATTCTTTTAATTGCATGATTAAGAAGGTCAGAGATAAAGGTGTAGTGAAGGGATTAGATCCTAAATTAAGTCATGGTCATCAAATTACTAATTTATTATATGTTGACGACACAATTAATGTTTTTGTCCAAGCAGATAACAAAATAATACAGGTGGTCGAATGGTTTTTTTTGTCTTTTGAGGCAAAATCTGGTATGATGAACTACTCAAAATGTGAGGCTTTTTTTATCAATTTGGATGAAGGTACAACTAAGGATCTTGCCTCGGTGTTTGGGTGTAAAACTGCTCAATGGCCAATGACATATTTGAAAATCCTAATTCATTAAAAACACTAAATATAAAGATTGAGAATCAGTAATTGATAAATTTCAATATAAATTTCAAAGTTGGAAGGGTGCTCGGGAAAGTGGTACTAATTTTTTTTTAAATAAGTGGGGAGCGTCCACCACTTTATTTTCTTTAACAAAAATGAAATATACAAAATTCAAACAACAAAACGAAATCTCTTACTATCTCTATCTATGACTCCATATTTACTCTATACCCTCAATAGCATCTATTTAAAATCCAACAAACTTGACTACCAAAATCTGTGCTAAAAGCTGCTAAAAGACCCTAAACCCTTTGAGCAAATCAAACTCATTAAACAAAACTAAAAATAGAAGTAACTCCCTGGTTCCTTTAAATCATCTTCCACGATACAACACTTTTCCAAAATCATGTCTAAAATTGGTGATATTATGGGCATCGACATGTCCCACCTTTGCTAGTAAGGCATATTGTACTTCCATCGACCGCCATCTCTGTGGCTTAACCAACCGTCGCATTCGAGCTAAGGTGGCATCAGTCTCCAAGACCGCTCGGTTATATCTATACCTCACAAACCCCCGATCCTACCTCGATTGAGCTTGGTTACGCTTTGCACACATCCACGAGCACATCGACAGTCATACTCATCCTTCCTTACAAACACAGTCAATCTCGCATACCCTTGTCACCTCACTCATTCCCATTTCTAGTCTAACACACACCTCAATCACCATCATCAACACCCTATTCATGCTGGACTGATATCCCAATATCCTTAATTTTCCTTAATTATAACAACAAGCAACAGACCCAAAGAGATTATCGGCCCCCCAGACAAAACCACTGAAAATACTGATATGATGTATCAAACCAGAATCAACACTTGCCGAACTGGCACAACACTGCATCAGAACCAGCACTGTCAGCACTTGCTGAACTGGCACCTGAATTGGTACAACAACTATTCTGTACCAGCACAAAAACGATTACCTCTGTCAGATTTGCTCGATTTGCGACAGTCTCAATAACTCTCTCTGCAGCCTCGATCAGATAGATCTGAGCTCTCGGTCTCGATCACCTCACGATCGCCTCAGGTTATTATCCCCTCATCTTCATTGTGGATGTCTTGTATCTGTCAGACTCTCACGATCTATAGACACCCCTCAGCTCCTGATCAGATCACTGTATCGGTCTCATATTCCATGATCTATCTCCGCAAGGATCACCATCAATATGTCGATACCCTGTACCCTCACCAGCACAAAGGATTTGCATCAGCACCAATCGTCTCAGCAAGCCTCGATCTCAGCACTTTCTACTATGTGATCAGCATCGAAGGCAACTTAGATCTCCTTTTTCTTGCAATCGTGATCTGGCACCAACACTTCCCTAGCTCGCATCTGATCTGCGCCAAAATCACATCTGGTAGAATCTGTGGATTCACCATCGGGTCAGCATGATCTGAGACCCTCCAGCACATCACGATCGAAAACCCATCAGCAACATCGGATTCTCCTTGCAATCTCGATCTGGCACCAGCTTAATCTCGATCTGGCACAATCTCGGTCTTGCAATCTCGATCTGGCACCAGCTTAATCTCCATGCAATCTCTAATCGGAACCAGGGGAGGAATGGAGAAAGAGAAAGAAAAGAAGAGATGAGGGGGAAGATGGGAGGCTACCTCCCCTGCCTAGGGTTTCAGAATCGCTTGTTTTGTCACCTGGTCGAGAGAGAAAGGAAAGCTCTTTTTCTGAAATGAATGGTATAGTATAAAATGAAGATGGACACCTAAAGTGGTACTAATCAATAGTATATTGTCTTCCTTCATCTTCATCTTATGTCCAGTCACCTTATGTTAGTAAGAGTAAGGAAAAAATGATTTGGTAAGGTGTAATTTCCTATGGCATGCATGTGAAAGAAGGAAATTTTATTTGTGTAAATGAGGAGATGTGTATAGGCCTAAAGATAAAGGAGACATAGGCATCACTAATTTGAGAGATGTTAACATTTTTCTTATTTGTAAATGGACGTGGAAACTTCCTGATCCCAAAATCTCTTGTTGGTGGAAAGAAATAATGAATATCAAATACAGTAAACCTCACAATAGGGCAACACACCATTTTAATCAATAGTGTTCATCCCTGCAAAATAGAAGGACTAAGACCATCGAGGAAGATATATGGTAGACCTGACAATATACTAAAACACCACAATACAAACATAAATATCACAGTGTAGAAAAATACAAAAACCAAACAAACAACACACACAAAACAAATCGAGAGACAAAGGAGGAAAAAATAAAGCGAAGCATAACAAAGATATGAAACACAAAGAAAAATACCGCGAACGAAACTGATGCACCTCAGGTAAATCCACATCAAAATAAAATCTTGACCCAACAAACATCTTCAAATCATATTCATCTAACACATAAACTTAAAAAAATGAAAAAAATAACAATAAACAAGAACCACCCGGGAAAAAAATATCGCACTTGCAACGCACTACAAACAACAACAAGCGATACTTCAAACTGGCGAGCAAGCACATCACGATCGAACACATCAATAAAATGCTCTCATAGCAAAACGACAATAGTATACCCTCTAAAAAAGAAATCATAGCACAATAGAATAGCATACCTTCTAAAAACCATAGTACAATACACACAAAACAAACCGAACAAAAAATGTTCAGAAAATGAAAAAGACGTCAAACCCACATAAAAGACACAGCAAAAGAAAAATTACCTCTCATTAGTAAGTTACATATTCTGAACACTAGTAGGCTTCCCTCTGGATGTCATATTCTCTATGACACCAAATCAAGATATCCTAGCCAGCACGTCTACACAAAGAACATAACCATGAGAATTTTTCTCAATAAACACCAACATACCACACAACAAATACAAAGAACAGAAAAAAACAGAGAAAGAAAGAGACATAATATATTGGGGGAAAAATCTTACTCTTAAATTAAAAAAAGAACAACAAAAAGGCATCTAACTCATTATAGCATGAATTGGCAAGGTGGGGGTCCCAATATCCTCAAGATGCTTGAACTCAAAGAAATAGAATGGAATGACAACAAAATCATCTGGAAAGGGAACAACCATTGTTTCTCTAGTGAAGTACAAACAATTCTTATGAAGGATTGTGCAAAAGCCAGACTTTACAGGCTCCAATGTTAAACGTCCAATCTCACAAACCCTCCGACACCCTTTGATAGTCCCTTGTTGAAACAAAGTCCTGAATGACAATACCCTAAGAACAGAGGAAAAAATAAAAGGAACCCTTAAACACAACAACACACAAAGAACATCTTAGGAATGAGAAAACCAAAAAATGCAAACCAAAAGATACACAACTCACAACACCATCAAGCAAAACAGTGTTGACCCCAAAAGGCCTTTCTCAGGTATCTTGAGCATGCCACAACTTGAAAACCCTCACCCGTATCTTCACACGGAATGACCTGTTAGTAAGCAAAGCAATCAGCACAACAGACACCATCAGCACGAATCTACAGACAAAATCCAAGCCCAAAAAACAAATCATGCAACAAACAACCACACAAACAATACAATAAAACAACTACCAACAATGAAAAATAAGAACATTCCTTTAAAAACATAATCCATGAACAAAAGATGACAGCTTAAATAGCAAACTTCAACACACAAATAGTGTTGGGTTACGAACAGTTCAAAACCGTCAATTGGCCAAAGCTGTGGAAATACGGTAAAACAAAAATTTTACTTCTAACTTAAGCCAAGGATTAAACGAGGTATGTCAGATAAACTACCGAGGGTGTCCACCTCTCGTTTATCTCTGACATCAAAACCCTATTTAATCCTTATACAGATCTATTTCATAACTGAATTCTAAAATTTTAATCTACTTACAAATTAAATAGATTAATATAACATTTATACCTTGATCCAAATTCGAATTGGATTACAGCAGACTCGGAAGACCGAATCTGAGAAGCTCATCTCCTCGGAGTATCAAACGTCTGATAGCTCTATCGGTGATTCACCAGGACGACCAGAGAGCGGCTTATTTCTTCTGCCAGAAATACTGTAAACAGCGATATTCCGCAAAACACTATTCACCGAGATAAGGACTAAATAAAATATTTTTGCGACTCGCAGTTATTCAAATATGAAATATCGCTTCTTTCGCAAAAATACTATTTTTTGAATCCCGTAAATAACCGTATACGAGAAAGAGAGAAAGTATATTTATCGATTCGATCCTGAGTTAACAGATACGATACGATTTTTTATGTAACTTTCTCTCTCCTCATACCCCTCTATTTATAGGAAAATGAGGAGGTTGGCCGATTACCAAAATACCCATGAAAGGCAAAATGACCATTTTTCCCCTAAGAGGTGGCAAGAATAAAAATATCTAAAAAAAATTATTATTGCCGACCTCTATTTTTTATTTTTTATTTATTTATTTTTAATTAAGATTTTAATTAATTTTTAATTAAGATTTTAATTTGATAATGACTTTCATCCCAAATTCAAAACCATAATTAATATTTAAAATTTAAATTAAATATATATAAATAAATATAAACATATAATTATTCTCAACATATTCTCAGGGTTCGGTATCGGTTCGGTTTCGATATGATTTTATACAATGTATCGTATACGTTTATAAATTCAACCGTTGTTTTTGCTTGTCATCTTATATGACATATATAATTTAATCATATCATATATAATTAATTATAACCATCTTAATATTAATTATAACCTATTTATAATTAATCATTAAGATTCTCTGATTAGCTCCTATACGGTGTGACCCAATAGGATTTGTGTTATGTTGGTAAATAGAATTAAAACCATTTTAACTTCTATAATCATAGGAGGCATTTAACATCTGCATTATGACCATCAAATTAAATTATTTTAGTCGTGTTAATTCTTTCGTCTCACAGTATCATATTAGTTTCAAGATAGGTGTGTGTCATCCTTGCAAACTTAATCTTTTCTCGATCTTGAGCAGATGTATCAAATATAATTACTCTTGTAATTATATTGCATGCAGATAATCCTACTCTATCAAGGGGCTCAGTGATACTGTAACTCGTATAGAGATACGAGGGATAATAGTACTTTCGGTAAACCATCACTACCTCAACTAAGCTATGTATACTGAAAAGCTACCGTTATGACTGTGTTTTACCGACAGCGTTAGATAACAATCACACATACACATCTCTATGTAGGAAAGATGAATACCTCATACTTTAGAACTTAACACTGAATGAAAACATTAATGACACGTACACAATTTCATTTAATGTTTCATTTGAGGTCTGTCAAATACCATGTTCCTGTAACATGTATTCATGTGATTAAAACGACATCTCATGTCTATGATCTGTAAAACTTAACCATCTTTTAATCCACATTCTAACCTTGTAACGGTAAGTTAGTGTTCCTGCTAATTATCTTGGTTAGAGACTTTTAAGAATATATATATCATATATATTATGAACTTTCACAATTCAAGTTATTGATCTAGTCAGATAAAGGAATGATTCATAAATTCAATAATACTCAAGGTAACAAAATGACAATTTATTAATCACTCAATTCATAAACAAAGCTTTATGATAATTTATCATATTATTAACTTCTAGATTATTACAAACTAACAATCTCCCACTTAAGCTAGAAGCCAATCATCATAGGCTATAGTTACACGAATCTCTAATTTTCAAAAATCTCATCGATCTAAAGAAAAACTCATAACCAATCTCCTATATGTCTCAGACCCATAGAAGTTGTATGCAACTAGTGCTTGGCTTGATAAAGAGGTTTCGTGAGTGGATTAGCTGTGTTGCTGACAGTGTCAACTCTACATATCTTTACATCACCTCTATTTACGATTTCTCGTATTAGGTGATAACGTCGTAGAACATGCTTGGATCTCGAGTGCGATCTCGATTCCTTGGCTTGAGTTATAGCTCCATTGTTGTCACAATAAAGGTCGACAGGTCCTTGAGAACTGGGAACCACTCCAAGTTCGCTAAGGAACTTCTTGATCCATAACTCTTCTTTTGCTGCTTCAGATGCGGCTATGTACTCAACTTCGGGGGTTGAGTCTGTTGTAGTCTCCTGTTTTGAGCTCTTCCAGCTCACAGCCCCTCCGTTGAGTATGAACATGTATTCGGACTGTGATCTCGAATCATCTCGATCAGTTTGGAAACTTGCATCATTGTAATCGTTTATCACGAGCTCGAAGTCACCACCATAGACGAGAAACATATCCTTAGTTCTTCTTAAGTACTTAAGGATATTCTTTGCAGCATTTCAGTGCTTCATGCCTAGATTAGCCTGATATCTACTCGTCACACTTAAAGCGTGCGAGACATCAGGGCGAGTGCACAACATGGCGTACATGATAGAGCATATAACTAAAGCGTATGGCACTCTACTCATTATGCTTCGCTCATCAGTTGTCGAATGACGCTGAATCTTGCTAAGCTGCACACCATGATTCATCGGCAGGAATCCTTTCTTAGAATCCTATATGCTAAACCTATTTAGCACTTTGTCAATGTACGTGCTCTGACTTAGTCCTATAATTCTTTTCGATCTATCACGATAGATCTTTATGCCTAGTATATAGACAGCCTCACCTAAGTCCTTCATTGAGAAAACTTTCTTTAATGAAGACTTAGCCTTTTGCAACATAGGAATATCATTTCCCATTAAGAGTATGTCATCTACATATAAGATTAAAAAAGCGATGGCATTCCCACTAGTCTTCATGTATACACATGGCTCTTCTTCGCATCTGACGAAGTCAAACTTTTTGACTTCTTCGTCAAACCGAAGATTCCAACTCTGTGAAGCTTGCTTCAATCCATAAATAGATTTAAGAAGCTTGCATATCTTTCCAGCGTTCTTTGGATCCTCAAAGCCCTCAGGATGTGTCATGTACACATCATCTTCTAAATTTTCATTTAAGAAGACGGTTTTGACATTCATTTGCCATATTTCATAACCATGAAATGCGGCAATTGCTAGGAGTATCCGAATTGACTTAAACATAGCCACTGGCGAAAAAGTTTCATCATAATCAACTCCTTGAATTTGTTTGAAACCTTTCGCTACCATTCATGCTTTGTATACAGTCAACTTACCATCCATGTCTATTTTTCTTTTAAAAATCCATTTGTTAGCTATGAGTTTCAACCCATCAAATGGTACAACTAGGTTCCACACCGTGTTGTCATACATGGATTGTATTTCGGATCTCATGGCCTCTAACCATTTTTCAGAGTCAGGCATATCCATTGCTTCTGCATGGATCATAGGATCTTCAATATCATATACTGAGACCTTGTGCAGTCCCAAGTGCCTCTCGGGCGCTCGGACTGTCCTTGTAGACCTACGTACTTGGCCTTCGGGTTGTTGAACTTGATCTGCAACTATTTGCGAATCTAGTTCTACTTCAACTTGCGTCGAAGTACTTGAGCTCGAGACTAGAACCTCCTTCACAACTACTTGTGGATTTGATTCTTCCAGATGCTCTTCAATCGAAGTATCAAGTGGTGGGTTAATCTGATCTGGTTCAGATACTGTATTGTGTGATGTATCTCGAATTTCTTCAAGTATTACATTACTTCCACTACTTCTTTTTGCGAGAAACTGTTTCTCCAAAAATACACCAACACGAGTAACAACTATTTTATTCTCGGCCTGGTGATAGAAGTAATATCCTTTCGTTTCCTTAGGATACCCTACGAAAAAGTATTTATCAGACTTGGGATCAAGTTTGCCAGACGTCGGACGTTTGACAAATACTTCGCAATCCCATATTTTAAGATAAGACATATTTGGGGTTTTTCCAAACCATAACTCGTATGGAGTCTTTTCAACTGACTTAGACAGAACCATATTTATTGTGCGTGCGGCAGTTTTTAATGCGTGCCCCCAAAATGCTTTCGGAAGAGTGGCATTACTCATCATAGATCGAACCATGTCTAGCAGAGTTCGATTTCGTCTCTCAGAAACACCATTCCATTGCGGTGTCTCCAGAGGCGTGAGTTGTGAAACTATTCCACATTCTTTTAAGTACGTAATAAACTCAAAACTTAAGTACTCGTCTCCACAATCAGATCGTAAGACCTTAATACTCTTGTTTAATTGATTTTCTACTTCAGCCTTGAATTCCTTGAACTTTTCAAAGGATTCGGACTTATGTCTCATCAAGTAGACATAACCGTATCTACTGTAATCATCAGTAAACGTGATAAAGTAAGAATAACCATTTCTTGTACAAGTACTCATAGGTCCACATACATCAGTATGTATAAGTCACTTGCCCTTTCGCCCTTTTTGGAGAAAGGCACTTTGGTCATTTTTCCACGTAAGCAAGATTAGCATGTGTTAATTGATTCAAGATCAAAATTTCCAAGAAGTTCATCTTTATGCAACTTCTTGATGTGTTTCTCGTTTATATGACCAAGGCGACAATGTCACATGTAAGTTGTGCTTTCATGAGACCCTTTGAGTCGTTTGTTAGTTATGTTGAACACGGATTTTTTTTCATTTGTAATATATACAGACCATTCATCATACAAGAGAATCCATAATATAATTCTCCTTTATATATTGAGCAACTATTGTTCTTTATTACAAAAGAGAACCCATTCGTCTCTAAACATGAGACTGAAATGATGTTCTTGGAAATGTTAGGAACAAAATAAATATTTTCTAGTTCCAATACAAGCCCGCTAGGCAAATACAACTCTATATTTCCAACTGTTACGGTTGCAACCTTTGCTCCGTTTCCAACTTGGAGTTGTACTTCTTTGTTACGTAACTTCCTCTTATTCTTTAGTGCATGCACATTCGAACAAATATGAGCACATGATCCAGTATCTAATACCCAATCATTAATAGAGGTAGTAACGTTAATTTCAACAACACATATACCTGAGGATGAAGCTTTGGAAACATTTTCAGACTTCACGTCCACTAGATACCTTGGGCAGTTTCTTTTCCAATGACCCTTTACTTTACAGTAAAAGTAGTCAGAGGCATCGGATACCTTTACCTTGGGAGGATGAGGTTTAGCAATCTTTTTTCCTTTGCCCTTGTACTTTGGGGCCACTTTCTTCGGAGCCTTCTTTACCTTCCTGTCATCAGCCCGGATCATGAGGACAGAAGAATTCTTCTTCATGTCATCATATGCGATTCTTAACATCCCCTGCAGCTCTTGCAGACTCTTCTCCATCCCCAGCATATGGTAGTTCATGATGAACCTCGAAAAGCTAGGAGGGAGGGAGTGCAGGATAACGTCCGTAGCAAACTCTTTGCTCAACGAGGCGTTCAGCTTCTCCAGCTGCTCAACATCGCTTGTCATACGAAGCATGTGAGTGCTGACAGAGCCGCCTTCATGCAACTTGTGGTTTAACAGGGATGTGGTCACTTTATATTTCTCAGCACGTGCTTGCTCTTGAAACACGTTCTTGAGCTGCTCGCACATCTCATAGGTCTTGGTGTCCATGAATTGACGCTGCAATTCAGGACCCATAATTCCTACAAGGAGACCTTGTACATCAAGCTCATCATCCTTGTACTTGGTGTGCAGAGCGATCTAATCTGCTTCGCCTCCAATAGGCTCAGCAGGGATTGGTGAGTTCAGTACATATTCTTTCTTCTCGCGTCTTAATACGATGGTGACGGCACGGAATCAATCAGTGAAATTGGATCTGTCCACTTTCAGTGTTTGCTTATCGAGCAGGGAATGCATAGAGAAGGACGATTCTTTAGCCATATTTCTACAACGTTAAAAGTAAAGATTTTAGCTTTGTTCATGTTATGTTTTATTCAAATAATAAAATTCTCACTACAAATTTGTTCTATTCCCTTTTGCAGTAGGACCAAGATCCCTATTTTCACTAATATATAAGTCAGTTGTTACGCATAACTCGGTTATTAGTTATTTTAGGTAAGTCATCTTGCTAATCACACCTTGCTTTGTGATTCTTGGTTTCGTTAAAACATCGTATGTTTTTAACGAAGACTTTGCCCCAAGCCCAAAACGTTTTTGGAAATCATTGGTAAGTAACCTCACTCTACTTGGTTCGTTATGTCTTACATAACCCTTGACCACCAAAGGTAAAAGGCGACGCCTACAGAGTAGAGAACCGTCAACCAATGAACAATAGTGTGAGAAGGATAGAGTAGGAAGGACATACTACTTAATTCACGTGGGTTTGTTTTTATTAAACAATGCAAGCATTCTAAAAAGGTATGTTAGATAAACGACCGAGGGTATCCACCTCCAGTTTATCTTTGGCATCATAACCTCTTTCACATGCTTACATTTGTTTTTATGCTTAACGGTGCAAGCTTCACTAAAAAGATATGTCAGATAAACGGCCGAGGGTATCCACCTCCAGTTTATGTTTGACATCAAAACCTTTTTCATAAGCTTACGTTTGTTAATATGCCTAAGAGTGCTAGTTTCACTAAAAAGGTATGTCAGAATAAATCCTTTTGCAATAAATTTAAATTCAATATAAATTTCAGAAATAATCAAATACCGTAAATATCGACACGGAGGTGACTCTGATACCACTTGTTGGTGCAATTTTAAATTAGGTAAAGCCAAATGAAATACGAAATCCTAATTAAACAATTGCAATAAAATTCTATGCAAGATTTAAGATAATAAAATGAGCGAAAGTGAGAACATACTATCCATCTCTACGGCCTCCCGTCTTTTACCACTCAAGCAAATCCAAGAAGTCAATAAAGATGGTTAAACAATACCTCTAAACGATCACTAACGAGTCATTCCAAACAAACGCCAATGCTATTTGTTTTCTTCTAAAGTCACAAATCAATCAAGAAGTAATTATATTTAATGGAGAGAATAAAGTAAAGCCTAAGCACAGCACATGTACACTTAACACACTGGTATTGCTTTGAGATCCAGCGCTTAAATACTAGTGATAATGTATCTAGAAGAGATCCCGCAATTAATAACAAATATTTTATAAAATATTTGATATCCAAATTCTCTCCAAAACATTTCCAGAATGCGTGTGTTACTGTTGTAAACACGCACACAAAATTTGGTATTATTTAGTGCACAAGTCAGAAATATATAAGCAAAATAACGCAGAAAATTATGTCTTTCAGCCTAGTCTCTTGCAGTCGCAAAAGAGCTCTTTGCGGCAGCAGGTGACTTGGGCTAAAAACAATCAAGAAAGTTGCCTAGTCTCTTGCGACCGCAAAAGGGCTCTTTGCGACCGCAAGTGACTTGGGATGAAATTCTACAGATTTTTTTGTCAAATCTATCATAGTCTTTTGTGACCGCAAAGAGCTCTTTGCAGCCGTAAGACACTTGTTGATTGACATGTTTTGCTTGGACTCTTGATCCAATTTGAATTAGCTCAAATAATATTTCTAACTTTACGTTAACACTAACATTAGTTTAATTAATCATAATTAGTCCATCAACTTTTATAATTAATTCACTTTTAATTTTATATGTATGCGTATTCAAAATCTTAGCGAAATACGTATTATGCAAGTGTCTTAGTTAATCACATTTATGGTGCTAATGATAATATTTGATATATTAATCATATAACACATAGTCTAAACTTTATTTATTGAATTTGACGTCTCAATTCCAACAGTTTACGGTACAATTCAATCATCCTATCTATAATTATCACATTGGAATCAAATAAAGAATACTGTATGTCTCAGCATCAGCAATCAACGTCCATTGTTTCTGTCTACTGATTTGAGAAATTATATCTGATTTGGTTGCTTTTCCTTTGACAATTTTACAGCTGCATCTCTGATAATGCTGAGAGATTCTACAAAATCATCCAAAAGTTGGTGTGGATCTGAGATGACCGACTCGTCAACTGCAATAACAACCTTCATCGTGTTCATGTAACTCTGATAATGAACTGTTAGAGCCTGTCAAGAAGTTAAAAGTTGAATACTTAGCTTCTTTGGTTTCCAGGATCAAGTACCCTAAAATAGGCATCTTTTGTATACATGCGCGCGCGTGTGCGAGTGTGTCAAGGGAAGTTTATTTTATGAAGGAAAACTCACCTGTGGATGGCCATACACACTAGGAGCAATATAGACAATAGGATGACCATAGAAGCATATTTGCTCCAGAGGCCCCATTAGATTTGAGAAGGACAAGGTTGTGTTCATAATTACTTTATATGACAGTATGCATGCAGCCTATAAAAGAATTTCAAAGCATTAAAAAATCAAGTTAGTTCAAGAAGAAAAAGGACTTAAAAAGTAACAAGTTGGTTATAAGAATCAAGGCTATTATTCTGGTAACAAGCTGCCTGGTCAAGAACTGTAGGTTCGTTACATGCAGTTGTACCAATTGGGTGCTTGAGAACTCTGTAGTTAGATTTTTCAGTACTTGCACTAGTGCTATTTTTTTCTCCCTTTGGTGCTTAATTTATCCTATGTGCAGGAACAACTTTCATGGCCGGTTACCACTAACTCATCTAGCAATAATACTTGAACAGAAACTTGCGGGTTCAACAATTCAGGTATGCAATTGTATGAAGTATATGCATAGCCAGGGCACAAGATGGCCGACTAAAACCTCAATAGAGGTAATTCTGACCTCGTGTAGAAATTAAGATAATTTTAAGCAGAAGTTCATAGAATGATGGAAACTACAGACATATCTCAAAGTAACACGAAAACCTTAATGCCAAAGAGCTTCACAATCATGTCTGCAGAGAAATAAGTGGATACGGCTTCAAGTGAGCTTTTCTTCCTTGCAGCAATGACCTTTCCCCGGCGCACATAATCTAAAGGGTCTTCCTGAATTACAATAGGGAACTGAAGAATCATGTATCCTATCCGATTTCCATATCTTCCACCATTTTTACCTTCTTCCATCATCTCAGCTAAAGCCTGTTTCTTAGCAAAATAAACACAAAACATATCCTTAATTCTTATTTAGTGGCACGATCATA
This sequence comes from Eleocharis quinqueflora, assembly GCA_964058865.1. Classification (NCBI taxonomy): domain Eukaryota; kingdom Viridiplantae; phylum Streptophyta; class Magnoliopsida; order Poales; family Cyperaceae; genus Eleocharis; species Eleocharis quinqueflora. The sequence continues at coordinate 170,936 of CAXKVX010001137.1, forward strand.
ATTGAGATATATTTTTCATATTATACTGTAACAACCAGCTTGGTACAAAAATAAACAAAAAAAATCACTCCTTGGCAGCTCGTTCTCCGAGTAGGGATAATAGTTTGATTTATATGTTATTAAGAGCTTCTGATTTTGCTCTTTGATATTTTTCTGTTGTACATTTCGAAAGTAGCTTTTTCTTCTGAACTGTACAGTATAGAGACTTGATAAGTTCCTCTTATAAATTATCTATATGTGTTTAATTAAGAGAAGGTAATGTCTTCAAATTTCTACTGTAAACATTACCGCCAAATTTACAAAAATGAAAGAAAATAAATGATTTAAATAATAATAAATATTGTATTAGTTTTGATGTTTAAGCTCATTAGTTTCTATGTTTGCTAAAAAGATAAGACCATTGCAAAACCCACACAATAAAGTTTGGTTCATCAGTTACTCAAGTTTTTACCACTATGGGCTTGACTACATTAAAGGTCAAACAAATACTTTTCAAATTACAAATGAGACTAACATGTATTCCAGGTATCCGCCTTATATTCACAAGAAGTGTTGATCTTACACGGGTGTTCCTAGGAAACTTCTTTTCATCTTTTGTCTCACCTGAAAAAAATGCAATTTACAAATACAAGTATTCACTCGTAATTTTCTTGGAGAAAAACCAGAAATTATTCAGTTCAACAACTTAAAGTACCCGCAAAGAAATACCTTTTTATCAGGTTTTGACAGTATACGTTTTGGTAGTCTACCAGTCAAGTCCCATACCAGCGTGTATCAATAAACAGAAATCAATATTTAGATACAGGTGCAATTGCTTACAGTGTTTCCTGTAAAGATATCGAGAAAGAGCTGCTGATGCGATCCCTATCAAAACATCATTTACAGTCTGTGAAGACAAATTATCATTATTACAATATGGGCATTATGCTATCATATATCTATTTACTTATCCAATACAAAAGGAATTGAGAAAACAAAGATTTTACATGCCAGAATGCAAAAAAGCAATCTCTTTCGGACAGTGAATTGGTAAAACGAATTCTCAGCTCAGAGGTGTCTACTTACAACAGTTGATACTGGTTACAGAGTTACACCTAGTGGAAACTACTTAAGAAGTAACTTTTTTTATCCTCCCTTACAAGTCTATAAATAAGAAAGGTGACTATTAATAAGACATCAATTGCAGCAAGAAGTTCATTTCCATTGCCAGGTGATACAGATGCAGCATGTAACTATAGAAATGTTTGATATTATATGTACCATTGCAGCCAAGAAAGCTCCCATTAGTTTAAAGGAGCAAAAAGAAGTTAAATGTATTTGCAGCAATGAGTAACTGGCATTAGACTGTATACAGTAAAATTAGAATGCAATCATAAAAAATGAAATAAATTGAAACTTACACAGCCCATGGCATTTTTAACAGTCTTGATGTCATCTAGCCTTATTGTTCGGTGCACAAACCGTTTCCTGGCATGCTCCACCCCTTTCTGTCCCTTCACGGGTGTCTCTGTATCCCTTAGAAACAAAATGGTAGCAACAAACAACAGCAGATCAACAATCGTGTGCCAAAGAAGAACTATAAAGGAGAAGATCCACAGCATAAAAGCCCAAACCCCCTCCTTCGGCCTGGGCTGGGCATAGAGTGGCCCGGCACGATGTGGCAGCTCGGGTAGTGAAGGAAGCTTTGTTGGGTCCTCAGATTTTCTAGTGCATGCTAGTAGGAGGGAGGTGAGAGACATGCCGTCACCAAGCGAATGGTGACATCGAAACACTACAGTTGCTGCCGATTCGGTGGTAGGGATGTTGATGATGTGGAACTCCCAGAGAGGCCGATTATGGGCTATAGTTGTCACAGATAGAGCAGACACATAGTCCTCGACCAACCGGTCATTGGAGGAAGGAGAGGTGGAGTCCGTGGACAGAGGAGGGATGATGATGTGATCTTTCACATTTACTTCTACCGGTCTCCATCGAAGCACCTTCTTTTTGTATGATTCGTCGAGCACCTGCAATAGTAAGATATAATGAGAATTTATTCACAGTTGCTGTCCAATTTTTCTGCAATGTACGAAATCAGTATGTCGGCACTAGAATAATGCCAATTGTCATATCACTAATTACAAAATCACATGTAACCATCAAAGTTATGCTTTTAACTATAGAACTCTTTTATGTTGTCTGAAAAAAATGCAGTGTTTCAAACGACAATTCGTCAAACACCTCACGTGCATGTGAAAGGCATGAACTTATCTGTTTGTAGATTAGATTGCACACACCAATCAGAACACCACAACTGATGAACCAAATAATGAGAATAAACCAGGAAAAGTAGAAACAAAAAAAAAATGTGTATAAATCAGATGTAGCTTTTTTTTTAAAAAAAATCAGGCTATTCTGTTTAACACATGACGTGTCTAACAAACTCTGATGAAAACAGGGAAGGGATTTGAAGCTGCTTACAATCTCCCTCCGTCAAAAGTCGACATTTACGCAACAGAATTTGTTCTCTCCGGCCTTCTCAACAAACTTTGAACAAACTAATGTCTTCGCTTGCTATCTGAACCAACGGTCCAGATTAGATCTTAGAAATGAAGGTTACGTACTGTTGTTGTTTATTTTTAGCATAATATCCCTCTAAAAATCCAAAATTACGTATTCCTCTCTTCAAAAATCATCTACCTTATTTACTCTTCAAAATATATAAATGGAATCGACTAAGGGCCTGCTCTAGATACAAAATAAGAAGGGAAGGAAAGAGAAGGAACGTAAAGAAACGAAAGAGAAGGTAAAGAAAGTTATTATCCTTCAAATTGGAAGATAATAAAATCAATAGTTTCGATGAAATTAGTATTGGATTAAAGTAGGAAATTTTCATTATTATGAAATAATTTTTATTATTGAAAAAAAATTTGCATCTGAGTCCTGACTCCTGACTGATTGTTACATCAGATAGCTAGAGATCTTAAAAATTATCCTAAATGGACTTAGTACAACTAGTATGTGTACTGATATTAGCCTATTACTACATTTGAATGCATTTGCACTCTCTTTCACAACTGGATATCTGATATCACCATTATGTAGCTATCAGTAGTTAATATCAGCACCAAAGAGAATTTAATTTGTACAAGGTAACAAGGTAAGGGAACTGTGTCGGTATCTTATACTGTTGATTTGGTTGGATAAGAGCACGACATGCATGGAGCAGTATCCGAATCAGACATGAAACTCCGAAAGAGACTCCTGTGGTGTATCTCAGGCTTTGAACGATTTGGACCGTTAAAATTGTTTTATATACTAAAATATACTTAGAGATCAAACTTTACATTTTTAGAATTTTTTATTATGTTATCGAATGAGTATTAGTTATATAATTAGTTGATGAATTTGTTATATTTATTTTAATGACTATTTAATTATGTTAATTATGAAAAGTCTTATGAAAGCAATTGGGCCTTCATAGTTCACTACTGAGATTTATTTTATATTGTAGTTGTATTTTGAATTTATTGCGCCGTCAATTATGAGATTGATAGCAAATTAAAATATAAAGTTAATTATGTGTTTTATTTAAACAATTATAATAACATAAGTAATATATATGTTACAGTGAATGGTGAAGAGTAAATAATGAAACATTAAAAAAATTGAGTGCCAAATCTTATTTTTATATATTGATTATTTTATTTGAAGTATTGTATCATTTTAATGTGTTTGTATTTTATTATTTTTGTGTATTTCTATAATAATATTTTAATTTTGTAGAAATATTAATTTGTTAATTTGATATTTTCAAAATAATTAGGATATGTGGAAAATTAAATATTTCTTGAAAATCAGCGTTCATAATGATGTAGAAAAATTAAAAGCAATGTAAGTATATATCTTATGTCGAATACCGCTCTTTCTCGATTCGGGTCATTTCAAATTCGGATAATTATTGGTTCGGTTTCATACATATTCGGATACCTTTGATTCGAGTTTTGTGCAGGTTACGGGTCATTTCAGTTCAGATAAATTTATATTCGGTTACTAGTTATTTGCAGGTTTATTCATATTCATATATTTTTCAGATACAGTTTTACTACGGATTCAGATCATGTAGTTTTATATTTTTAACAAGTGCGAGTCAGTTTCAGATGTCAAGTTTGTCGGACGAACTTTTTCGATCGGGTCAAATTTTGCTAAGTCTATAAAAATAAATAAAAGAGCACTCGTGCACCATCCGAAATTACATATTATAATAAAGAGCCGTTGACAAATTTGGTTGCACCGATACTGGTTAATTAATCAAAGAAAAATGTTCCGTAGATACTAATATTGATACCGACTATCGATACCGATGTTATATATTATGCATATTTAGTTGAATAACTATGCACATTATTTGAGTTATTATGCATGTTATTTCATGTTATTTTTGTATTGCAAAAATTAGCATGTTAACAAAATAATGTGCATAATAACTCAAATAGCATGCATAACTATTTCAGTACAAAAAATAACATGCATAGTAACTCAAATAATGTACATAATAACTCAACTAAATGTGCATAATAACATCGGTATCGATAGTCAGTATCGATATTAGTATCTACGTATCAGCTCCCTAATCAAACTATTCAAATTCCAAAGGTTGTTATTTTTCTATTGTTTCCCCTCATAAATACCCGAGAACTTGGAAAATTATTACTAGTTGTAAGTAGCAATCTAACTTAAAAAAAGTCCTTTTCAAAAAGTAAAATATTATTTTTTGGGTACTGCTAACAATTCCCCTTAACCGACCCTATACGCGGCGTCGCGCCCCTAGTTTACGCTGACCTACAAACCCCTTGGTTTTGCTAATTTACGATAATTAGTGTTCCGCTTCAATCTGCTTCGCTGCTAGTAATATATTAGAAATTTTGTTGCATTTTGCTGCAGTTTTGCAACAATTTTGCTGCAATTTTAAATATAAAGACTTGATTGTTGTAAAATAGACTTGCATGCCACAATATAAAGACTTTCTTGTTCTAATATAAAGATTTGCAGATTCTAGTGTTGAGACTTGATTGTCATAATATAAAGATTTGCAATTTCTAATATAGAGACTTGCTTGTTCTAATATAAATACTTGCAATTTTAGAGAGTCAATGGTTCCAATATTAAGACATGCAGGTTTCAATATAGAGACTTGCTTGTTCCAATATAAAAACTTTCAAGTTTCAATATTGAGACTTGCAGATTTCAATATAGTGAATTGCAAGTTCTAATATTAAGACTTGCTTGTTCTTATAAAAATACTTGCTACTTCAAGAAACTTGTTTGTTCCAATATAAAGACTTGCAAATTTTAATATTGAGAGTTGCGAGTTCCAATATAGAAAATTGCAGCTTCAAATATAGAGACTTACTTGTTCTAATATTGAGACTTGTCAATATTGGTAAAATGACATGGATGAAAGTGAGCCAAGAGCAAAGCTGATGCAGAACAGATCTGATGGAGATGATGCGATGTGCCTAAAGATGAATAAACAATATAAAAGTGATGCAGCCACGATGGAGAAGAGGTTGCGATGCCACCGAAGATGAAAAGAAGATGTGTAGCAACAGTGGAGAGGAGGACGAGAGAGATCGAGAGGAAGAATTGGAAAAGGATAGAACTGAGAGAGGAAGGAGAACAAAAAATCGAAAATAAATTTGAAATTGGTAATGAATTGATCGATAATATCGGAAAATATTTTGTCGGTAGCGGAAGGGAGTAAGGAGGACGGGAACGAGGTGACGATATAATTACTCTTTTAATTTTTCAAGGGTGGTCACATAACAATTGTTATTTTGAACATTTTAACATTGAATTTTTAAATAATTAAGAATAATTTCAAAATTGTATAAAATCTATAAAAATATACTTAAACGTATATCATTCTATTTTAAATTGCATATAATTTAAATATCATTCCATGCTTCGTCAAACACTATAATATAAATATGAACTATTGTAAATTTAATATAATTAATAATATATGATGAAATATCAAACTATAGTTGAGATTAATAGGCTTTGAGTCCTGTAAATTACAAATACAATAACTAAACTGTCAAATTTATTATAAAGTATAGCTTATTCATAATGTCGTTAGCAATAGAATTTGATTGTTAATAATGTCGTTAGCAATAGAATTTGATTGTTAATAATGCCGTTAGCAATAGAATTTGATTGTTAATAATGTCGTTAGCAATAGAATTTGATTGTTAATAATGCCGTTAGCAATAGAATTTGATTGTTAATAATGCCGTTAGCAATAGAAAGTAGATGTAACACGTGAAACTACTCATCAGTTGATGGGCGAGCCTTAGAGGCAAAAATGTCCTCCTAGATATTTTTTTAGATAAAAGTAAGAGTCAAAATTATTCAAATTTAAATGATTTAAAGTTTTTATTTAGATTTTGAACTTGTAATCCCACACTTCCACGCATAGAGAATATTACTCTTAAAACACATCGCAGGATCCTTTTTAAAAATTTGAGACTACACTTTTTGAAAAAAAAAACTCAAAAGAATACGTTTAAAGTCATGCATAGTTGTGAAACTAAGCCACGACTCAAATTTTTTTCCAAGTCTTGGAAATTATGTTTATAAAAAACTGAACACGTGATATGACTAAAAATAACTATCGAAAAAGGAAAGCTAATTTTCTATTATGATGTAGGCAACAACGGTTCAAATTTAATTTAACAGTTCGATATTATAAAATTTAATTTGCAAAATTTTTAATGCAAATTAAAGATTGCTGAGCCAGGTTTATAGATTTAGACCTTGTAGAGTATTATGTCGGTGATGAATCTACTAACTAATTAAGTTCATAAAAAATATTTAAAACGGAAGCATGAAATATTGGAATTAACAAATGAGCTCGTGCCGTTGTGTCATTGTGTGCATGTTTTCAGATGTGTACCTAGAATATAAAAATATCCTAGTCAACAGTTCACAATTAAAGTAAAGCTTGAAATATTTGAATGATGACCTGTTAAAAACTATAATTGTTGACGCACCCAATAAAGTAGTACCTAACGCAAATAGGCAAGCACCGCTGCTACGTACCAGCGACGGCGATTGCAATGGAAATTATTGTCTTTTACCTCCTCTCCCCACACTATTTTTAAATAAGAAAAATATTTTCTCTCTCTTTTTAATTAAACTAGCACTGTATCCGCATCACGACGATCGTGATAACAGAGAATTCACATTTTTCGAAATAAAAATTATTAGAAATAATCAGTTTTTCTGAATTCTCACCTCTGCTTTCTGCTCATACAGTAACTGCTACAACACTACTACAATATCAACGTACAAAAACTAATCATTTTTAGTTTAAACGCAAAGGTGCATCACTTAACCAAGTTGTGAGGAAATAAGAGAAAGGTAAACTATTCACTGATTGGATCCCGCAAATTAAGCTGACTTTATAAAGCCTAAGATGCAATCATGCTAACCACAACTTTCGGAGGACTAAAGTGCAAAGTGCAAATTTAAAACAATGATGAACAAGAACAAGATGAAGGAAACTACTCGATCAACTTTATACACGACTTATTAATTATTACGCCCAAATAATTTGAAGGAATTTTATGTAAATAATTGAAAGAAATTTTATGTTAAGAACTGTTTATATCTATCTGCTGGCCTATGCCGACATTAAAAAATGGAAAAAACAAGAAATTAAAGAGGTGTATATATAATATATATCTCACCGGTATACTCGAGAAGCGCGGATGTCTCACGAGAGTCGCCTGGAGGCCTTCGATGAAGGTGTCGACATTAATCAGCGTGGTAGTTCCTAAGATGGTAATTATATGACAATTGAAGTTTGGCTCGTGGAACAACCGTCCGGCCGGACTCACGGGCTCGCCTTCCCATTTCGTCGGGCTTGTGGCGGCTTCTTCCTCTGCGGTCGGTTTGGTGTTGATCTTCGGCGGTCGTTTGCTCAGCTGTGATTCGTCATGGGAAGCAGCCATGAGAAAGGAGAGGGTCAAGATCTCTTTTATTCTTTATATGTTTCAAAGAGAACTGGTACAAATGGTTGGAGAAGTTGGAGGAAAGGGAAGATGTCCGAAGACTACGACTGCGAAGGGAAATAAGTAGCGTTAATATACGAGTACTATTAATTAATAACTATATGCTGACTTTTTGTTTCCACTTCCACGAAAATATTTAGGCAGCTGATGCGGATATCATATTTGATATCGATTTTAAATATCTTTCATATTATTTGAGTTATTATGCATGTTATTTTTTTGTAGCGAAATAGTTATATATGTTATTGATTTTATGGCAAAAACTTTGGTACTCCAAAAAATAGGTACATTGGATACTCAATCACATCTGGACCGTTTAATTCATCGAGATTGGTGAAAAGTGATTCACTTTAACTTTTGTTGCATTTCCCAAGAAATCACTTTTCACCAATCTTGATGAATTGAATGGTCCAGATGGAATTGAGTACCCAGTGTACCCATCTTTTGGAGTACCTAAGTTTTTGCCTGATTTTATTATGTATCTTTAGTTGAGTTATTGTGCACATTATTTGAGTTATTATGCATTTATTTTTTATACCGAAATAGTTATACATGTTATTGATTTTATATGTATCTTTAGTGGAGTTATCAACCATATTATTTGAGTTATTATGCACGTTATTTTTGTAATGAAATAGTTATTCATGTTATTTTTTTGTTACTGAAATAATTATGATATAACATGCATAATAACTCAAATAATGTGCAAAATAATTTAATTAAATATGCATAATAAAATCAGTATCTATAGTTGATATCAAATATGATATCTACGAAATATTATCCATATTTACATGCTCTCTATATTTATTTAATGATTTAGGATATAGGCAAATGGCAACTCTATATATAGGAAGGATTAGGATATGAATTTTTTCAGTGCTCTTCTGAGATATTGATCTGAGCACGTCCGGAAGTCTACATGGTAATCAGCCATTCACTATTCCTTACAGTATATTATTCATCTAAATCATCTGTTTATGCAATTATCAATAATTACTGTTTTTTAAGTCTATACAAATATAAATATGAAGGGATCATAAAAAATGGTGTGTTTCTTTTGACAATTTTAACAATACAGTTTATTTAATTTAAAAATAAAATTAGAAAACAATAAAATTTTCTTTAACTTATAAATTGTGTGTTTTAAAGTTCATAATTTAATTGTTATTTGATAGTTCATCAAACACCATTAAATTTTATGATTTAAAATAAATATCAGATAACACTCAGACTATGTGAAATGTTAAACACAAATAATATATAAATGTAATAATATATCTATATTTTTTATTTGTAGCATATTTATTTTAATTTTTATTGTCAAAAGTATCAAAATAACCATCTTCAAGAAAAAAGATAACAATAGCGCTCATTTTTTATACGCTTCATGAGGACAATTTTATAGAATACCATTCCTCTTAAAAACTTTGAACAAAATGTCCCTCTTTTAAATTCTTTTTTAAAATGTCTTTGTGGGTTTGCTCAAAAAAAAAAAATTTGCTCAAAAAAATGTCTTTGTGGGTCCCAACATACTCTTTTTTTTTCCTTTCTCTTACTTTTCCTACTCTTTACTTCTTCTCTTCTGCCAACATTTGTGCAAATTACTTCTTTTTTCACTATTTTTTTGACTCATTCTAGTATCCCATTTTATTCAACAGATTTTTCATGTTTCAAGTGCCTAAATTTTAAATCTACACCAACGTTGAATGTACAAGTTCAAATAAAATTTCTAAGAATTCATGTCAAAATAAAACTTTGGAAAGTATTTGCTACTTGCTATTTAATTAATAAATTTTTAACATAGCAAAATTATTCACCACTGATTTAAATATACCAACATATCAATTTAACTAAATTTACGAATATTTGAACATTTCTAGGAATTCATGTCAAATAAAACTTTGGAAAGTACTTGCTACTTGCTATTTATTTAATATTTTTTATATCGCAAAACTATTCAACGCTAATTTAAATATACCAGCATATCAAATTTATAAATATTCGAATTAGACCAATAAAACTTGATCAACGTTGTTAACCAGATTTACAAATTTTGCATTTATAAATTTTCAAATGTTACATTTCTTCCTCACTTAAAAATAAATTCCGTCCTCAAAATTTCATGTAACACCATATGTAACATTTCTCCCTCACTTAAAATAAATTTCGTCCTCAAAATTCTACATAGCAGGAAAAATATTTAATATGATTAATTATTCACTCAAATATCACCTTAAGGTATTTATTTAATATAAATTATAAATAATAATGCACCACGTTTGCAGTATGTTAGCAATATTTCTTAGTTTAAATATATTCCTTAAAAAATATCATATGGTCATCGCATCCGCTCCACCATCTCGTTCATTTTCTCAACAGAAGATGTTGCTTACACTAGAAATTCATTAATTCAAATATTTTAAACTTGTTGCATAATATTTTAGTGAAAGGAAAATGTTTCGCAGATTTCAACTTCGATACCGTCAGTGATATCAACTGGACACGTCCAGTTGAGTTCCGACGAAAATTTGTTTTACTTATGATGCATATTGTTTTCGTTATTATGCATGTTGTTTTCGTTATTGTGCATCTAATGACATGCATAACAGTTTAATACTTATGATTTATATGCTAAGTTCAATATGTTTTCTTGTTCTGTTTATGATTTATTATGAAAATTTGTTTTACTTATGATGCATATTGTTTTCTTTATTATACATTTTGTTTTTGTTAATGTGCATCTAAAAACATGAATAACAGTCAAATACTTATGATTTATATGCTAAGTTCATTATGTTTTTTGTTATACTTATGATTTATTATGTTTTCGTTATTATGCATGATGTTTTTGTTATTATTCATGTTATTTGTATTATTTTGCATGTTATTTACTTGCATAATAACAAAAAATAACATGCACAATAACAAAAACAACATGCATAATAACTAGAACAACTTTTCAAAATAAATGCAACTGGATTCGTCCAGTCCGCATCGATGAGCATAGCGATCCGCGTCGGTGAGCATAGCGACATTCGTTTTCAGTGGAGCGTCTGATCAATTATATGCATAATAACAAAAATAAAATGCATAATACAAAAAACAACATGCATCATAAAAACAACAACATGCAAACTGAATTCAACTGGATCTGTCATGTTGGTATCGATGGTGGTATCACTGAGGGTATCGATATATCAGCTTGCTAGAAGGAAAGAAGTAAAGAGGAGGGAAAGTAAGAGAAAGGAAAAAGAAAGAAGTATATTGGGACCCATAAAGACATTTTAACAAAGAATTTAGAAGAGAGACATTTTGTTTGAAGTTTTCAAGAGAAATGACATTATATAAATTGTCCGCTTCATGAATAGAGTTGCCGGTGGACAGAACAAGTCAGCGGATTCACTGCTATTTTATAAGATTCACTTGGAGATCATATATTCTGTAACACCCAAATCATATTTAAAATATTAGAAGAAACATTATTGATTAACAAATTTTGAATTCGGATTATGACTATGAATTCAAAAAATAATGCACACAATTCTGAACGATTCACGTATAGATCCAATAAGCTATTGTGTATTGTAGATATATATCCATTACATCACTTTTTTATGAATTTGGTAAGTTTAAGTGACCTTAACCCAACTACGGTATCTATTAATCGACGTTGAAAGCTTACATCAATATGACTCCGTGGCCCAATGGATAAGGCGCTGGTCTACGGAACCAGAGATTCTGGGTTCGATCCCCAGCGGAGTCGAAAATTCATTTCATGATTATATTTTGAGTGAATTGCGACTTTATGCCTCATTTTGATCGAATTTCCTCATGACAAGCCTCAGGCCTGGAAGCTAAAATTCAATTGGAAGAATTATCTTATTTCTCGTAGTGAGAAAGAAACACAAATATTTGACTTGGACAGATAACTATCACGTCAATAAAAACAAGGGAAAATTTGCAAAATGCCACTATAAAATTGTGCAATTGTTAAAATGCCATCAGAAAGTTTATATTTGTCAAAATGTCATTAAAATCAAAAACCTGTTTTAATTATGCCATTATCTCTTTTTAATCCGATTTAAAAATTCTAAACTTTGTTAATACCTATAATACCCCGTGCCCTTGCTTGCAGTGCAGTCCCCAGCCAGAAGGAGATGCTTTGGTTTAGCAACCCGGGGTACCTGACCAATCTTCTCCATTTCTTACTGGGCCCGACGAGTCGGTTGTAGTTTCACCAGCGGTCTTTTTACTCCCTTCATCTCCAATTTCACACTATTGATGAATGAGGGACTTAAAAAGGAAAGTAAATTAGAAAATAAGATAAGAAAGAAGATACTGAGCTACCAAGAAAAGAAGTGCGCCGGGAAGCATGTACCAACTGGAATAAGTTCATGGCAAGATGTGGATGGTGTTCATGTTGGCCAAAAGAGTGGCGGGCGGCGCAATTCAATAAAAAAAGGGCTTATAATCTCAAGCTATAGCTCTCACCTACAGCTAGTAAGTCTGCTGGTCTACATGGTGGTATAAATGGAGGTAATTACTCGAATTGAACTGTTTATGTTCTTCTTTAACTTATACTAGACACCACGGCTTTGGATGATTGTTTTTTTATTAATTTGGACAGGAAACAAATAAACTGATTCGAATCGATTTTCCATGAGATATTGCACTGTATTCTTCTTTATCTCCCTCCTTAGCTCTTGCACTACTTAGACTTGCTGTGAACGATTTTCCATGAGATATTGCACTTGAATTCATAGAAAAAAGTTCTTTGAGGGAAATGCATATGACGACACAGTCATCGATTTGGAAGATTGGGTGGTCCTGTTTCCATGCTTTAACAGCACGGTTCACCAGATTCTTGGCCGCATCAGACGGTCTTTTAGTCGACGAGACTATCTTGGCAACTTGCTGGTTGGATAAAGAAAGTTTAGAATGGACTGTACTGAATTCAAGATCTGGTAGGGGTACTATTGGTATTAAGAAAGTTTAGAACTCTTAAAATCAATTAAAAAAAGATAATGTCAGAATTAAAATAAGTTTCTGATTTTAATGGCATTTTGATAAATATGAAATTTGTGATGGCATTTTGACAATTGCATAATTTTGTAGTGGCATTTTGAAAAATTTCCCTAAAAACAAACATGTGGTGCTATGGCAGTGGCGGGTTTGCATTTTTTTTTTCAGGATTGTTCAAAATATAGGAATTTTTTTAGAATGATTCAAAATGATACATGTTTTTTTTTTTCAAATTATAAGCATATTTTGAATAAAATATCAATTGTATGGTAATTTTTTTTCTAGAGTGGTTCAGTTAAGTAATAGTGGCTCCGCTGCTATGGTGCATGCAATAGGAATGAAGTTGAATAAAAACACACATGAATGTAAAAAATATACGGAGCAGATCTCTCGATGGAATATCAAACATCGTCAAAAAGCAGCGTAATGCGGTAATGGAATGGCACACAAATGAAAAATCCATAAAAACAAAATAATGCCTAAAGCAAATGAATAAACAAAAAAAGTTTAAGACTGGAAGGATCATCAAACGATAACTGAAGAAAACATCAGAACAAAAGGAAAATAAATGAAAACAGTACACCTGCTGGCAAAAAAACAAAGATGAAAGAAAGCTGCAAGAAACATCGGGTGCAATATATTTGTTAGAAGCATCAGCTAGCTTTCATGGTACCAACGATATGGAACATCGTACCGTTACAACAAGGAGAGAATATGATAGCGGGCCAACTAATACAAGATGGGCCACACTAATTGGGCCAACAGGTCACATGAGATTATTAATGTAGACCCATCTATGACTAGTGGGACCCCTGAGTCAGAAATGGAGGCGTAGGGACTGCATCAACTGGAGACGATGGTAGTTGTTAGTTGAATTCGAAAGAGAGTTGGTTACTCGTCAGAGGAGATGTTGTGAAGCTGTATTTTACCATTTTACTCATATACTTTATAATTAGCTGCTGTAAATCGTCTAATATATAAAGACGATTAGGTTTCATTATTATGTTGTTGAATCTTTTGCTCAAGCTTAACCAATTTCATCTATTTTGCTCATGTATCTTTTCTCTTTTCAAAACTTAGTTCAATAAAGATCTTTCATAAATCCAAATTTCTTCTCGTTTATTTCAATTAGCGTTGGTTATTACTCAATCTAATCTTGCTTAGCTCAATTTCTTATTCGAGATCATCACAAGTGGTATTAGAGCCTATGACCGCAACACTCAATCCACCAGTCTGTATGCTCAAATCCAAAATGGAAAAGGCATTAGATGATCTCCGAGCTCAGCTAGCTCAACATCGATATGATCTTGATAAACGATTCGACGAGGAACGTGAAAGAGCCCGCAAAGAACATGATGAAGAAACTAAGCGTGCCCGACGTCAGGCAGCTCAAAATCATGATCTCCTAGTTTGATATGTTGCTGATCAATTACATCTGAGTAAAGATCAGCTTGCTCAAACTCTGGCAGAACAGTTTGAAGAAAAAATCAATCGAATGGAAGAGAGATGGGATGTTATTATTCGAGGACATACAACAAGAGTTGGGGGTGATGATGAGGATGCCATATTTTCCCACCTTAATCTATCTCTTCACAGAAACAATACTTATTGTACCCCTACCGTTCCTAACTCACATACAGACTCTAGATTCATCCTCCCTCGATCAGATTTTCCTATCTTCTCTGGTACTAATCCACTAGAATGGTAAGAAAATGTCAATCCTACTTCGACTTGTATCATGTTCCTGATGTTGCCAGATCACAGATGACATCTCTCCACTTCAAAGACAAGACTAGTGAATGGTACGGAGGATTTTTGTTAGAACATAAACCCCCTGATTGGGGTGAGCTTTCCAGGCTAGTTAGGAGAAGGTTTCAAAAATGCATTTTTAAAAATGCACTTGAAGAACTAAAAGACTTACACCAAACTAGTGATGTTGAATTGTACACGGATTCTTTTGAGAAAATTAAATCTAAACTATTATTAGAAAATAATCACTTCTCTGAACAAGATTTTATTGATTGCTTTGTTGGGGGGGGGGGGGTAAATGAGGAAATCAGGCCCTTTGTCAAGGCAATTAAACTTATAACTCTTGATGATGTGTATGAGTATGCCTTATATATGGAGGTAGCAATTGATTCCCAGTTTAAACGCCTGGAACAGTTTCAGAAACCAACATCACAGGGTAATACAACCTATTTCAAGCCTTTTCCTGACAAAATGAAGGGAGTTGACCAAAAAGCCCTTGCGTGGTACCAACCTCTAAGCCATCAGTAGTTGACCAAAGAAGAGCTTTAGGCCTTTGTTTCAAATGTGGAAAAAAATATTTCCCATAACACCAATGCGAGGTAAGGAGCCATTGGAACAACAAGGCAATTTTGAATTAGAATGGACAACTTCACATCCTCCTGATGATGAGACTGAGGAGGCCATTGTCTCTCTACACACCACAACTGGGGTACCTTTCCTCAATACCATGAGATTTAAGGGTACAATTGGAAATACCCCTGTATGTGCTTTGGTTGATAGTGGAAGAACACATAATTTCATTGATCCAAATGTTTTACATGCTCCAGATTGCATCTTTGTAGAAACCTCACCAATGATTGTTATGGTTGCTAATGGGGCTAAGATGGTGACTGATTCCAAGTGCCTAGCATTGGGGTTTTCCATACAAGGTCATGAATTCAAGAGTGACCTGAAGTTTCTTCCCATTAAGGGCTATGATGTAATACTTGGAATGGATTGGTTGTCCCAGTTGGGGCCTATGAAAATTGACTGGGGTCAAAGGTGGATAAAATTTGAAATGGAAGGGCAGCTAGTCAAACTTTATGTTCAATCTAAAAATGCCACAATTTCCATGTGCCAAGGGCTCAGTCTAGAGAAGGAACTAAAGGCTAACAGTGAGGTGCTCTTGGCCCACATTTGGGTATGTATCAGTCAAGTCCATATGAATTCTACTACTCACCCAGAGCTCTCCCCCATCTTCACTCAATATGCAGATGTCCTTGCTGACATCACTGGGTTACCTCCACCCAGACAAATTGATCACTCAATACCTTTGTTACCAAATGCTAAACCAGTCAATATTAGACCATACAGATACTCACACTTCCAAAAGATTGAGTTGGATAAAATCATAGAAGAATTACTAACTAATTCAATCATCAAGCCTTCTTCCAGTCCTTTTGCCTCACCAGCTTTATTAGTAAAGAAGAAGGTGTTAGAATATGTGATGGAATTTTTTACTAATTTGCGCAAGATTAAGGTCAAATAGTTGTGAGGAAGTGCTTTCAATTCAATTTAAATCTTTTAGACCTTAATCACCTGGTCAATTAATAGAGCAAACAATCAATCACAAAAGTTAAGATCAAAGAGCTAAAAGAGATAGAGAGAGAGAGAGAGTGAGTGAAGAGAGAGCAATCAAGAACAAGTGAACACGCTATGTAACATGGCTGCCTATCAAAAGAAATTTGGCCTACATCCACGGGTCTTCTGAAATAAAACGCCTTCCGGACTGTTTCACTATAATCAAGTATCTTTTACAAATGGGCGGAGATGATCTTTGACTTCTTCTAACACAAGTAAGCCAATCTTCTTCTCCTAACTCAATGCACGAGACAACACCTCAATACACCGCTATAAGGTCCGATTGACTACACAATCAAGGACATTGATGCACCACATGACAACACAAATGTGGTGCACCAAATGCTAAATAATTAGCTAAAGTATATGTTCTCGAATAGACAATAAGAGAATAAAAACTATCCTAAGCAGGTTTAGATAGCTGGATGAGAAGGCTCTTTGGCTCTTTCTGGTGCTGAATTTCTGTTGGAAGCTTGTGGGGAGGTTTTCAGCACCTTGCTGGTTCGTCTCTGCATCATATATATAGGTTGGGCACTTCTTGGAGTCTTGGAACCTTGGATTTGTGTTGGAGCATTACAGAAACTCGCTCAGCTCGTTATAACGCCTTGGAACTCGTTATAACAGGTCTGGGACCCGTTGGGACGGGTTGGTCAAGCGTTACAGTAACGCATGCCTCTACGAGGCTTTGTTTTGCTCCAAAAATGGCTCTAGTGTTACAGCACCTTCTGTAACTCGTTATGACACATTATGACCCGTTATAACGGGTTGGTAATGCTTGGAACTTTTAGGGTAAATGTCTTTCTTCAAACGGCAATAACTCTTGACTCGTAACTCCGATTGTTTTTCAAAGCATTGGAAAGATCTTGACAAACTCTACATTTATTCTCAAAGCATCACCTGCAAATTCTTAACAGAGAAATAGTTAAATTCAAGTTTATTTGCAAATCAACAAACTAAACCATTACGACCGTAGTCACCCTTGACTACGATCGTAACCTTCACATACAGAGCACACAATTGATTCTAGGAGTGAGTTATTTTTGGTTTCTGCACTAGCTATGGTCGTAATGACACTGATTACGATCGTAACCAGAGGCATCATAACAATTTATTTCCTATTTTTTGAGGGTTTTTAGTAGTTGTTTCGAGATTCTAGGCTTGAGTATAAATAGGAGATTCCATAACAGAACAAGGTTCATATTTTTAGGGTTTAGTTCTTCCATTATTCACATCTTAGAGAGAGAAAGAGAGATCTCAGAGAGAGAAGAAGAAGAGACTTGGACTTCATCATCCATTCCCTTGGTTTATTCCTTCTTTCTTTCCTTTTATTTTTTTAGATTTACTTGTTGTATGTATCTAGTCATGTTGGACTAGTTCTATTTAGGTTTTCTAGGAAGAACTTGAAACTTGTTGTTTGTTTACTTGGTTTATATATCTTATTTGATTGTTTTGTCATATGGCTTGTACTTGTTTTAATTGTTTGTGATCTTGATCAAATTACATACTTTATGATTTAATAATTGAAATTGAGAAATAGAATTGTTAGATCCCGACCAAAAGTAGCAAGGTAGATAATAATCTAAGTACCGAAACGTGACGATTGTTGTCTATAGGCCTAACCTAATTGAATTGAGGAATTGTATCAAGTACCGATAGGTGAATTGTAATTGTTTAAGTTAATTAGGACAATTAGATTTTAATGAATTTAGACTAGAATGACCAAGTACCACGAGATGAAAATTGTTCTAGTTTAGATAAATTGTTAATATAGAAATATACCTTAATACCAAAATTTGTTAATTGCGCATTCATAATACAAAGCAACCATTAATCAAACAAGTAGATATCAATAAGTGTATTGTAAACCCTAGAAACTCTAAGTTTCTCACTTTATAATCTCTAGATTCGTGTAATTGTGTTCAACTTAGACTAAATTTCCTAAACAACCAAAAATCTAACATCATCCTTCACCTTAATAAAAAACCAATCTTTTATTTTACTTTTCAAGACTTGAATTGAATTTAATAAAATCTAAAAATAAAACCGATTTATCCCTGCGAATTCGATCCCTAAGTACTATAATAGAACGGTTGTATGCTTGCAACCATAATTTAGAAACTAAGGTATTAAAACAAACACATCACCCATCCCGTTATATTGGGTCCTATAATGGATTGAAGGATTTTTGTAACGCAAGATGCTATGAATCCATATTTTAAGATCCAAGAAGTGTTGTGCCTATATAAACTTGACCTCTTCATTTCATAAGACTAAGAAAACTAACCCCTAAGTTTACAAGCATACATATAGCACCAGGAAGAGCACAAAAGCCTTTTTCAACAAGCATCCAAACCATACAGTTTAAATAGCCATTGTTCATCGTCTAATTGTCTATTCGAGCTAGTTTGTTCTACTTGTTTGTTTGATTCGTGTTGTATTGTCAAGCAGATCATTCCTTGCTTCGGGTTGTGTTGTCAACCGAAGCCTTTTTAGTTATACCTTGCAAGCTTGGTGTTGCAATTGCAAGGGTCTTGGAGCCTTTTGGATAAGCTCCCTTTTTGTAAAACACTTTTGGTTATAGTGTTTGGTCCTGGTATGTTGATCTCGGGTGTCCCATGGAGTAGGCCTAATTTATTTTGTAGGTCGAATCACGTCATATTGTGTGTTCTTTATGTTGGCTCAAATAATGTCTTGTATTTGTTGATTTGCAAAACGATCTAGAATTTTACAAAACTTTGTCTTTTCAGAATTTTTTGTAGGAAATCTTCAAGAGAAGTTTTGAGGCTTCAAACGATCTCAGATGGGCCTAAAAGTGATACAGTACGGGTGATCCCAATATTGGCCGTAGATTTCGTGGTGAGCTTTCCAACGCCACGAAAAACGCTGAAATCGAAGTTACGAGTCAAAAGTTATGGTCGGTTTGAAGATTAAGACAATCAAGACTAGAAGATCAAGATCAAAATGAAGACATGCTTAGGTTATCTAGATTTTAGTTTATTTAAATTTGAGAGTAAAAAGAGCAAGAAAATCCAAACCAGACAATACATAGCGTTATAACACTATCTTGGCGTTATAACGCTACCTGACCCAAAACAGTGAAACCAGGCCAAACCAGACATCGATCCAAGATACCGTTATAACGCTATATCTAGCGTTATAACGCCAGAAAGCTGAAATGTTCAAAAGAATATATCTTAAATATAAGTTAAGTTTAGGAATATAAACTTTATTTGATCAAAAACATCATTTGGATTAGTAGCAAAATAATTTACACCATTTCCAGAGAACTTGGTGTTATAATGCCAAGTTTGGCGTTATAACGCCAAAGTGACCAAGAGCCAAAATTTGACTAAGTCTTGGAAATTTTTTTGAGTAGATTTCGGATAGCGTTATAACGCTATTTTTAGCGTTATAACCCTAGACAATATTCCAACGGTCAAATTTGTGGTCCAGACCCAAGATAGCGTTATAACGTTATGTTTTGTACATAGCTTAACGTTATGTAAAAGTTGTACGATCAAAATCCAACGGTCACATTATTTGTCCTGACCCAAGATAACGTTATAACTCTATGAATTGCACATGAAATAGCGTTATAATGCTATATTTCGCAGAAATACTTTTGGCCAGAATTGTACCCTATATATACCTTTCTTCTCCAACAATTGCAACTGTTGGTTCTATTAACTCAAAACTATTTTGTCCATCATTGTTGAGCTTAGTTCTAATTAGCCAAATCCTTGCTCTAGTCCCAAGTTTAATTAGTTAAATCTAATCTAAGGATTATAGAGAGATAGTTTGTTTGAGTGATTATCTAGCTTAATCTTTCGATTAGCCAATTGTCAAATTGTGAGTGTGTGTGTGGCCTTGAGCTCCACCGGAGTGTGTAAGTGAGTTCAAGGTAGTCGGCTCGATTCTCCACCGGTGTGTGTAAGCGAGATAGAGTCCGGCGTCGGGTTAGGGTTGGCGGCTCCACCGGTGTGTGTAAGAGAGCCCCAATTCCGAAGTTGTACGCTAAGCAAGTAGATTTTTGTTTAGTGGAGCAGACCAGGCTTGTTACCGCAAGAAGCGAGGGCACCGAGACTCGGAGATGTAGACGAGGCATTCGTGCAAGCCGAACTCCGTCAACACGCTATTGAGTCATTTTCTCTTCCATTATCTCTATTTATATTTACTCAATTCAATTAGTTTAATTGCTTGATTTGTTTGTGAATTGAATTGAGTTGTGATTGAATTGCTTGATTAGGGAATTAATTAAAATTGCTTTATGAATTGCTCAATTGAATTGCTTGTCATACTTTGTGAAATTTGCAATTAGGTCCCTATTAGGTTGAATTGATTAATTAGTTAAACACTTAGGTCCCTAAGTTATAGACTTTGCTCTCTTGCTCTTGTCCTTACTATATTTAGATTACTTGACTTGTGAATTAATTGAATTGCACCAAAACTTGTGAAATTGTTAGGTGATTGAGGTCTTGATAATTCTTGAATACGCTTCCGCACTTAATTGTAATACTAAACCGCTTACTTTATCCAAAATAACATATGATACCATCTAACAATAGGTCATTTGTGAATGGAGCGACTTGTTGTACTTATTGCTCCAATGCGCACAATTGGCACCATATCAGTTCTTAAAAGAGGGTGGAGTCCCCGAAGGAAGAATGTTAGATATAGTAGGTTGTGGTCCCATATTATTCATATGTAGTGCCGAGAGATTTGATACTGAGTGTACCTAGTGGAGGTGCTCGACGCTTCCTGAGATTGAGAGAAAGTAGAAGAAAGTGGACGATAGTTAGGTTGGAAATGGTGAAAAGAAGGGTTAGTAACAAGCTGTTGTTGAAAATAATTTACGGGTGGAGTGTAATATGCAGGATAGACAAGAATCGAATGTGGTTGCTCTGGAACGAGTCGCCAAGAGAGAGAAGGTAACAAAGTTCCCGAGTTTGAGAGATTGGTGGTGTTAGTTGGTATGTGTTTATGACAAGTTGAAGTATTGTGATAGTTGTTGGTCCCATGCTAAGATAAGATGGTTGGGAATCATGGATCTCTGAATCTCCTGATCCTGAGGGGTTGGTGGATGAGTTCAGGTAGATCGAGTGTTGAAGGAATGTCAAATTCGAGGGGGTTATTGTCTCAGATATCTGGGCAGAGGTAACTCCTTGCCCAACATTGAGGTTTGGTAGAGAATTGGATGCCAAGGGAGGGGGAGTGGTACGAGTCATCTTGAGGCTGACGACTATTTGGTCATTGGAAAGAATGATTTGAGTTCTAAAAAATCAGTGAGAGACGAAAGCCCCAATGATCTCGACTCTAAGTATGCCAAGCCGAGAAGACAGTGAAGAATACAAGAGAGAGAAAATAGCGAAAATATGAAAAATTGGCTATCCTAAGCAAGAGAGCTAATCCCCTTTCTTAGTCGCTGGGATCTTATATTTATAGATCCAGACGAAAATAGGTTAGATTGAGCGAATCATTGTTGTTCTATAAGCATTCTTGGGTCTGTACGAGTTGATTATAATGAGGTCCTATTATCAACGATTTATAAGCATATGAAATTCTATAAAATTTAGACCCATCTGATAAAATAACAAAAAAAATAAAAAATTAGTCTCTAAGTAGATTTTAGTACAAAAAAATCAATAGTTTGAATCAGCAATTTGTATTTTAAAATTCGAAATATAAGCCGTAAGCACGACAGAGCCCGTGCTAATATAAGTATTCCTAACTCTTTATTATAATTTAAATGATTCAATGCGATATAATCGAATTTTTTTTTTGAATGTCCGGCAGTAGCGAATCAGAAGTGAACTGTTAATACTAACGTTGGAGCGCCGTGGGACCTTCCAATGTTCGTCGTTTTCTTGTTTCGCAGACGTGGACGGTCGGCAGCAAATGTGTTTATCATCAACTGACATCTGGGACCCATTAACCATTGACTCATTAGAAACCTGGAATGCACTACACAACACCATATGACGCATCGGCATATCTATAGAGAACCAAACCTCCCAAAAAGTTGAGTCTCCTCTTTCTCTCGTCTTCTCGATAGTAAAATTTCAAAATGGAAGTATAATTATTTTGAACAAAGAATCCATCAAATATCCTTGCGCACTCGGAACTTCTCCCAGGAACCGTCATAGATTGGTCCTTGCACGCGGTTCGATCGCAAATCGCCTTCACTCTCTCTTCTTAGAAGTCGACCAGCAACCAGCAACCAGCAACCAGCAACCAGCTCCGATCTATCTTCGTTCTCCTCTATCTAAAAGAACAGATCTGATCTTAGATCTGAGAATCTAGTCTAGATCCATAAACGATGGAGAATCTGATCTCACTGGTGAACAAGCTCCAGAGAGCCTGTACGGCTCTCGGCGACCACGGCGAGGATAGCGCGCTCCCTACCCTTTGGGATTCTCTCCCTTCGATTGCTGTGGTCGGAGGCCAGGTAACTAATCGTTTCTTTTGCCATATCTATTTAGGTTATCTACATCGATACCTCAGATCTGGTTCTCGCTTTGGTCCGGATTTGAAATTTTGACTCTAATACGTGCAACAAGATTTAGTCGCTGTCTATGCCCAAGTACATTTCTGTGAACTATATTTGTCAGCATGGTGATTGTTCCCTGTATGCTAATGAGGAAATAATACTACAATCTGAAATATTACCTGAATTTGTATATTTTGGTTCTAATCTTCATAAGGTTGTTGCAGCTGCTGTTAATTACATATTCCTAGGCTCTAATATTATCCCGTTCTAGCCTTAATTCTTTCCGTAGTAAAGGACAGAGGATAAGAGTACAGTTGTTTCAATTTCTCAATGTAACTCAAATCCAGCAACTTGTAATTATTGAATTATTGAACAAGTTTTTCCTTGTAAATTATCAGAGTTCTGGTAAATCTTCAGTGCTGGAGAGTGTTGTTGGAAAGGACTTTCTTCCTAGGGGTTCAGGTAATCTCACAAAGAATATGTACCAGTAAATAAAATATTTGACCTTCACTTCTGAAAAATGTCAACCGTAGAATGCATACCCTTGGCTATGAAAAAACTCTCATACCTTAAAATGAACATTATGGGTCTTTAAAAAGAAATCAAAAGAGGAAAATTTACATGACATTTCCGTAGTGCTTGGATGAGAATTTCTTTTACTTTTTTCCTCACATGACTATACTGGAGAAACTTTCTATTAGAAAGCATTAGAAGATTTGTTAGATAAAATAATGATTAATGAATAATGATAAAATATGTTTTGATCAATGTTTCCAGGTATTGTCACAAGACGTCCACTTGTGTTGCAACTTCATAGGTTAGATGAAGGGAGGGAATATGCAGAGTTCATGCATCTTCCTAGGAAGAGGTTCACCGATTTTGGTACATACTCAGTATCTCATAATGTTTCATGATTAATTGTAGCTTTTAATGAATGCAGGGAATTTATGAGCTGTATTAATATTATGAAAACACGAGTCTATACAGAATTGCACCGATAAGCTGCATGCTAAGAAACCTTTAGTCATCAAAAGTGCAGAAACTTTGTACTAGTTAGATCCAGTTATTATATAATTTGATTATACCAGAATGTTCTTTGGTGAAGTTTTGTAGCAACATTGTTTTGCAAAATGCAAGGCCTTCCTTATTTTTATAATTGTGCAGTATTTTTTCTTTCTTTGTGTAGTATGTACTACCTGCTTTGAATACGTAACTTTTAAGTTGCTGACTCCTTTGTTGACCTTATTTCTTATCTTACCTTATCTAGCTGCTGTGAGAAAAGAAATTCAAGATGAAACTGATAGAGAGACTGGTCGATCCAAAGCAATTTCTCCAGTTCCAATTCATTTGAGTGTATACTCTCCACACGGTAAAATACAACGTACTTAATATTTTAGAGAGTTATAATATAAGGCCAATGAGTAGTGGGCGCACCTCTACCTTAATGAATGACAAAAAAGATATACATTTAATTGAAATCTGACATGTTATGTGTTTTGAGTAGTTAATTGTCCCTCTTGGTACTTGACAATGCATTGCACTGTTTCTAACTCAGACACAAGTTGCACTTGCATACTTGTTTTCATCAGGTGGATGATTTGTTACTGAAATTTTCTCGATCAACTAAAAATAAAAAATTATTGACTATAGTTGCAAGATTACTTTGTCCATATAAAATTAGTTTTTCTTTGCATATAAATAAGAGCTTTCTTTGTCTTGATTTTTTCAAACAATGGCAGTTGTGAATCTGACTCTTGTCGATCTTCCTGGGCTTACTAAGATTGCTGTTGGTGAGTCTATTTTCCTTATTTTATGTTGCAATTCGGGTCTTTTCGTTGTAAACTTGTTGCTGAAAACTTTTTCCCTATGCTTTTCTAGAGGGTCAGGCTGATAGTATCGTGCAAGATATTGAAAACATGGTTCGCGCATACATTGAGAAGGTAATGTTTGCACTCTTATGTTCCTAAGCTATTTTATTTAATGATTGTTCTTAATTATGCCTTGTATGTTTTAGCTGTACATCTGTGGCATTATTCAGTCAATTAATTACTAAAACAAATTGTTGTTTCTGATATTACTTGGCACTTTCCTCGATGTTCTCCCTGTACAATTTTGATATGCATGTTCTCAACCTTATGCATAGAAATACGGCAGACAAACTTGACATCATTATGAATATAAAGGCCCGAGGTATGAAACCCTAGAAAAGCCTTTGCTCAGCTTAATGTGATATGATCACTTTTTATGGTTTAAAATCCTTGCTAAACTGCAGGTGCATTTACTTTTTGGCCTCATTTGGTTGACTATTTTTGTTTTTCTAAATGTATTTTCAGCCAAACTGTGTCATCCTGGCTGTTTCTCCAGCAAATCAGGATCTTGCTACTTCTGATGCTATCAAGATTTCCCGTGAAGTTGACCCAAAAGGTATTAATTTACAATGCAGGACAATGGTACTGATGCATTGTTATGACTAATCAAGCCTTCATCATATTAAAGCAGTTTTTGTTTGTCAAGTGTAGGTGAAAGAACAATTGGTGTGCTTACCAAGATTGATCTCATGGACAAGGGGACTGATGCAGTTGATGTAAGTCGCTTTTCTTCTGTTTTGTACTGTAACCATTTATACTGTTATAGTTCTGGAATTATGCCTCGAATTAAGAGAATTAAGACAACTTGTTTGACTTATTTTCTCTATTTGATGTCACATGAAGGTTATGGATTAATATATTTACCTGATATTTGAGCTTTAGATATGAAGAAGCGTGGTTGCCAGACACTTTAAGTAGGGAAAATTGAGTATAGAGACAATGCATAGACTGTATCTAGGACATAACCAAGTCAGGCAAGCATGTACTGGTAAATGACCTTTATGTGCTTTTTACCTAACTCTCTCCCACTCTCTCAGATTCTGGAAGGCAAAGCATACAAGCTACAGTTTCCATGGATTGGTGTTGTTAATCGGTCACAAGCTGACATCAATAAAAATGTAGACATGGTTGCTGCTAGGCGCAAGGAAAAAGAGTATTTTTCTAATTCCCCAGAATACAAGCATCTTACTCATAGAATGGGGTCTGAGCACTTGGCAAAAGTGCTTTCTAAGGTTTGTGCAAGACTCTGGTTATTAACAATTTTGTGTGTTTATTGTTGTGGAAGAGTTAAGAAAGACAAGTTTCCCATAGGTCAGTCCACTGTTCTTATTGCAGACGGTTAACGAAAAAGCTAACCTTGGTAGAATTGATTTTTTGCTAGTAATGGTTATCTGAGCTTTCTCAAAATTAGTACAAGGACAAACAAAGTTGCTTTTGGCTTTTATTATGCAAGTTGGGTTTTATTAGGTCAGTCCACTGTTCTTATTGCAGACTAACCTTCAATAAAAAAACTAACCTTGGCAGATTTGATTTTCGCTAGTAATGGTTATTCTGAACTGTCTCAAAATTAGTACAAGGACGAACAAAGTTGCTTTGGGCTTTTATTATGCAAGTTGGGTTTTCCTAATTGTGCCGAATGTCTGAGGTAGAAATAGCCTCAGTTTTTTTATTATACTGAAGCTCAGAGAGTTTTGTGTTGTGCACTTGTGCTTGAAATATCTGCTTTTAGATTCACACCTTTTGGTGGAGCTACGTTACTATTGTATATATCTGTTGATGTCGAACAATAAAGATATATTAATTCATTTTGCTTTCTGTAGCATTTGGAACAAGTCATCAAGTCTAGAATCCCTGGGATACAATCTCTCATTAGCAAGACTCTTAATGAACTTGAAACAGAACTCAACCGACTGGGAAAACCAATTGCTTCTGATGCTGGTGTAAGTGTTCTTTCTAGTTGTAGCTTCTTTTGTTTTTTACATTGTTTTTCTCTGAATCTCTACTTGTTTGAGACTAAAAATAAACTAGTTTCTGAAATGGTGTAAATTGGAAAACATCTAATGCCATAAGTATTCCTGTGCCTTTGCTTGTGTTATTTGATGGAAAACTTTAATTTGTTGCATATAGGTCATTTTTTTTATTATTCTTCTCCACCATCTTAGCTGTTGTCATAAATCATAGTTTCGTCGACCATCATGTTATGGAAGTAGGATTATACTAGTAGGTGACAAATTTAGTACAATGAGGTTACAAAAGAGTTTTTAATCATGAGATGGTCCTTTAAAAAATGTTTCTTGAACGTGTTATTACAATTTTAAATATGTATACCTGTTACTTGGAAAATGTCTACAGTATCTTACTTTGCACTGCTGCTTCTATCTTAGTTTTTTATTTTTTTTGGCACCATTTCCGTGGCATCATTTTACAAAGGATACTTGTTCATTCATTCAATTACAGGGTAAGCTTTACACCATAATGGAGATCTGCCGTATTTTTGATGGAATCTATAAGGAACATCTGGATGGAGTGTATGATTCAAACTTCTCTTTATAAAGTCTTTTTAGCTCATTCCACCTTATTCCATTAGCCTAACTGCTTAGCTCCATTATGTTCAGCTATTCTTTTATAATATATACAGTTTTTTGGACATAGAGGGGTTCCCGTAACCCCCAGCATCTATTACTAAATGCCTTATGCCTCCTAGCGGGATGCGAACATTTGTGCTCACGGAGGATTGGACCCATGACCTCATTGAAGTCATCCTAGTTAGCTGCCACTAGGCTACTAGGCCATTTGCTTATATAATATATACAGTTCCCATAGAAATTCTGTATACGCCATCAGACTTGTTGAAATGATTTCAAATCAAGTATTATCAGGCCAACAGATCAAATCGTGTTCTATGGCAATACCCCAGTTTCTAACCTTTATGAGGTGATACTTACCATTGTTGGGCTCATATGTTTTGGTCTGGTAAATCAAACCAAGACTAACCTTCTTTTACACATGAAAATTGGGCCGAGCATTTCTAGTAGAGTCTAAATACCTTGCCGATTATACCAATAAATATTGCACTCTCTAGTTGTTATTAGAATTAATTATTAGACCTGATTATCTCTCAGACGGCCTGGTGGTGAGAAGATATACAATGTGTTTGACAACAATTTCCCGGCTGCTCTAAAACGGTTGCAGTTTGACAAGTATCTATCAATGGAGAATGTTAGGAAGCTTATCACCGAAGCTGATGGCTATCAGCCTCACTTGATTGCACCTGAGCAGGGTTACCGCCGCCTCATTGAATCTTGCCTTGTTAATATAAGAGGTCCGGCTGAAGCAGCTGTTGATGCGGTATGCAATTTGTTCTCTCTTTTTCTTGTTACAAAGCATTTAGGATGCGGTTATGTGTTACCTTAGCCGTTGATTGAACATAGAATAAGGTGAGTTGCTTGATAATACTTGTCTAGGTAATAAATTTTGTAGTGAGATGATCCAGGATATCAAAGGACCGTAGTCTTTGAATTTTGGTAGCATGCTGGTGTTTACAGATGATTCAGTAATGAAGGGCTATCAAATGATGCTCTCATGGTAGTGTTTTCATGCCAAATGTCTCTATACTAAGAATCTCTGATTATGTTTAACTATAATTTGAGTCCTGAGCATATAATTCAAACTAGCAAGTAATCATGATCAACGGAGATGATAAATGTGAATTTCCTTGAATATAATTTCCTTCATTATATTCTAATTTTTACTACACAAATTTGAGTTGAATGAGGTGTTAATTTAACCATTTTAGTTTAGTTTTTTCTTTCCTCGCTTTTCTCATGATTTCTCTCTGTTCTATTCTTTTTTGAAATGTTTATAGGTTCATGGCATACTGAAAGAGTTAGTACACAAGGCAATTAGTGAAACAGTTGTAAGTTGCACTTTGCATCTCATGTTTGTTGTCCATTATTGTCATATAAACTGAGCACCCTATTTGAAGTAAAAGGTGGGTTCGAATCTGCTGCCATACTTTTCCCTGCCATAGAAAGTACAGCACATGATTTGGACCATTCGATTCAGATCTGATGGATCAAACACAATGTGACTTTAGGGGCAGGTTTTACATCCAAAACTAAACGGATGGTTCAGATCTTGTGCCATAATATGGCAGCGGATGTGGATCGTTAAAAGGTGGTACCTGTTTCAAGTCATACAGTTCCGCTAAAAAAACAAAAATAAGAAATAGTTTACTTCCAGAAACTGCACACCTGAGAACTTATTTTGACAGTCCGATTTCAGAATGAATACAAGAATAGTCCTGATAAGAAGCCTGAACTAATCCTTGACATCTATTCTCATGCATACAGGAATTGAAGCAATTTCCTACCCTACGAGTTGAGGTTAGCGGTGCTGCATTTGATTCACTGGAGAGGATGAGAGAAGAAAGCAAGAAGGCAACCCTTAAGCTGGTTGACATGGAGTGCAGTTACTTGACTGTTGATTTCTTCAGAAAACTTCCGCAGGATGTTGAGAAGGGTGGTAACCCTAGTCACTCCATCTTTGACCGGTACAATGATTCCTACCTCAGAAGGATTGGTAAGTAATAATTTTCGCCTGAGCAGGGACGAAAGATACTCTTTTGCTTTTATGATTTTGATATCATGACATATATATATTTTTTTAAACAAAATCCATGGCTACTTTAATTGAGCCCAAATACTCTAGAATTTCCAAGAATGCGAGATCTCTGATAAAGTAAGTTTTGAATTGCTGACAGGGACGACTGTACTTTCATATGTTAATATGGTGTGTGCAACCTTGAGGAATTCCATCCCAAAATCAATAGTGTATGGTCAAGTCCGTGAGGCCAAGCGCTCTTTGCTTGATCACTTTTTCACTGAGCTAGGCTCTAGAGAGGTGAGATTTTTTCATTTTCCTTATCTTTTCTTTTTTTCCTTTTGAGGGTTGAAAACACCGCAGGCAACCCGGGACAGTTGGAAATTGATCGATGTTGATGGTGTAGGCTTATCAATGCATGTAAATTACAATTTTATGGTTCAAACTTCAAAATGACCGAAAATAGAAATGATGAAGTAATTTTTATTTGACATGATTACTTTACACAGGTAGCCTATGTCTAATAAATGCATAAATATTCATATACACAACAATAGCCTATGTCTAATAAATGCATAAATATTTATATTAATAATATAATTAAGTAACATCCTAAAATAGAATCAGAGAGGAGTTGTTAACGATAGGAAGATATTCTTTGAGGATGTGAGAAGATTCTCATCTGAAAGGATTTTAGAGTATCTTAGAGGATTTTGAGAGATTGATGCGAGGATTCAGATAGGATTCTTGACACCCTATCTCAAATTGATGATGGTAAAGGTTAGCGGTTTAGCGTTGTAGTTTTGAGGTAAATGGAAAAAACTCAAATATTATTCAGTTTGGTAAGGTCTTAAATTGATACCGATATGTGATTCAACAGACCCAAGAATCCAACTCATCACTCGAGAATTTTCTCTATAGTCTATTTATTCAGTTTGGTTTTGTCTACCGCCCCATCGGTACCAGGTTGAGGTTTTTCTTCCTACCATCAATATATCCCCATAATTCATGATCTTGGATAAAACAATGCAGATTGAATTCCCACAGCCCATAGTTTTTCCCATTCAAACAAACCAGAATAATTGCACTCTTTAAACCAAATTCCATTGAGCAAAAAAAAAACCCTATAGAGATGTAAACAACATGACACAAGTCAGACAAACAGAAACAGATCTAAGACAAGAGAACTGAGACTTTTGTGAAGTCACAACTCTGATACCATGACAGAAAATAGAAACGATGAAGTAACTTTTATTAGATAGGGTTACTTTACGCATGTAGCTCTAATAAATGCAGAAATATTTACATAGATAATATAATTAACTAACTTTCTAAAATACAATCAGAGAGTTGTTTCAGATAGGAATATATTCTTTGAGGATTTGAGAAAATTCTCATATGATTTGAAAAGATTTTAGAGTATCCTAGAGGGTTTTGAGAGATTTATGTGAGGACCCAGATAGGATTCTTGACACAACATGGAGGAGAAATCTTCTGTATGAGGAATATAATTTAGATTCATGCAATTGAAGTTCATTTTAAATTTTTTTAGTATGTAGTGTATGAAGTCAGTAAATAGTGTCCTTAGAAAAAATGTTGGTGAAATAGTGATTCAAAACGCACCAAAATCAGTTATAAAGTAGACTGAGTTTGAATTTGCCCCGTCTGTCTATTTCTCTCATATTCTTAAGTTCTAACAGAATGTGTCCATATTTGTTGGTTCAACGAAAAACTGACATGTTATGAATATATTTTACAATTAGTATTTGTCATTTTAAGGTATAAACCTTGAATTTATACCATTTATACCATACAAGTGGTAATTGGTTCCTCGGGACCACTAATAGTATTTTAGTATCGAAATTGAAGAAGTTCAAACATTATCTTTCAACTGCTTTACAGATGAAGCAGCTGTCAAAATTGTTGGACGAAGATCCGGCAGTTATGGAGCGCCGAGCTAACCTTGCAAAAAGACTTGAGCTGTACAGAACTGCTCAGGCTGAGATTGATGCTGTTGCATGGGCAAAATAGAGAGAGAACTCGAGGCATTACCGTGCCAACGTTCTCCGTTAAATTGCGCGTTTCTCTTTCTTTCAATTTTTACTTTTCTCCTGATATATATAGGTTGATATGTATTGGTTTTTAGTTTCTTCCTAGATGAATTACAACAGCTCAGGGGTTTTGCGAATTTATTTGTCAATTTCATTTCTTTGTTGGACTTGAGAGCAACCTTCTGATACTTATCTCACATCACATAGTCTGCTGTCTTGATTTTTGTTGTTGTCATAAACTGTTTTGGTTGGACCTATGACACTCATGGCTGGGAATTTTCGCTTGACAGTTCAACAATTACAATTTGGACTATAATAATTACATCCAGAGATATAAATATGAATATAATTGCAGATAGAGATACTATATTTCTATAGTGCGACATATATGGAACATGATATTGCCATTTGAGAGATAATTTAGAGTTTCAGATAAAATAAAAGTTCGAACACCTGAATAGATCAATAGACCATCTGCAAATGTGAACTTTTAGAACGCTTTGAGATGTCTGATTTGGATGCTTTCTTATTTCTGGTAAAGAACATTTAGCTCTGAATGCAAAAAAAAGAACATTTATTTCCTTACAATTGTACAGTAATGTAACTTAGACGCTTACATGATACACACGGAATTCTCAATTTTGTAGCTTAAGGGTTGTTTGGTATCATTTTTTTTTCAAAATAGAGTGAAAGATTGTTCTTCTAGAATACATTTTATGTTGTTTGGTAAAGATAAATTTCACCTATGTTGTTTTAACATAGTCGGTTTTAAGTCCGAAAAATGAGAATGATTGTGATAAGCTTGGCGAGCCAACGTAAAAATTTAGTCACTCTCATGAAAATGAAATTCAATAGACTTTCGTTGGGCACATTACCCTTAGCGACAGGCCATATTGGAACCTGAGTAAGCTATTAAATGTGTAAGGGTTGCGTCATCACTCCCTTGGTGACATGCTACATCAGCGCTCGGGTGTAGTGACAAATGAGCAAGAGTTTTCGCATTTTACTCTATTAGTATGAGGGATAAGGAAGCTGGCCGACCATAATAGAATGCGTCTAGATAGTTGGAATGTATGATCCTTAACGAATAAGCTACTAGAGTTAGTTAATACTGCAGTTATGAGACGTGTAAATATCCTATGTGTTCAACAGACTAAATGGACGGTTCAGAAGGCAAAGAAGGTGAAAAATACTGGTTTTAAGCTATGTTACACAGGAATAGAACGAAACATGAATGAAGTAGGCGTCTTAATTGACCAGAGCCTCAAGAACGACGTTGTCGACGTTAGGACTTATCCTAGTAAAGTTGGTCGTTGGTGATTTAATTTTAAACATCGTTAGTGCCTATGCCCCACAAATTGGTTTGTGTGAGAACGTTAAGAAACAATTATGAGAATATCTAGAAGAGATGTTTAGGGGTGTGTCTAGTGATGAGAAGTTTTTTATAGGAGGAGACTTCAACAATCATGTTGGTACAACTAGTGAGGGTTTTGAATTAGTGCACGAAGAATTTGCATATGGTGATAGGAATCAAGAAGGAAAAAACATATTGAACTTCGCTGTAGCGTATGACTACATGATAGCTAATGCCTTCTTTAGAAAGAGACAATCACATTTAGTTACCTTCAGCAGTGGCCAACACTCGAGCCAAATCGATTTTGTTCTTACTAGGAGAGAAGACAAACAAGCTTGCGTAGATTGTAAGGTTATACTCGAAGAGTGTATTGTCCAACAACACAAGCTTGTGGTCTCGGATTTTGCTTTCGAATACGTGCGATAGGACAAAGGCGTCAAAATATTGAGGACGAGATGGTGAAAACTCAAAGAAAATGTACAATTGGTCTTTAAGGACAAGATAATTGAAGAAAGAACCTTTTAACGGTGACGATTACAACACTAATAATATGTGGAAGAAGATGTCAACTCACATTCGAAAGATAGCTATAGAGGTATTCATAGTGACTAAGGGAAATAAAAAGACACTTGGTGGTGGAACGAGAACGTGCAAAAAGTTATCAAGGAGAAAAATAATTGCTACAAGTAATTATATCATGACAAGAGTGAAGACAACGTACGAAAGTACAAAATGACCAAAAAGAACACAAAGAAGGTTGTGAGTTAAGAAAAGGTTCGAGCTTATGAGGATCTATATCATAAGTTAGGTACGAAGGAAAGCGAAAAGAACGTCTATAAGATTGTCAAACTTCGCGAGAGAAAGATGAGATATTTCAACCAAGTCAAATGCATCAAGGATGAGACAAATAACTTTAGGTGAAAGATGACGAGATCATAATCGGATGGAGAGAATACTTAGTGTTTAATGGAGAGAATGAAAGCACTATAATTAAGCTAGATGAGTTTTTTTATGACAACAACAAGTGATTCGTTCGAAGAATTCAAGAGATGGAGGTGATTCAGGTGAATGAGGCTTTAAAAAAAAATGAAAGTATGTAAGGATTTAGGGCCTGATAACATTCCGATCGAGGCGTGGAGATGCCTTGGAGATATAGGAGTAGTATGGCTAAATAAGCTGTTCAACAACATTTTTCGGTCAAACAAAATGCCGAACGAGTGGAGGAGAAGTATATTAGTACCTATTTTCAAAATAAAGAAAATATTCAAAGTTGTACTAATTACAGAGGAATTAAGCTTATGAGTCATACAATGAAGCTTTGGAAGAGAGTGATTAAGCATCGTTTAAGAAAGATGACATGCGTTACGTAAAACTAATTTGTTTTATGTCCAGGCATTCGACTATGAAGGCAATTTTCTTGACGGAGACAACTGATGGGGAGATATAGAGAGCAGAAGAAGAATTTACACATGATATTTATCGACTTGGAGAAAGCGTATGACAAAGTACCAAGAAAGGTCATGTGGTGAGCAAAGAAAACTATCTACCCATAAGAGAGACTAGAAAAGAAGTAGGCTCCGGCGTGCCAGACTTGAAACATGCAAGGCTCGGACTACACTCGGGTTTGTGAAAAGGAGTAGTAGGAGGAAGAGACGTCCGACCCAATGAGGAGGAGAGAGAAAATGAGTGTGGGGGCACTGAAGGTGGCTCGGAGGGAACGATCTAAGGTTGGGAGATGAAACAACGAGCTAGGTTTACAGAGAATAATAGAGAGAGATGTGATATATTTGAGACTTGGGCAGAATTAAGGTTAGAAATAAGCGTGAATGTGTATTGGCATTGGGGATGTTAATTAAAAAGACGACAACAACATTACAAGAAAGTTGTAAGCCTCAACAAATGAGTGAGGCTGTGTTTAAGGTGTTCTAGACTGTGAGGATCTGGGTTCGAACCCCATGACCCAATTTTTTTTCCACATAAAATTTTTGCCCTCTGTTAACATATTTTCACAACAACATATTATCCTTTGTGTTTGTAGATGACAACATCAAATCCATCGTGTAAGTATACATATCACAGTTATGGAATTGTGAATTTAAGTCCAACATTCTCAGTTAATATGAAAGTTTTGATGCAACACAAAAACAACAAACAACGCCAAAATAATAACTTGATGCCAAAAATTATAAAAAAAAGTACACATAACAACTTGATGCAACATGCAAAAATAACAAACAATGCCAAAATATATATACCACGTATACAACAAAACAATCATATCATTGATGCCCACATAGCTGAATGTGTTCATAATGTCATCGGCACACGCACTACAAAAGTTCATAAGTTGCTCTCATCCAAAGGGTGCTATCATGCAGTCTACACTAGAGCACTCATGTCTCTTCTCTGGAGGTTGTCATATTCCCCATCTCATGTATTTTCTCAGCACCTCCCGGAGCATCAGAAACTGATCATGATTGTCACGATAAAGTGCATCGAGTTAAGAAGCATGCCCACAAAGTCGAACATCCCAGATGTTCCTTAAATATAGTGATGCCTCGTGTCCTCTCCCAATTGACTTAGAAAACAATTATGTTCCTCTTGCAGTGTCGTCGCCTTGCAGTCCAAATATGATTAGTCTGTAGAAAATTTAGAATTATAATTAAATTGCCTACTAATATTAACAATTTAATTAATTATTAATACATGATGAAGTGGAAAAGTGGAAATTTATTGATTGTTACCACTGCAAGAATGATATAGGCCTCCTTATTTCTAGCATCTGCACATTCAAAATTTGCCATCTGCTCTCTGCTATATACCATGTAGGATATTCCCTATCTATCGTTATTTCCTCTTTGACTGCATTGTCCTTTGATAATTAAAAGAACATTTTGCATCTGTAGAAATAAGAGATAACAACAAATAGAGTGAAATTAATTACCTAATGTTTGTGTGTGTGTGTATATACATACATGTACAATTTCGACCATAAATATGTATTATCATAGAGTTACATGAACAAATTAATATGAAGTCTGAGGAGAGCTACATGAACAAATTAATATAAAGGATAAAGTATATTGATTAAGTCAACTTGAGGCTCAAGAGATCGGTGAAAGGTTGAGGAGAGCTTGAGACAACTCTGTTGGGATTATTTCAATTGAGTTGGTGCAATCAATTAGAGTACAAATCACATAAATCATTCTCTAATCTAACACAGTTGCAATTCAATTCAATTAACAAAATCGTTGCGACATAAATGAGAAACAAAAGAGTGGAAGCGGGTTTACTTACTTTCCATCTCCACCAGTCATCTCTGGTCTTTAATCCTTGCGATGGTTGAGATATCTTGAATCTACGGAAGTTCTTCCGTACGTCTTTTCCCGACGGATCCTTCCAAATGATTCGGGGGCGCTATCCTTTCTCCAGACGAGCTCGAACGCCTCGACGGAGTATGAACTCTCAATGGAATATAGTACAATAGCTATGCACAACTCATGTGACCTAATCACAGAAATTTTGATCTCTTCGTTACCACCAAACGTTTGGAGACTCGAGACCTTTTATAGAGGTCAGAGTGTATCTTGAAAAGATGTCGAATAATTATCAAATATTCATCAAATATTTGTAATTATATTCTCTCCAATTCTTTCGAAATCTTAGTATTTACTGCTGCAAATACATCCACAAATTTGGTATAAAATACATTTTATTCAATAAAAAAGATAACGAGTGATCTAGGCATTGAAATCATGCCTTATAGATGGTCTCTTGCGGCCGCAATGAATTTCATTGCGGTCGCAATAGCAACTCCACACTTGACAATTTTCTGCCAAGTGTCTTGCGGCAACAATAAATCATACCAAAATGGCATATTTGTTGCCTAACCTTCTCTTATTGTATTGCGGCCGCAATGAATCTTATTACGGTCGCAATAGATCACGTTTTGTCCTGTTTTGCTTGGACTTTGATCCAAAACAAGTTGGATTTGGCCCAAACAATATTTCAGACTTTACACTAAGACCCATATATACATTAAATGATCATAATCAGTCTATTAATAATTATAATCATTTTAGATAAGTTTTATATGCATTCGTGCCTAAAATCTTGGGGAAATACGTATAATGCCTTGTATATTAATTAATCACATTTAGCGGCGTTTCCAATTGTTACTCCTCGTAACATTAGAGGCAGTACGTGACATGTTTGTAATCATATAACACGTAGTCCAACTTAATTTATTAGAATTAACGTCTTAATTCCAACAATCTCCCACATGGACAAGTGTGATCTATTTGATTACACATGTCTTGGATCTGGCCAGATCACTTTAAACTTTTCTATCTTTCTGTTCGTATTTCCTTAACAATTCGGTCCACTAGTTATACCAGCACATGACTTAAACGATAGTCACCACAGTTCCTTCCTGGCTTTATCGATATAAATCACAATACCAAATACTTCTAGATGACATGAGTTAGACTTTGATCATATAGCTTAGAAATTATACGAGAGTGTGATTTTACGGCACTATTTCCGAACGGGTCACTTTTTAGTTATTAACTTTTGTTGAGGTTATAAAACTTTAAGAAAAGAACACAATGAGATTCAAAACATAACTTGTATATATATCAAAATTTGTTACAAATTACATAGCATGGAACATTAAAAAACAAAATCAAACTCCCACATTTCCCTAAACTATCCTAACATAGGTACTACGCCCATATGAGCAACATGCTCATGAAACTTCTTGGGTGGTAGTGCTTTTGTAAGGGGATCTGCAATCATGGAGTCTGTACTGATATGTCTCACTTTTAACTCATTCTTACTTGCCAAATTTATTATTAAAGCCTCCCAATTTTAATTAGCCAAATTGTTCAATTGTTAGTTGAGTGATTGCTTCTGCTATTAGATTAGTGATTTATTATCTATTTTCTCTTCTTTCCAATTGTGAATCGTGTGATTAAACCAAGGGTCCGATTACTCTACCGGTGTGTGTAAAGAAAATTGGATTCCGCCTTTGTACGTATTTCTCGTTAGGGGAGCAGACTGAGCTTATTACCGCAAGAAGCGGGGGTGCTGGGGACCTAGAGACGTAGGCGAGGCATTCGTGCAAGCCGAACTCCGTCAACACGACTGAGCATTTATTTCCTTTCTCTCTTTTAATTTCAATTGTGCTAAATTGCGTGTCTTTGTTAATTGTTAATTGAAATTAAGCTTAATTGAGTAATTAGGGAGATTAAGTGAATTGATTGTTCAATTGCTTAGTAATTGTGTATCTTTGGTAATTGGTTGAATGGGTGAATTGCATTATTTAGTATTGGAATTGAATTTGGGAAAATTGCAATTAAGTCCCTGAAACTTTAATTAAGTCGAAATTTTTTTCATAACCTAGGCCGCCTTGGTTATCAGTTAAGATGTCTTGAATCTACGGAAGTTCTTCGGTACGTCTTTTCTCGACGGATCATTCCAAATGATTCGGGAGCGATATCCTTTCTCCAGACTAGCACGAATACCTTGACGGAGTATGAACTCACAATGAAATAGAGTACAGTAGCTATGCATAACTCATGTGACCTAATCACAGAAATTCTGATCTCTTCGTTACC
The DNA here is from genome assembly GCA_964058865.1 of Eleocharis quinqueflora. Lineage (NCBI taxonomy): Eukaryota > Viridiplantae > Streptophyta > Magnoliopsida > Poales > Cyperaceae > Eleocharis > Eleocharis quinqueflora. The sequence continues at coordinate 209,367 of CAXKVX010001137.1, forward strand.
ACCTAACGTTTGGAGATCCGAGACCTTTTATAGGGGTCAGAGTGTATCTTGCAAAGATGTCGATTTAATTATCAAAAATTCATCAAATATTTGTAATTATATTCTCTCCAATTCTTTTTCAAATTCTAGTATTTACTGCTGCAAATACACCCACGAACTTGGTACAAAATATATTTTTTTCAATCAGAAAGATAACAGGTGATCTAGGCATTGAAATCATGCCTTACAGAAGGTCTCTTGTGGCTGCAATGAATTTCATTGCGGTCGCAATAGACTAGGCAACTCCAGACTTGGCAATTTTCTGCCAAGTGTCTTGCGGTCGCAATGAGATTCATTGCGGCCGCAATAAATCATGCCAAAATGACAGATTTGTTGCATAATCTTCTCCTACTGTATTGCGATTGCAATGAATCTTATTGCGGCCGCAATAGATCATGTTTTGTGCTGTTTTGCTTGGACTTTGATCCAAAACTTGTTGGGTTTGGCCTAAACAATATTTCTGATTTTACACTAAGACCCATATATACATTAATTGATCATAATCAGTCCATCAATAATAATAATCAATTTAAATAAGTTCTATATGCATTCGTGCCCAAAATCTTGGTGAAATACGTATAATGCCCTGTATATTAATTAATCACATTTAGCGACAGTACATAACATGTTTGTAATCATATAACACGTAGTCCAACTTAATTTATTGGAATTAACGTCTTAATTCCAACAAACTCGTGTGAAAAACGTGACGATTAATTCGTCGGGAAGCAAGTCAAATCTCTAGTTTTGCATCTTGAAACTTTACGGAGAAATTAACAAAGTTATCAAAGTAAATATATCCCCATTCTAAAATTAAAATTTATAAAAATTAATCAAGTTGTACATTATTATTGTAAATAAATACATGAAGTCCATGCAATTTATTTTTGTAGTCTAATTCGTATATGTAGTGTTCTAGCAAAGTTTCGTTTGAACTAATTATATTAGTTATTTTTATTTGAAGCAACAAAATCTACTGTGGTGTCAAGCATATAACTACTTGATCGAGCAATTGATTTGTTATCACTTACCAAAATAAATAAATAACAACAATGAGAAGTCAAATAAAAATTTCTATTAGTATATTTTTTTTTCTATTTTGTTCAAACACAAATAGTGTAACGACAAGGAATTTGTATTTTTCACTTAGTGCAGTATATGCCTGTATATATATATATATATAGAGAGAGAGAGAGAGAGATTTAGGCTAAAGTACTTTATAAAGCACAAAAGTGCATATACTTTAGACGCACATCTCACAATACAAAGTGCAAATTGATCCGAACCGTTGAAAATGTTGTCCACTAAAATCTACTTGGAAACCAAATTTTTTATTTTTTTGAAACTTTTTTACTATTTTACGGATTGGTACAAAACTCATTAATCTGACGATTTACAGACCTCTAATTTAACGAATTTTCTATCCATCCAATAAAATAGTAAAAAAATTAAAAAGAAAGAAAATTTTGGTTTCCAAATAGATTTTGGTATGAACAACATTTTCAACCGTCCGGATCAGCCATTTGCACTTTGTATTGTGAGATGTAGGTCTAAATTATATGCACTTTTGTGCTTTATAAAGTACTTTAGCCTAACTCAGAGAGAGTTAGACTATTGTGAAATCGTTTGCACTTCGGCCAAAGTACAAAAGTTACACATTTTGTAAATTTTTTAGTTCAAAATTAAAATTTGAGTTACTCAATAATTCTAGACCATCCAATATGGCTGATTTTGCACCCCTCTAAAAAATAGTAAATAAATTCTAAAAAAATTGATTTATAATAAGATTCCAATAAGGAGATCACATTGAACGGTTTGGACCGATCGTTTGAATTTTAAAATTTAAAATTTGAACGTGATGCCAAAACTAATTTCGATTTCGTAATGCACCCTAGCATTTCTCTCTCTCTCTCTCTCTCTCTCTATATATATATATATATATATAAACAAACACCACACTCTTGCCATGCCCTACTACCGCACAAATAGATATAGAGAGATACTGGACTTTAAATAGCTGATTTTTTAATATTATTAATAATTATCAAAAATAATATTTAAAAAAATACAAAATAAAATTTTAGATCTACCTCGACCGCGGGTGCCACCTGCGGTCCTAAAACAGATTTTATTTCCAAAACTTCAAAAAAAAATTCTACGCAACCTAAATCTGCCAACTGCGCCCTAGAATCAACCCTCCTCCCTAACAAACTAGATGTGCATTCTTAAAGTTTTTTTTTTTAATTCGATGGACGCATGTAAATATTGAGTGTCTAGTTTCTAGAACCGCAAGTGACACCTGCGATCTTCAGAATTACTTTTTTAGAAATGAGAATTTGGACTTATGACTGCACGTGCTACCTCCAGCCGAAGTAAATCTGAAATTTTGTTTTGCATTTTTTTTAATATTTAATTTTAGTTAATATAAATAATATTTAAAAAAATTACGGCTAAGAGTTAAGAGTGAAGAAAGAGAGAGAGGAGAGAGAAACATTTTCTCATATTGTATCTCTCTCACACAGAAAGACAGACAGCAAGAAGCGCATGAGCTACTGATAAGCGTGCCCCAACTGGCTTCCTGTATTCCTATTCTCCATCCTCCTATTCCCCTTTTCCGGAATAACCATCGTTACAATCATCCGTGCTCTCTCTGCTTCGCATATTGTATATCTCTCTCTCGCTGCTCGTAGTTGTTATTCCCATATTCCTATCCATCCGTGCTCTCATCGATGAGAACAAGCATAGGATCTCTGCTTCGCAAGTACCGCCATTCGCTTTTACCCCAGAGACCGACCTCTCAGAGACAATCCAACAAACAGATTGTGGTCATAATGGGTGCCACCGGCACAGGCAAGACCCGTCTCTCCATCGACATAGCCCGGCAGTTCTCTGGCGAGGTCGTAAACTCGGACAAGATCCAGCTGTACACAGGCCTCGACATAACCACCAACAAAGTACCCATATCGGAACGGCTCGGCGTACTACACCACCTTCTCGGATCAGTTCCAGCCGCCTCAGGTCAACTATCTCAAGAGAACTACTGTCGACTCGCATCAACCTCAATCTCCTCCATCTCCTCACGACATAAACTTCCAGTGATCGCTGGAGGATCTAACTCCCTCATCCATGCCCTTTTATCAGACCCATATCGACCAGAATACAACCCGTTTGACCAGAGAACCAGATTTTATAGACCGGGATTGAGGTATGACTGTTGTATGATATGGGTCGATGTGGAAGAGGAGGTATTAATGGAGTATTTGGATAAGAGAGTGGATGAGATGATAGATATTGGCATGGTGGAAGAGTTAAGAGAATACTTCAAGAAAGATAAGAGAGAGAGGGAGATTAACAGGGGTTTGGAGATGGCAATCGGCGTACCAGAGCTCGAGCGGTATTTCGCTGGTACAACAAGTTTAGGAGATACTCTAGAGGAAATAAAGGATAACACAAGAAAGCTCGCCATGGTACAGGTGGGGAAGATAGAGAGGATGAGAGACGAATGGAGATGGCCTATTAGGAGAGTTGATGCAACGGATGTGGTTCGAGCGAAACTCAGAGGAGAAGGGAAGCAAGTCGGGACAGACAGCTGGGACCGCCTCGTGCTCCGCCCGTGCACGGAGTCCGTACGGGTTTTTCTCGACGGAGAGGGTGGGGAGGAAAGAAGACGAGAGATTAATGGCGACACCTGGTGCACCGACGTGCGTGATACACCAATGGCAATGAAGAGCGGGGCCCATGGCTGATATGGGACGTGAGAAGGTTCTTGGTAGGGAACAAACGAGGTGCTCATTCCACGTAGAATGGAGCGAGAGGAACGTTGGAACCTGGTATTTTGAAAATTAAATATAGAAAGCTCTGTTCTTCAGAAATTCCAACGCAGAGAGAGAACTGAAAGAAGGAAAGAGAGGAGGTGAGAGGAGGAACTGGAAGGGCAAGAGAGAAAAGATGCTCTGGGAATTTGAAAAAGGTCATGACCTTTTCCTCCTTTTCTTATTTTCTTCTGATTTTGTCTTTTTATAGGTTTTTGTTTTGTAGTTCTTAAAAAAATGAGGCGTGAGTACAGAAACAGTAAACATCAGATAGGTTTTCCTTTTTATTTTTTTGTTTTTTCTTCCTTTTTTTTGTTTCCGGGAGTCAGGTTGAAGAATAAATAAAAAGGGCTTAGAAGAAAGTCATTAGTGATTTTGTATGTAGAATTTTCTTCAGCCAGTAAATTTTGGTCCATGAAAAAAAGTTGCAGAAATACAAAGGAAAATGAGAAGTCAATTTAATTCATTATATGGTTTTCTTGTTTTTGGCATTCAGTCATATATTACTTCAATATTTAAATTTGAGTACGAAATTATTAATGGATTGATGAAACAATCAATTACCAAACAAGAGGTTTGTTTAATCTTATTTCTTTCTTTGTCATGTTTTGAGTGTGAGCCTAGAAAGAAGTTTTTGTTAGTGGATTAAGGGTCGGATCTTATGCTAGCAAGTTGCTTGCGATTTACATTAGAAATCATCAACTCAATTTGTCATTATAAAATCAAAAGTTTTTTGTGATTATTTTTAGTTGAATTAAAATTTAGGGATTATCCTCTTACTAGTTTTCCACGTATATGCTATCCATGCCCTATACTCTAGCAATGCATATTTATTGTGTTTGAGGATTCAGTTATCAATATTTCTCTAGTATAATTAAACATGTATAGAGAAACCAATTTAGTTTTATCTTGTTTGCTCAGTTACACCAGAGAAAGGATCCTTTTTTATTGTTGATTGATCAATTTTCTTTTTTTTTCCTTGATAAATTCACACATTGTTGATGCTTAAATGTAATTGCTTAAGTGACTTATCTCAACATAACTTATCTCAACATATCGGAACCGGATCTCCTGCTCGTAAATCTCTGTTTGCTTTCCTGCTTGTTTCGATCTGAACCGTTCAAAACTTATCTAACGGCCAAAGCATCTGCCCCCTGAATCAAATCACAGCCGTTCGTAACGATCGAGCGGTCGAATCGAAAACAAACAAGAATTTAGGAGCAGAAGATTCGGACCCCAACATTCCATCCTACTATTTCATTTATTTATACATAATATATGCATAAATTGAAATTGAAAATAAAATGAGGATACAAAAAAATGATTGCGTCAACAGTAAAGAGGAATAATACACATGAAGCCTACATGCCTATATTGGATTCTTTCATGTATAGCTAGGTCAATTGCTGGGCCCAAATTAAGCCGCAATCGTGTACGGGGCCCCCTGATGATCCTCTCCAGTTAATATACATATATTAATATTTTCCAAAAGAGATTCATGACCGCTAGTTTTAAATCGAACGTCTAAATTGCTCTTGATCAAGCATCCAGTTGGAGACAATCCTCCGTACTGTATTCCTCTGCCTTCTGATTAGACCTGTCTAACATGCGTAACGATCACGAAATATGATAATTTCGTTAACCGTTTTGTTTAATGAACGATTAAGAAATTTTGTTTCGTTAAAGAAAACGATCAGAACGATCAAACTCATTCTCTTTGTTCTTCATCTATCTTGTCTATCATCACACTAAAGAAAACCATGAACTGGTGGTGAACGATTATAATCATACATCAGAATCAAATCATTCATCTCCTCATTCGAGCAATCATTCATCTCATCTCTTATCACCTTCTCACAGTATAGTATTTTTTCTGAAATCAAAATAATTCTAACAATACACAGTCACAAACGAAATTACGAAACAAACGATCACGAAATTATATGTTTTCGTTAACTGTTTCGTTATTTAAACGAAAGAAATTTCTTTCATCGTAATCGTTTCATCTGTCAAGAAACGAAATGAAAAAAGATTAAACCAATGATCATTGACATTGACAGCCCTACTTCTGATTCCCTAAGGCCGTCATGCTTCCAAGAGAATGTCTGTTCTTGTGTGGCACTTCCGAAATAAAATAGTCGTGGAGAACTGGAGATGTTTTCATAGAAAGTGTGATTTACATGACCACACAGTTTACTACATGAAACGTGGTGTAAAGAATCAATAATACTTTCAAGGATAAATCAATTCATCATCTCTCTATGGTCATTTCACAGTTTGGGATCAATGTGTGACCATACAGTAAATCACCATCATCTCCTCCTGCAACATTCCTTCCTCATTTACGCTATTGACGGTGGGACCCACGCAACACGATCTATGTTGTTTGCATTTTTCTTCCGGGTGGATTTATATTGTTGTTTGTTATTAAAGAAATTTGAGTTTTGCCTACGGGTTTTAAAATAAAAAAAAAGAAATTTGAGTTTATGTCAATTTAAAATTAAAAATGAAAAGATATTACTTTAAAATGTTTTTTGTCTAATGTAAATCACACTTGTTATTAGAGAAATTTGAGTTTATGTCAATTTAACATGTTTTTTTGTCTATAAAATATTTTCCACATTTATGTAATTATTATACACTAATAATAATATCAGCACTACTATATATTGAGATGAGTGAAGCTATTGTACTTCACAAAGCACCACTTGTACGATATTTCGTTAGCATATTTTCATTTTCAAAGTTCAAACGATCAATTCAAATCATTAAACGTGATCTCTATATTAAAATCTCTTTAGAGATCTTATTTTATATTTTTTAATTCCTTTATTATTTTTAAGAGATAAAAAATCATTTATATTGGATGGTTCAGAAATCGTCTGATTAACCAAATTTTCACCTCCTCTAAAAACTAGTAAATAATTTTCAAAAAATTAAAAATTGATCCCTATGAAAATTTCAATATGAAGAACATATTCAACGATTTGAATTAGTCGTTGTACTTTGAAAATAAAAATATGGAGGCAAATATAGCGTGAGTGTTGCTTTGTGAAGTATCATAGTCTCACTTTTTTAGATTTGTTTTATAATTTTCAATACGTCGTTTATTTCGTGAGTATATTGAACACAATTTGTCTTCATCCTTAGTGTATAATAAATGTATATAATATGACAAATATATAAAAAAATTAGGTAAGTGTGGCATTAGGCAAATGATAAATTTTTGACATAATTTGTTTTGGAGTGGCACAAATTTAATTTTTTTTATATTATTGTGTGTCAGTATATTTCTTCGTACTACTTCAGAAATTATTTTTATAATGAAAAATTAGATATTAGACACTACAAAGTTTCTCATTCCCACAATGTCACTCCAAAAACTTTAACTTATATTTGCCACTATAATCTTTATTGGGTTTTAATTTTGCCATTGTCTTTACATAAATAGAATAGAAAATCCAAAATTTTCTAAATACTCAAAATATCCCTTGTCATTTTTTCAACTTTTGTTGGATTTATTTTACATGACACAGATTAAACGACTTAATCCCACACCATTCGAATCATTCGTCTGGAGAGCAAGCAACTTGAAGAGGAGAGAAATCAAAGAAATCGAAGAACCTTAGCGCTGAATCGTGACAGGTCGCAGCTTGCTGCTTCGCCAGTCGCCACCAGGTTTGTCTGCCTCCGTCATGAATGTCTTCGCCATGCACCCTCGCTCCACCATCCGAATCACGACAAGCATGTCATCGTCTGAAATCAATTAGAGACATTTTTTTATCGCAACAGGTCGCAATTCTAATTTACCCTACCTCCGTTTTTGAGATATTTTTGTGAAAGGTTCAGACTAACATGCATGGGCATACATTACAATGAAAATTCATTAACAATAACTTTACAATTTTGATAATATTTTTTCAATAATTACGGAATATTAAATGCATAGATGCACAATCAAATTATTAAACCTATATGTTGATTGTATTTCGAATTACAATGAATTTAGTGTTATTTGACATTTTATCAAACATAATCAATTACATGAAATTTACAATTACCAAAATTTAACGCTTTTTACGAAATATCAGAGAATACTAGATTTGCACAAAAGTTAGAACACAATCAATATATTAGATAAAGATGTGTTTATATAGGCCATTTATTTTTATTTTTTAAGAATTTTCGGGACTTGATTGAATTCATTTGAAAAAATCGTTGGTTAGATTAATTGACAAGTTACTCGTTGTTAATTGACACCATCAAATAAATAATGAACAGTTTTTGTAATGAGGTATTTGAGCCTAGATTGACTTATTATGAATGTAAATTATCATATTTTAAAGAAAAAAATAATATTTCTAACCATTGAAAAATAATTGACCAACACTTACTTGGACATGTCTTAATAGGGTCCTTATTCGGGCATGTTTGGATCGGGTTGGGTCGGGTTAGTTTGATTGTCGATAATAACCGGGTTGCGAGTTGGATTGGGTGAGGTCGGATCGGATTTCGAATCTTCAGGTATCGACAACTTTCGGGTAATGGTTAGGTCGGGTTTAGGATCGGGTTGCGTTGTCCTTTTTTGAGTAACGGGTCGGGTGGGGCGAGATCGGTCCGGTTTTGAGTCGGACTGCATCGACAACTTTCAAGTTTTATTTTGAGTTTTAAGTTCAATCGGACAATGTTATTGAATTGTGTTATTAAATCTTTTTTATGTTAATTTGTTAGTAAAACCAGATTACGATGTAGGCAAGATACGACTAGATTGATTTACAAGTTGTGTCAGGTCAAGTCGGATGTTCATGTGTCAGTCTATCTCGGAAGGAGTCATCTCCGGTCGGGTTCGGGTCCTCATGTGTCGCGCCATCTCGGGTTACAAGTCGTCTCAGGTCGGGTCGGATCGGGCTCGGATCGCTCATGCGTCGCTTCTGTTCGGGTTACGAGTCATCTCGAGTCTGATCAGATCGAATTTGAATTATTTTGACTTTTTCAAAATATCGAGTCGAGTCAAGTTCAGGTCGGACGGAATTCTAGAGTCGGGTCGGATTCTTCCGCCTCTATCTGTACTGACCAATGAATCCAACAAACAGTTAACGCAAATTTAATTAAAAATCAAATTATGTTAATAACCAACTCATTTAATAAGAATAGAATATAGTAAATTAAAACAAATTTACTGTTATGTACACTGTAGTTTAGATATGCGTTTATAATGTTATTTATTGCCAAATATTCAATTTTTATGGTGATTCTATTTTTATGTATATGTTTTTTTTTTAATAAAAGTATCGTTTTAATAATAAAATTCAAATCAATGTGTTATCTTTTTTTCGATGGAGAATGTGTCAGATTTGGTCAAATTTTAAAAGGAGAAGTTTTTAATCAATTCTTATGCATTTAAAGTATCAATATTTTGGTTGTTAATATATCGTTGATAAGAACTTGACGCTCGTACAGCATTTTTTTTTTGTAATTATCAAAATATTTCTGAGAAAAATAATCAAGGGGCTGAGATTTATAGACTGAATGTATGTCGTGAATAAGAGTATAAGACACACTGCCGTACGCCTTGTTAAAACTTTGAAGCAACTTTTTTTTAATGAAGGAGCACTTGACAATATTTATTTTGACAATTTTGACAGTTGAATTTTAAATAAATTCACAAAAAAACTTAAAAATGAAAAAAATATTATGGTCACACTATTGGTTTATAAATTAGCTGTGTTTTCAATTTGATGTAATTCGAGTATCATTCCATCTCCTATCAAAGACTATCAAGTTTCGTGTAACTTTTTAGCAACCAATATTTAATGCTTCATGACAGAGTATAAACTGACATTCTAGTCACACCAACTGAATACACCACTAATTTATAAGCTCGAGAATATTCCTATAAATATTTTTCTAATTTTAAAATTTTAATGAATTTGTAATTTGAGTATCATTTCACCATCTTTTAAAGACTATCAAGTTTCGTGTAACTATTTAACAGCCAATATTTAATGCTTCATGACCGATTATAAAATGACATCCGAGTCACACCAACTGAAAACACTATTAATCTATAAGTTCAAGAATATTTCTATAAATATTTTTTTATCATTAATTTTGTAATGAATATTGATAAATTTATTGAAAATTCAATTGTCGAGATTGTCAATATAAACATTGTCAAGTAATCTCTTCTCTTTTTTTAATGTATCTATCCTACTACTTAATTATCAGCAGATAAATGCACTTATGCACAGTAAATAAGTGACGGTTAAATTTTTTTAGATAAAGTTTGGAATCAAAATTATCTAAATTTAAATGACCTAAAGTCCGTCCATACATATTTCGAATTCATAATCTCTCACATAAAGATCATTGCTCTTAACTGCTAGGCTAAGAGATGGTTCTCTAACGTTTCAAATTTTATAGATCAGCATTAACATCAAGGTAGAAAAAGACTAAATTTCTATTTTGAAATATAATATTTTATTCCTTTCTGCTAATGCAACCAGTAATAATACGATTAAGATCAGTAAAGCAAAATAAGATGTGAACATGAACTGTGGCATCATTTTATTCTTCTTGAGAGGAGGCTCAATTTGCACTTAAAAGCGCCTTTATTTTAAGCATGAGCATGCAATGGTAGGGATATATCATGAGCACCTCTCTCCCTCTCGGACCCGAATTCGCTGTAGCGCAGCACCGCGCTATAGCGGATGAACGGTCTAGATCGATTGTCAACTTTGTAATCGATCGTCAGCGATGAAAATAAAAAAGACACTTATACTTTGACACGAATCTTAATGCAATCAGTAAAAATCATACGATTCAGATGCTACGCTACACCTTCCCGCGCAGCACCATATCCGATTCCCTCTCTCTCACGTTGTAACACTCTTAGATACTCTCCAAGACTACGTCCTCTCAACTCATGCATACAAGATTCAAGAATGAGATTTTGACTTTGACAATTGGGATATTAAATTAAATGGGTTTTGACTTAGCTTGAGGTAGGGATCCAATTCTACAACTTTAAAATAGTGCTTTAGATTGGAGAAAAGAGAATAACGATATAGAGAATGTGGTTATTATATGACAATGACCTGAAAACAGAGCGGCGAAACTTTTCGGCGAACTGGTTTTGTTCTACTGTTTGACGGCTCAGGTTTTGTAGAAGTTTGTTTCGTTGGAACATTTTTTGTTACGTTTTAGAGACAAGACGTACAAGCAAATAATTTTTTTTTTCAATTCAGTATAATATTCGCAAAATTTTACGTTTCGTGCTAAAAAAATGTGCAATGCAAATTTTTTTGTTACGTGAACCAACAAAACGTTCAATTTGACAGCTCAATTCCGTGCACGTTTCGTAAGTTTGACACCCCTACCCATACCTGCTTTTAGAGTTACAGAGAATCTGACCTAGAAAAAATCTACAAACAGGTAAATTATCATAAAAATAGTGTCACTAATCATTCGTATCATATTTATGATATGATTAGTTTAAAACTTGAGAAAACAAATAAAACCAATTTAAACAAGTCCAATTTCTTTTATTAATATATTACAACAATTACTTTTGCGTATGAGTTTAATAATTTACAATAGTAGCTTAAATTCAGTGAGTACGTATATCTTAATTTATATACAAAAATGTAGAAAAAAAACAATTAAGTAAAAATGGAATCAAACCTTTCAACTTATGTTAGTGCTTATAGAAAAAATGATGCGTTTTTTAATTCGAATCGTGAAAATAACTTCTTGCAAAAATACAAAGAAAGATTGCGTACAAAGATTCCAAAATAATTTGACCATTTTTCGGACCCCATGCAAGCGAAAGCTACGTGCACATGACATGACTTCTTTGAGTAGAGACGGGTTATGTAAGGACAAGTTCGAATTTGTGTTAGTGCTTAATTTTCAAATATAGTCTTTTAAGTATAGTTTTTTCAGTTGAGCTTAAAAACTTATAGCCCAAATTTTAATGATGTATGAGTTTAATTTACCAATTGAGCCTTAATTTCGACATTTTTGTTTAATGTATTCTTACTTGATTTACATTATGAATCTTCCGTTTCATTCCAAATGCTACTCGAATATTAAAAATAAATCATTTACATTTGGAAAGCGTTCATGAACAAATTTTAAATAAATAAAAAGAAAAAGCCTCTTAATAAGTGAATGAGCGAGGAGATTTTTTGACCGGTGGTTGAAATTTCGCATTAACTTACACTCCTAACATAAAATTTATTTGTGTATTATATGAGGAAAATCACTTCATATTTTTTTAATTTGAATATATATATCAAGGATGATCAAAATTACAAGTCTAAATTCAAACATTTGAGAATGTAGTGTCTGCGAGTCTAAATTAATTCTTCAAGATTTATAGTTTAATAATTTGCACGTATAACTTCCACTCATCCTAATATAACTCATTAATTAAATGTCTAACCCTAATCCTTACTATTTTTTTTTTATCAATGACAACTTTTCACAACGGATGGATAAGTGTGTATTGCATATAATTTATAGTGTTTAATTACTATTTTTTCTCTATTAAAAAATAATTACTATTTTTTCGGAGATAACGAGAGTTGCACTATAAATTTATTAGATGAGCTACCAAAATTTAAATTGAATTTCGAAAACACGATCTCTCATATATAAGTCGTTGCTCTTAACAATTAGATTAAGAACTGATTCTTGCAATAATTAAGTATGATCTTGTAATAATTATGTATTTTGCAAATGACATGAGCAATTTATCCGAAAGATCAAATAGCAAGTGCATTACATATATAAACTTCATTTGTAATGGTCAAGCATGTATTAGAAATTTTTTAATATGAGTTTGAAAATTCAACACAATTAATCCGAATTGTAAAAATGTGTATTAATTTGGTCAAACTCTCTTAATTTGTAAGTTAAAATAAATAAGAAATTTGTACTACGAAATAAAGTGATATACATATACAATAGTCAAGTATCACTATACATGCAACAACATATATGTATTCCAAAAGTGAAGGGATCAAATGAAAGCAATTTTGGTGACACCAACTATGACAACAATTATTTTTTTCATTTTCAAAGTTCAAATTGTTGATCCAAACCGTTGAATATGATCTCAATAATAAAATACTCTTGCAGATCAAAATTTATAATTTTTTAAATTTTTTTACTATTTATTAAGATGGGTGTAAAATTCAACGATTCATGTAGTTGTAACTTTGGCATATTTTTGCACCCGTCTTAGTAAATAGTAAAAAAATTCAAAAAAATGTAAAATTTGATCTGCAAGCGTATTTTATTATAGAGATCATATTCAACGGTTTGGATCAACAATTTGGACTTTGAAAATGAAAAAAATAGTTGTTGTTATGTTGGTGTCACCATAGTTGTTGTCATTTTATCCCTTCTCATTCCAAAATGCATGACAACATCAATTAGGATGAAATTTTCTATTTTATTTTTACCAAAACAAATGTCAACCACCACCACAATCTTTATCAATAAGATAATTCTCACTCGGATTTTTTATTTTTTATAGATAAAGATGAGTTCTAGCAGTTATCGATTCGGATTTTTTTTTCAAGATACTCCATTGTAGGGTTTTAATAACGGGGCGGGTCGGGTACCCGTGGATCCGACCCGTTCGGATTCATAGATCCACGGATACGGCGGGTACACGGGTACGGCGGGACGGGTATGCACTGGTCCAAACCCAAAACTCCCAACCCGACCCTTGATAAACCCGGGCGGGTCGGGTCGGATCCGTCCAACTTTTCGATTTTTTTTGAATTTTTTCGAATTTTTGAATTTAAAACTGCACATTATTTTAATATATATATTTTTCGAATAATTCTGAATTATTTTGATTTTTGATTTTTTTTTTATTTTTTTTGTATTTTTTTGAATTTTTGCACGGTTCCACGAGTCCACGGGTTCAGACGGATTTGGAGGATTTGGGACCAACCCGATCCGTGCTAGATCCGTGAATCTGGGATCTACAGGTCGGGTCGGATCTGAGCACGAGTACGAATTGGACACGATCCGGGCACGGACGGGTAGACCCGTCCGGATATTTTGAGAACTCTAGTCCATTGTTGATTAATTAATGAAAAAAATACCCATCAGGCATCAGAGTTCCACTGACAGTTTCAGAGCAAAATAAGATAAAGATATTTAGATGGTTATATATAGGATAAGCTTTGAAAATATATTAAAGCAAGATTACATCATCTATAGGCGAGGTTTATAAATAAATATGATCAACTGGATAGTCTTTGTCGCCTTCATCAGAAATGAGATATTTGAAAACAAATAATCTGATGTCATGATTTTCATATTACTAATTACAAACATGACCAATAAACGAGCATGGCATAAAATAATATGCATAGTACATCTCATTTCGTACTATGCGTTCATTTATATTTAATTTGATCATTAAATTGATATTTAAGTTGCTCAATAAATTCTTCATATCAAAATCTTGTAGGATATAAAATTTTGTAATTTTTAGAGCTTTTTTGTTATTTTTTAAAAACAGTCCAGAAATGACACTTTTGTAATTTTAAATCTAAACTGTTTTTAAAAAATAGCAAGAAAGCTCTAAAAAAATAAAAATCACGAAATTTGATTTCCTATATTTTCATATGAAGAATTTATTGAGCAACTTAATCTCAATTTATTGACCTATATATATATGCATAGTACGAAATGAGGTGTACTATGCATATTATTTTAGCCATGCTCCCAATAAACATTGGTCATATAGGACCTTCATAAATTTTATTATTAGAAATTAAAACAGAGAGTTATCAACAAATTGCAGGGTCTATGTATCAGTATTGCTGGAGCTACTAAAACTATTATTAATTTATTATTATTATTATTATTATTTATTTAATTAATATTTCGTACCAGCAAATATTTTCGTTTAAATTTTATAACGTAGACACTCGGCCCGAATTATATATTCTGAACTTGGCCCAGCCCAATTAAACACTACTCTTCCATATTATTGATTTTCAAACAGTTATATGATCCAAAATAAATAATTTCAATCGACAACGTTTCAAGGCCCTTATTAATAAAAATGAAAACAATTCTACAGTTCACGGCCCTTTAACTGCCTTCAGAAAATAATGAAAATTTATATGCAACTTAAATAACAAATGATCATTAAATTATAAATTTTAAACAAACGATTTATGTATTTAACAATAAACCTGAAATTTTTTTATTATTTTGTTTTAATTGATCTAAAAGGTAGTATAGTGTTTGTCAATAATTTCATTGTCCAAATGCCTGAGCTAAATTTCACCAGTGTCATTCATTTTTTTTCCTTTTTTAAAATAAAAAACTTTGAAAGATATTATCATATTCATAATAGAAAGAAAGAGAAGAAGAGAGGAAAATTCTTTTCATTATACTTCTCTCATTCACCTTTAAAGAATGTATTACATCTTCTATTTATACAGATTGAATTCACATCATTAATTACAACTCATTGATCGCTAACAAATAGTAAAACTAACTAAAAGACTCATTGGCTTCAGTGTCAAGCGAAAGGGGTTTTCAACCACATGAAGTTCGTCTCTAAGTAATGCAAACCTTGCCTTTGGCAAGCTTTTAGTTAAGAAATCTTCTATTTGGTCAGCAAAGCAAATGAACTTGACAATTAGATTTGCAACTTTTTCTAAGAAGTTGTAATTTGGCTTCTGAGATAACAATATTTCAGAAGGAGTGACTGGTCCAGTTGATGTGAATTGTAGCATGTTGATGACAAACACTACACTTCAAAGAAATAATCTCAATATCAATGGTACATAGGCACGAAACATATTTGCTAAATTCAGCTTTACTATGTGTATATGCTTCCTCTCAGCAAGGTCGTTTTGATCAGGTGTATATGAACTTGAAACCTGAAAGGTGATTTGTGAATGATGTGTCATTAAAGGTTTGTATTTAGTGCCTCCATCACACTGAAAATTCTTTATCTTAGAAGATGATAAATTTTCAATCTTTGCTTTGAACTGAGAAAAAGTAGAAGCAACAACTGATTTACATGCACATGAAAAATCCAAGTAAATCTTGTAATTTCATAAGTAAAGAGTACATAGTATATATTTCCTCTTGGTGACACATCTAGGGTTGGTCCTCATAAATCTGAGTGTAAAATTTGAAGAGGATGAGAAGTAGTGCTCTTTGAGAGTACAAATGACAATTTGTGTGCCTTTGACTTATTATAACAAGTGCAAATGGAAAAAGACAAGGTAAAAGTCTTTATTGAAATAAAATTTGTCTTGCTTAAAGACTGCACACATTGGAATAATGAGCTAACCTATGGTGCCATATTTTAATTGAAATTTGAGACACATGCAAAGCTTGTTGTTGAAAAGATGGTGGAGAGAAGCTTGTAGTGCCCTTTATGCAAAATGTCATGCAACATGATATTGTGGGTTCCCTGATCCTTAACAAATTAAGAAGAGATGTAAATTCCACAATAACATTGTTATCAAGTATTAATTGAAAAATACTTAGTAAATTATTTGTAATTGCAAGCACATGCAAGATGTTATTTAAAACCACAAGTTTGAAATCATTATGAAGGATTGTAAAATCCTTGTTAACAATTAACAAACATGTTCCATTGCCAATATAGATAGTTTCTGGTCCATTGTAAGGTTGAGAAGATAAGGTTGTTGGATGTCAAAAGTAACATGTGTGGTAGCCCCTAAATCGATGTATCAAGGAGCCCAAGAGGAATAGGGGATGACTTTGCTTATGATTATGCAATCATGGCTTAAGGTTGAGAGGAAGTTATAGAGAAACAAATACTAAACTTATGACAACAATCTAAGACTCCATGACCTCACTTCTGACAAATCTGGCACTGAGCTTGATCAGAACTAGAATTATTCTGACGACAGAAGTTTTGACGACCTCGACCACAGCCACTGTAATTGTCCCTTCTTCTTAATTTGCCATGATATGACTAGTTATAGTTCTGACTATAACTGTTATGATCATATTACCTTGATGTTGGAGGCTTGAAATTGTTTGTGTAATAGACAATAAGATCTATTGACTAAGAACTTGAGTCGTTAGAGTTTACTGTGAGATGCACAGTTGAAGAGGAATGTGATATGAGGTTTGTCATAGTTCTAGCCTCATGAGCTAGAAGTAAACTGTTCAATTCAATCGTCGATGGAGTGACAAACCTCATTGACAAAGCTATCACAAATGATTCGTACCCAGATCCAACCATTGAAGCGTGTAGAGTACTAGATCAGGATCTGACACTTCATTGCCAATGTCTCTCAGTCGATCCACCAGTGTATGCATCCGTTGAAGATACTGAGAAGGAGATGTGCCTCCTTTTTTCGTTGTCTGAAGCTGCAGCTTGAGATCAATGATCTTGGCCATGGATTGAGAAGAGTGAATCTGATTCAGCGTATTCCATACTTAAGCTGATGTTTCACATCACACTACTTGAGATAGGAAAGGGGTTGAGATGGAACTAAAGATCCAAGCCAAGATAAGATGATCTTGTTGAGTCCACCTCTCAAATTTCGGATTGGGGATCTATACTCCATTTGAACTAGTGTTGTACTGACGCGGAGGAGGTTTCGTGCCATCGATGTACCCAAGTAGGCCATGGCCTTTTAAACCTTGCAAGATCTGAGATTTTTAAAGAAGGAAATTTTCTTGATTTAATTTCGTGTGGATTTGATGAGAGAATTGAATAGGAGCAGTTAATATCACTGCTGAAGTAGTAACATCTGTCGCCATTGATGCTAAGAAGAAGCTTTGAAAATCAAAAGGTGTCTTCTTTGATTAAGCTCTGATACCATGAAAGATATTCATAACATAGTAGAAAGAAAGAGAAGAAGAGAGGGAAATTCTTTTCAATATACTTGTCTCATTCACCTCCAAAGAATGTATTACAAATTCTATTTTAGGGCTGCTAATAAACAGGACGGTTCATGGACAAAATGAGCTGGACACTATTGAACATTTATGGAATGGACTATTTCTTGATCTTGGTTGAAGTTCAGTCCAAGTTCAATTGCTAAAACTGAACTGGACTAATTGTGAACAAATTATTGACAAATCGTGGACTAACTGTGGACAAATTGGACAAATTGTGGACTCAATGTGGGATTAAATGAAAATATGTTCAAACATCCTAATAGATCAATTAAGTTCTAACTCTCTATTTCACATAAAGATAACTAAGTTATTCGCACAAAGAAACCTAAGTTATTCAATACAATGATGAAAGAGCTTTCATTTAAAGAGAATTGTGCACTGTGATGTCCAGAATAAGGTCCGCATGGTTAGTTTATGGACAATTAGTGGACATTATTCGGTTATAAAATAAACTGGACATGGACTGAACATGAGTAGGTAATTATGGACTTGATTTGGTCATGGACTTCAACTCCTTATCAACGGGTTGAGCTGGACATTGACTGAAACTCTTCCATTAGCAGCCCTATTCTATTTATACAGATTGACATGTTAACTGTCTAACAAGCATTGTAACTAACTAATATATTCGCCGGCTTCAGTGTCTTGATGATCTCTGTTTTAGCTTGTACTGAATTTGTCGAGTCGGTCTGCAACTTTGTATTCTACAAACTTGTTTCATTCCCGCTTATTTATGCTAACAAAGACTCAAACCATGATCAGGACAGACTCCACTAGATCGATAGTCCGTTGACACTAGTCTTATCTTTATTATTTGGTTCGTTTGATAAGTTAAGAACGAAACAAACACTTGTTTCGCTTTGAGTTTTTCAAAGGTGAGTCGATTAATAAGAAGCGAATCGAGAAGACATTCACCAACAACCACACGCAACTGACCCTAATCAAAAGAGAAAACCCCCAGAGGAGAAACCAAGAGGAAAAATCCTAGGCGGGAGAGGCCGCGCTGTCGTCCTCCCCCTCTACCCTCTCCTCTATCCCTTCCATCCACCTCCTCTCTGCCTTTTTTCTACCATCCATCAAAGCCGAGAGAGAATCGTTGCCGGAAAAGAAAAAGTCGTTACCGAAAAAGAGAGAGATGAGGAAATTGCTCAACGAGTTCTCCTAGTGGCCGCCTCTCGCTCTGACTCAACCTTGCTTTCGCTCAGAGCTCTCTATTGTGAAGGAAAATAGGAGAAAACTAAATCACTGGTTTCTCCTAGTAGCCACCTCACATTCTGACTCGGCATCTCTTTCCCTCCCCTTCCCCCTTCTTGTCACTCAGAACTCTCTTTCTCTTTGACGGTGAGAAATGGTGGCGGTATCGAGCTCTAACTAGTCGTGGGGCAGCCAGGAGAAGAAAATTAAAATCTTAACCCTAACCAGAGGAGATCTATGACCTACAACACCCAATGGAGATGTAGCTGGATGACAACCTTCAATTGTTTAGCAACGGCTCCTCAGAAATCCAGCAGGGCAATGTCACGGTGCGAGCTTCTACAAACACAAACGAATGTGATCTTTCGGCGAGAAGAGACGGAGATATGAGGTGTGCCAGTACTCACCCACACGAGGATACAAAACTAAATGCATGTATATTGTAGTTGATTTTGTAACCCATAGTAAAAATTGAGGACTTGACCCTCATCTTTGAGAGAAATGGTGCTACAAGGCCAACTTCGATGTGAAGAACGTTAGGTGTACCCAAGATAATTGATTAAGGTATGCCGCGGGCGGAGTATATCTTGGGAGCCTGGTGATGATTGAGAAGCATCGTCTTCCCAAATTTTAAGTTTTTCTATTTCGTGTTGTTGCTTGTATCTCCTTAGTTATTCATGTTTCGCGTTTTTTTTGTTGTTTCATATTTTTGTTTTGTATCTTATCTCATTTTTTTTTTGTATAATTCAAAAGATCACATTTATTTGATCGTCATATATATAAAATTTGAATGATTTGATCTCATCTTTTGCTAAAAAAAGATTAATAAGAAGCGAATTAAACGTCTGCTTCACTTTACAAATTTTACTTTGATAAGGCTAAAGCTAGTTAAAAAACCGTTCACTAATGAAAAATTGTTTGTATACAGAAAATGTCAATATATAAGAGATGGAAAAATGTTAGTTCTTAATAAAGAGTGTCGACTCTGTATTATTTCGTTGGAAATTTTTTTGAAATATCAACTTTTTAGCAAAAAAAATTGTCAACCTAATGCGATTGAGAAGGCAATTTCAATTAAGGAGCTGATATATCGATATCTTCATTGATAGCTTCATCGATATCAATAGAACATGTTCAGTTGAATTCAGTTTGCATGTCGTTTCTTTTATGATGCATGTTATTTTTTGTATTATGCATATTGTTTTTGTTATTATGCATATAATTGATCGGACGCTCCACTGTGGACGAATGTCGCTACGCTCACCGACGCGGATCGTTACGCTCATCGATGCGGACTGGACGAATCCAGTTGCATTTATTTTGAAAAATTGTTCTAGTTACTATGCATGTTTTTTTTGTTATTATGCAAGTAAATAACATGTAAAATAATATAAATAACATGCATAATAACAAAAATATTATGTATAATAACGAAAACATAATAAATCATAAGTATAACAAAATAACATAATAAACTTAGCATATAAATCATAAGTATTTGACTGTTATGCATGTTATTAGATGCACAATAATAAAAATAACATGCATAATAACGAAAACAATATGCATCATAAGTAAAACAAATTTTCGTCGGAACTCAACTGAACGTGTTCAGTGAATATTGATGACGGTATCAAATTTGAGATCGCGAAACATTTCCTTTCAATTATAAGTTACAAATTATAATTTGTCGGCACCTGAGCATAGAATCTTGCTATCAAAACATTCCGATAAGATAGGAGTCGATAATTGTAAATAGTACTGATCAAGGCAAAACGACACCGTGTCCGAACGCTCGCTACAGTGTGACTCGGTCTCCTTCGTTGATCGTTGTCTGTATCCAACAGCAAAGCTTTCATCTCTCCATCTCCATCTCCGTACGTGACTGTGTCCCTCTTCCTTGACCATAAGCGATCAGATTTCCATCTCGTAGAACACCTCCTCAGTCCAGATCTTGGCCCCTCGTTACAAAAATACATTGCAATTCTTAGATCTTAGATCTCGACTCAGCGTCGCGCCGTTGCTTTTTCTCAGATGGAGTCTACCGTGGCACTTTTTAACCAGCTCGAGGTAACTTCTCTCCACTATGGGAGTATGTTTTATTTTTTACTGGATTGTGTTAAAGAAACAAAGGGGACTGGTCGTGGGCTCGTGGCATTGTGTCGAACACCTTGCGTGCGTTTTGAACCAGGTTTTTTTTTTTTAAATCTTGGTAATAAAAGACCTGTCTGTAGGTATAACCGCTGAACCCCACATATGCAGTTTAGATTATTTGAATGATACTGATTTGTATAGATAGGTAAGTAAAAAGGACCGGGTGGTATGCGCTTTCCGAAATCGCTATGGCGCTTTACTGCTTTACTAGCTCACTCTCACTGTAATTCCTATCAATTTCAACACATTCGTCTGTTTATTCGAGCCCTTAAATTTAGTTTTAAATTGTTTACATTATTCAGTAGCACACTCTCAAGGTGGTTAACATGAATATCTGCACATCCTTCTATAAGTTCAACCTCTTAATGAAGTTTTTTTTTGTTTTAGAAATCTTTATTTATTTAATCACTATCATTAGTGTTCCCTATGAATTTCAGCAAAGCCTTCTATAAACCTCTTAAAAAGTTGAGTTCAACCTTTTCACACTTACCTATTTGAAAACTTAACCAGGCAGCAGAACCGTTTTTCTTACTGGCGGGGCCCAATGTAATTGAATCGGAGCAACATATTCTCAAGATGGCTGGTCACATTAAGCGTGTGGCAACCAAGTAAGGAAATAAATGAATGTTGTCTGAATTAGTCTTATGGATGCTTGGTTGCACAATTGAGAGCTTATTGAGGTGTCAATTGGGTTGTCTGAGGCCTAACTTGAATTTTGAAACCACAATTCCTTTAATTCTCATGTATTACATATTGTTTCCTGTTATTGGACTTTAACTATGAATTTTGGTAAAGAAGTCATAGTTAATTTGTTCCAAATTCCTTAAATTCTTATGTATAAAATGCAAGTTTAATTTGTTCCAAATTATCAGGCTTGGCCTGCCACTTGTATTCAAGTCTAGCTTTGATAAAGCAAACCGTACTTCTTCCAAGTCATTTCGTGGGCCTGGCATGGAAGAAGGCTTGAAGGTAAGGTTCTTCTGTGCCTATGAACCATATGGATTGTATATTTTTTTCTTTCCCTTTTGTGATGAAACAATATACATATGTTTTGACAAGTTAATCTTTATGCAGATACTGGAGAAGGTTAAAATGACTCATGGTCTTCCAATAATTACTGATGTACATGAAAGTTGGCAGGTATGCTCAGTATTACTAAATCTTTTTACTTTTCTAACTTTACATGCTTTATTTTGGTATTATATTGTGAATGATTCATACAAAAGAGCAATGAAAACGTAACCTTAACATACTTTGGCGTACTAATTTTTTTGTCACATTTGTGGTTTTGTGCGTACATTAGTAATTATACTTTCTGAATGGGTGTTTTTGTAATAAACTGATCTTCAATTATAACCAGTGTGAAGCTGTTGGAAAAGTAGCTGACATTATTCAAATCCCAGCATTCTTGTGTCGCCAGGTACGTTGCATGAATTTTGAGAAAAAAAATAATTTGGGCAAAAACTTAGGTACAGTGCTCTTAGGTACTCCAATCAATTCGTACCATTTGATTGAAATGTATGGTGCGAATCTTAATGCATTTGAATGGTACGGATTGATTGGAGTACCTAGCACCTAGAATGGTGTACCTAAGTTTTTGCCAATATTTTTTGTTCTCATTTGCAGATGATAATATTTTTCTACATTTGTAAGGGAAAAACTTGGATACACCAAGGATATGTACACTAGGTACTCCGAATCACTTCGGACCATTAGATACATCAAGATCTGCATTATAGATCGAGATCGAACGGTCCAGAGTGATTCGGAGTATCTAGCGTACATATCTTTGGTGTACCTAAGTTTTTCCCCATTTGTAAATATGATCAGATTTTCTGTTATTTGAATCTTACAGCATACTGAAGTTACGCATGCTGCTTTTATTTTCTTTTTTGTGTGGTTTTGCGTCAGACCAAATCTCTTCAAACTAGTGAATATGAACTTGTAGGACAACATGCCAATTATTTGGGCACCTGTTTAGTAGAATCTGGTAATTTGTACTAAAAGCTGATAAGCATTTGGTCAAAACTGTATCATTAATTCATGTGCTTTTCCCATCACATTTGTTTTAAGGATTCATAGTTGCAGCTTTGTTGAACAGTTTTTTGTTGTACTGTCAGTTCTTTTTAGTGTGCTTGTAAACTGAGTCACTGTGCTACTATTGCAGACTGACCTTCTAGTTTCTGCCGCAAAGACAGGAAAAATAATTAGTATAAAGAAAGGCCAAATGTGCGCTGCATCTGTAAGCTATAGTATGTTTAGTTTATGTAAATATTCTTTTCATATGATTTCAGTGGATCATAATGCTGGATTAGATCTAATGTTAGCTTAAATATTTGCAAAGGTAATGGAAAATTCAGCCGAGAAAGTTAGGCTAGCTGGAAATCCCAATGTGATGGTTTGTGAACGTGGAAACATGCACGGCTACAGTATGTTTTTCATTCCTCTGTAAATTTGTAACCCATTATAAAGGAATGATTAATAGCATACCATTTGCATAATATTGTAGACGATCTTGTTTTTGACCCAAGAAACTTGGAGTGGCTGAGAGAAGCTAAATGCCCTGTGGTAAATAATTTGTTTCTGTTATCTTTCACAACGAGTTAAAAACTTGCAGAATTATTTCTTTTGCTTCCAGGCTCTGTCTGGTGGTTAATTATTTCTAAATAGAATCAAATTTCTTGTTCTTTTTCTTATTTCAGGTTGCTGACATTACTCATTCATTACAACAACCTGCTGGAAGAAAGGTTGAATTATTAAATTTTATACACTGTTGAATATTTATTTGCTTTTTCAAATAGGAACATGTAGGTCCATATGAATACTGGTATATTAACGTTTGAATAAAATATTTGAATGTACCGTAATCTTTTTTTTTTAGCTTGAAGGTGGAGGTGTTGCAAGTGGGGGTCGACGTGAACTGATACCATGTATTGCACGTACAGCTGTTGCAGCAGGTGTTGATGGTATCTTTATGGAGGTATAGTTTATAATTGCTATTCAATTAGTGACAATATCAGTGCAACTTTATGTTCTCCTCCTGTCTTTTAAAATGCTGGTTAGGTACATGATGATCCACTAAGTGCACCTGTTGATGGCCCCACACAATGGGTGAGATTATTAACTTTTCCTTTGTAATTCTGGGTTCATTGTTTCGTAATTTAAATCCTGTTTTCTGAATATGAATTACTAGTTTACTACTAAGTGTTGATTGTTTATTCTAACAATAATTTTGTATTGCGTGTATTGGCTGTTTCTGATTTGCTCAGCCACTTAGACATTTGGAGGAGTTGCTGGAAGAGCTAATAGCCATAGCAGTATGTTTCAGTACTCTTGCTTTGTAGACTTTATTGTCAGGATTGCTATGCCAAATTACTTGTAAGACCCATTCAGAACCGACCATCGTGATAATAATACACATGAGTTTGATGCATCAATTCACTTTTCTTTTTCTTGTTTTTCCTGTATATAAATGAAATGATAATATATTTTAAGTGGGGTTAAATCGTCTCTTGCACCATAGGTTGGCTAAGCTAGGTCTTAAACTGAACATACTTGTCTAGTGCTGGTTTGACTGGACCAAAGTTATAGCATATCTGTGATCTGCATGAATCTTTTGTTTTCGTAAATTTTAATAAATTTATATTCTTTCTGGGTTAAAGAAGGTAAGCAAGGGAAAGAAGCCGTTCAAGATTGATCTTTCGCCGTACGAGGAGTAAGGAGTGACAAATTGGCTGTCAGAACTTTAATTGGAGCTCTTTTAATCTTGTACTAGCTATCTCTAATTTGTTTCCAGAGTATTGTGTTATTAGCCTTTTATTCTTTGTTCATGCTAAGATTTACATCATAGGGTTCTTATATGGCTATATTGAGTGGTGTATAACAACTACTGTCACTTGTCAATATTTCACTTTAAATAAATGCCATTTATTAGAGAGATTTCATTTTTATTTCTTATACATATAATTTAATATATAACTGCTGGTAATGATCGATTATCTTTAAGGTTGCCCTAAGAAACAGTACCGCAGTTGTGAAATCACAGTTTGGTGTTATTAAAGAAAATTTACTATACTTTTGCAGTGCAATTCTGATTTTTGGGTTTGGTTTGAAAAAGTATTTGTGTTTGGTTTGAAAAAACTGGCATCTAAGCGTTTCTGATTTTTGGGTTTTGTATGCTGGTTTTCTGATACCAGGTAGTTTCTATGCCAGTTTTATTGGCACAATTATGATGCTTGTTTTTAAGAGGATTGATGGATCCTTTACCCATTTCTGGTATGGGAAAGTTTAATTCCTCTCTGATATCACGTTGGTTCTTAGAGAAAATATTGAGAAATGATGAATAAAGTAGATTTTATTGCATTGTTAAGAACACTGCATATTGTACAATGATTTCTACTACATACGTGATCGCGCTCCGCGCAAATATCAAATGACTTGAAAGCAATATAAACAGCAAACTGCAATTCAAATAAATAAGTTTATATGCAAGCATTTGCAGAAAAAGGAAACAATAAACAAATAAAGGTACATACTTATACTTATAAACCTTATTAACACAGTACCACTAAAAAAAAGAAAGTATTATTCAAGAAAAAATGACAGATTAATTGTTGGGAGATTGTACCGATGACAATTATTTTCAATTTCTTAATGCACAAATTATAAATGTAAACCCTCCTCAAAATAAGTAAATGCTTATTTTATTAAACAAAAAGCAATATAGAAATCTCACACAACATATCTTTTTTTTTTGGACTGAAACAAATCTCTCTTTATTTGACAACTTTTTTTCTTTTTATGTAAGCCCGTAGGCAATTTGGACTATAGAGAGGGATCCATCTTGTACTCAAACTAATGACTCATTAGTATTATTTATGATTTCTGCTTCGAATTTTATTTTTGTGTTAATTTTCTATACAAAAATTTGAGATCCGATCAAGTACCAAAGTATTGGTAGTTTGGTACTAGAACTGGACTGGAATAAACATTTGACTCTATTAGAATGGGAATCAAATCCGCTGCTCGTCAAATCTCTGCTTGTTTTCTGTTTGTTTTGATCTGTATCGTTCAAAATTCATCTAATGATCAAAACATCTGTCTTCTGAATTAAATCACAGCCATCCGTGAAGATCGATCGATTTGTAACGGTCGAATCGAGACAAACAGAATGTTGCTTGCCTCAAATACAAGCAACAGATTCGAATCCATTAACTTATTCAATTTTAAAATAATTCTAAAAAATAAAAGGTCTAAATTAATAATTTATCGCTGTCTTGACCTTCTGAAGTCATTAATATTTAGGAGAGTTTGATTTCATGCCACCTCAAAACTTCTAAATTAGATTTTTGTCACTTTATATTACACCCTTTGAAAATTGCCACCTCAAATCTCTCTTATTCAGAAATTTGCCCTAAATATTGTACCAAAATTATTTTATCAATTTAAATAATTCAAATTAACAAATAAGACCAAATTACCCTCTATTGAATCTCAGAATAAAAACAAAACCAAACGAGTCAACACCAGTCGACGAACTCGGTTGCACTTGACACCTCCGTAACATAATCCCTTTGCCTCATTGCCATTCGTTGTCGCTCCTCGCCGGCACCCTTCATTTCTCCTTCGATCTCCTCCGAACCCTACTCTCATTGCCCCATTGCCATTCTTTTGCATATGGATATAATTGTGCAAGGTTATAATTACGATGGATTGTTATAACTATGCTCTTGTTGGTACTGTGATGGTACCAGCGAACATATCAGATTGATGCTTTGATTGTGCAAGGTGATAATTCCTTTTCAGGAAGCTTTGATGTTTTTTTTGAAGAAAAAAAAGAATACCATCCAAATTGTCACCAATACTTTACAAATACAAAGGCATCAATACTTAAGAAATAAACCTACACAATACAAAATACAATTAGAAAGAAAAAAGATCAGACATTGCAAACCCAAATGATCACAGTAAATCGAACAACTCATGTACTTGTAAAATTACAATAATGAAAAAATCACAGAGCAAAAAATGAAGGACAAAACTCATGTACTAGTAACGAGCAAAATCAAACCCAAGAAAATCACAGTCAACCAAGAAATTAAGAAATTTAAAAAATTCACAGTAACAATCTTATAGTTTGCACATTTCTAAAACACCTTTTTCGGATTTGATGTACTGCTCAGAAGTCTCATGAGAAATGTTGGTTGTTTGGGTTTGTGGTAAGCAACGAAAATCCTTGCTAGGGTTTAGCTGTTAGAGAGCAGAGGTGGGTTTCCTTGAGTTCGTTCGTTCGTCTCGTCTAGGTTTTTCTGCACAGATAAATTGCTATGTTCCATCGAATGGGTTTTGTAAAGAAGAAACTGACAAGTGGATCCATATATTTGTTGTATAACAGGATATGAATAATGAGGGCATATTGGGAAATATAAAAATATATCAAATGTATAGTATATTCTATTAATATTTAAATCATTAATTGTGTAATGGGGTAAAATTCTAACGAAGGTTTTGAGTGACAATTTTCTAATAAGAGTATAGTAAGAGATGGCAAAAATCTAATTTAGAAGTTTTGAATTGGCATGAAATCAAATCCTCTAATTTTTACGGTACAAAATACACGCTATGTTTCTTTTTATTCTTTTCTTCTTTTTTCAAATTGTTTTTTATTTCATGTTTATCTTTGTGCCGATTGAATGCAAACAACACTTTAGCCAAAAAAATGGATAACAAAATGAAGAAGAAAACAAAATGCATGCTTGTGTGAACGGAAATTAATTTATATATATTTTAATTTTAGAAAAGGATGAAAGATGTGGCAACGATATTTGAAGATCAAGACGCAGGATAGACATCGCCCATATTTAAAATACTTCCGGTGGAATTCACACCAAAATAACAGACTCTAACACTATCTGTTGGCACAAGTAGGAGTGCAAACAAGTCGAATTCGAACGAGTTGGGTGAGACTCGAACTCGTCTTGTTTATTAACGAGTTGACTCGACTGATTTAGCTCGTTTGTAGTTTGTTTTCCAAAAAAAATGGCAAAAGTTAAAAAACATAATAAAAATATAAAATCACGAAAATTCTGTGCTGAAGATCTATTTAGAAATTGTGATAACTAATTTGACAATCCAGATTAACTCGTTAAGGTCTCGATACTTACACGAGTCAAGCTTGTCACAGCTCGAAATCGGTTCGTTTGTTAATGAGCTAACTCGGCTCGGCTAGTTAATAACTCAAACTGTTAACGAACGAGTCACGAATATTTTGTACACTCGCAGCCACAAGGTTACTTTAAATTCTTCAACAAATAGTAATAGCTTCATTTTATTAACACCGTAGAATTGATGTCACATCTGTCAGTCAGTTATTCTATTATTTCTTCTGTACACGCGGAAATATTTTTCTCTGCTTAAATCGCAAGGTCAAATAATAAACTGAAAATTGCGTAACCAACTAAATAACGTGTTAAGCAACTTCAATCATACTTGTCAATTAAGAATTTCGTTATTTGCAGGTTTGCACCAATAAGTAGAACCTTTTCTTGCGGAATAAATGATTTAAAAAATGTTTTTTTTCTCAAAAAAAAAAAAACAAAACCATGAAGTTAGAGGTGGCAAGTTGGATCGGTCGGGCGGGTTAGGGTCGGGTCGGGTTAGTTTGACTGTTTACAATAGTCGGGTTGTGGTCGAGTCGGGTGAGGTCGGATCGGGTTTCTGATCGTCATGTGTGATTAGGGGTGCAAGAAATATTCGTAGCTCTTGACTCGCCCGTGTTCGACTCGTCAAATAATCGTTATGAACTCGTTCGTTACTAGCTTGAGCTGTTAACGATACGAGCTGCACAGCTCGTTAACCTAACGATTCGATCTCGAACTCTTATCAGATCGAATCGTTACAACTCGCTGCCTTAACGAGTTATATGGACCGTAGGATAATACTGTGGGATAATCTTGATCGTTCCTTTCTTATACTAAAACTAAACCTAATTTCTTCTCTCTTCAACTGCGCCGAACAACACAACACTTCCCCCCTCAATTCTCACATCTCCCTTCCGCACAGCACAAAACTAAACTTAATTTCTCCCCATTCCCCAACCCCGACTCATCTCATCTCCCTTCCCAGTTCTCACTTCTGCTAAGTGCTAAATCCAAACAACGATCCTTCAGACGACGATCAGAAGACCGACGAGCCGACGATCCTTCAGACGACGATCCGACGAGCCGACGAATCTCGGTTATTTCTTGATCTGCTCGTTGCCTCTTGCCTAGGTACTATTATTTCTGGTATTACTTCTTGATCTGCTTATTTCCTTAGTTTTATTTGCTTATTTTCTTGCCTAGATGACAGTTGGTATTTCACCTTTGCTTTCCTCTCCTCTGTTGAAGTGGTTTTGTACTTCTGCTGAGACAGACAACTCAAATACTGGTGTTCTGGTATTACTGATTTTATTTTCTTATTTTCTGCTTTTTTTCTTTCCTTTCCTCTCAAATACTGGTTTTGTACTTCTGCTGAGACAGGCAACTCAGGTCAGGTAAACTTGATTCAAGTTATATTGGTTTTGTACTTCTGGTTTTATAGTTAATATAAGTTTGGTAAACTTGATTCAAGTTATTGTAACTGTTAGAACATGCAGCTCAGGTCTGACAAGTTTTGTCAGACTCTAAACTGATTGATAATTTGTTAATAATTTTTTTTATTTCTGCCAGATTCTAAACCGATTAATAAATTGATTAATAAACTGGTTAATAATTATTATAGTTCTTCCATACTCTAAACTAATTGATAATTTGTTAATAAACTGTTTTATTTCTGCCAGATTCTAAACTGATTAATATATTTATTAATAAACTGGTTAATAACTGTTATAGTTGTGTCATACTCTAAACTGATTGTCTAAGTTTTATACCTATTGTATTTGTACTTGTGATTAATAATTATTACATTTTTTTTACTAGCTATGTCGCAATCATCAGTTGTTGCTGGTGCAAGTCCTGCGACAAATGAAAAAGAAGTACATTCAAGTGAAACAGAAAGTGATGAAGCTCCACAACAGCAAGCTGGTGAGGTGGATAGTGTAGAAGCTCGTAGTTCTACTCCTGGTTTGAATACCCCTACTCCTAGTTCGGGAGAAAGTTCACAACGCCCGAAGAAACGAAGGAAAACCTCTGAAGTTTGGAAGCACTTCAAACCGTGTCCAGATGAAAGTGTAATTATTGTCGAATGAAGTACAAGCATGTCGGCAGCTGTACCACTTCACATCTGTGGCGCCACCTCAAAGACACTTGTGGTCCATACAAGCGGGTTCAAGGTAATACTTCTAGTTTAATACCCATTATTGAAGAAAGTAATGATGGATTGGGTGCTGTTTGGATGAATGCAAAGTGGAATCCCATAAAAGATAGAGAGTTGCAATCTAGAATGATTTTAGGTCACGAGCTTGCATTCATGTTTACTGAATACGCACTTTTTCAGTAATATATGAAGTATAATAATCCTCTTTGGCAAAAAGTTAGTAGGACAACCATTAAAAAAGAGTGCATGAAAGTAGTTGAAACTGAAAGGGATAAGTTGAAAAGGGTTTTCAGAAATATAGATAGGATATCTCTTACTTTTGATTACTGGACATCAAATCGAACTGTTGGGTATATGTGCATCACAGCGCATTATATTGATGTTGATTGGAACTTGCAAAAAAGAATAATCAATTTTGTTGATCTGTCACCACCGCATAGCGGTGAGGTTATTTCGGATGCAATTTTGGTAGCAATTAGAAAATGGGGAATTGAGAACAAAATTGAAACTATCACACTAGACAATGCATCTAACAATGACAAGGTAGCTGGTCACCAGCTGCATTTTTTAGGATATTTCTTTCATATTCAATGTTGTGCCCACATCTTGAATTTAGTTGTACAAGATGGTCTTAGCAAAATTGAGGCTTTTCTTCATAAGATTAGGGAAGGAGTGAAGTATCTTAAGAAATCAGAGGCTCGTCTTTTGAAATTTGGAGAAATAGCCAATCAATTAGGCATATGCACTAAAAGATCATTGTGCTTTGATGTGAAAACGAGATGGAACTCGACACATCGTATGCTTGATGTGGCTATTCATTACAAGAAAGTAATTACGGGGTATGCTTTAAGAGATTCAAATTTTGAATGGCTACCCGATGAGGCTAATTGGGAAAAGGCTGAAAAAGTGTGCAAGTTACTTACAGTTTTTAGTGAGACCACACAAATATTTTCAGGAACTAGTTATCCCACTTCAAATCTATTTTTAGTTGAGATTTTTAACGTAAAAAAGGCGATATGTGATGCATATGCGGCCAATGATGGTTTCACTCGAGAGATGAGTACGGCTATGTACTTGAAGTTTGAAAAGTATTGGGGGGAAGTGAACGTGTTAATGGCAGTGGCTTCTATTCTCGATCCAAGGATGAAAATGGTTTCAATAAGATTTGTTTTTGAGAGATTGTATGACGGTTTTGAGGCTGAAAACCGTATTGAGGAAGTGATGAAAAATTTGCGGTCCCTTTATGATGCTTATGCAAAGATTTACATAGCTTCTTCGGGGTCAGCAGGTAATATACTATATTTTTATTTGTTTGTGTTAATTTTATTTCAAATAAGTTTGTGGTAATGCAATTTTTATCATTTAGGTACTGATACGGGTCCTTCGAGCTCATCAGCTGCTGACCATTCTCAAAACGACTTATGGGCCTATTTGAAGTCCACTTGGAGTGATGAACAACCGAGTTCAGATCTGGACAACTACTTGACGGAGTCGGTCTTTCGACATAGAGACTCGAGCCCTTTTGATGTTCTAAAATGGTGGAAAACAAATGCGGTTAGATATCCTATTTTAAGCAAACTAACTCGAGATATTCTTTGCATTCCTATCTCAACTGTTGCTTCTGAGTCCGCATTTAGTGTCGGTGGACGTATATTAGATGATTACAGAAGTTCCCTTAAAGAAAGTATAGCTGAAAATTTGATCTGCGGAGGGGATTAGATTAGGACAAACACGAGAGCTGAGTTTCAAACATTAGAAGTAAGTCTTAAGTTTCAATTTTTAAGTTTCAGATTCTATTCTAGATGTTACATAGAAACTGGTACAGATTCAATTTTTTATTTTTTTATAGCAAGCTGCCAAGATAGAGGAAGATCTAGAAGTTCGCATACCAATGGCGCGTTTAGCAATCGATTAAAGGCAAGTCTTTATAGAACTTCAAACTGAACATGTAAGTTGTAATTGGTACAAACTGTGGTACATAGAAACTGGTACATAGCTTTTATTCTGAAGTCTGAACTTGTAAGTTGTAACTGGTAGAAACTGTGGTACATAGAAACTGGTACATAGAAACTGTAAATGTTACTGCTACAGACCATAATTTTAGATTATGCATTGTTGTATTCTCACTATAAACTGTAAATGATACCATGATTCTCACTGTAAACTGTAAATGGTACCATGATTCTCACTGTTGATATTTTTTTGGCAGAAATCTGAAAGTTGTTGGTGTTTTTGAGCTTGTTTGGTTGGAATGGAATGGCACAACCGCACAAACCATAATTTTAGATTATGCATTGTTGTATTTTTTATTAAGGATTTGTTGTATGAACTTGTATGAACTTTATATTTTGTGTAATTGGACATCTTTTGGATGAATTGTAAAGTCAGCAGAGGATTTATTCAATTGTGAATGCTTGGTAATGATGATTATTGTAAATTTTGGATAGTTGGATAGTTGGGCACTTGGGCTATATAGGTCAATTGATTTTGAATAACAGGAACTTGTGAATTTTGAAACTTATGTCAATTGATTTTGAATAACAAGAACTTGGACATTCAGCACTTTAGTCTTCGGCTATACGAGTCAATTGACATGTAATTAGTGAAGTCACAAACGCACAATCAGAAATTGTGCAATTGCCTATGTATTTTATCTGTTCAGAAGGGTTGGTAACGAGTTAAACGATACGAGCTCGAGTTGAAATTGCGAGCTCAACAATCTGAAAACGAGTTACAACTCGTATTTTCGTTTGTTGGAATCTTCACGAACTAAACGATACGAACTGAGCCAGCTCGTTTTGTTAACGAGACGAATTCAAACTGTTCCTCTCAGCTCGCAACCAGTTAGCGATACGAGCTAGCTCGAATCGCTCTCATAACGAGACGATCTCAAACATTATTAAACTCGTTCGTGTTCGTATCGTTTACAGCCCTATGTGTGATGTGTCGACAACTTTCGGGTTAAGGGTCGGGCGAGGTCGGGTCGGGTCGGGTTTCGGGTCAGGTCGCGTCAGTCTTTTGCAGGTGACGAGTCAGATTGGGCGAGATCGGATCTGGTTTCAGGTCGGGCTGCATCGACAACTTTTGGGTCTTTGTTTGAGTCGGGCGAGACCAGGTCTGGTTTCAGGTCGGACTGCATCGACAACTTTCTGGTCTTGAATCGGGTCGGGCGAGATCGGGTCGGGTTGCACCGACAACTTTCAAGTATTATTTTGAGTTTTAAGTTAAATTGAACAATATCGGGTCGCGTTATTGAATTGTGTTAGTAAATCTTGACTTTCTCTGATGTTAATTTGTTAGCAAAATTAGATTATGATGTAGGCAAGATAGAATTAGATCAATTTACAGGTTGTATTAGGTCAAGTCGGGTTCGGATCCTCATGTGTTGTTTCATCTCGGGCTACGAATCGTCTCGAGTCGAACTAGGGTCCTCATGTGTCGCGCCATCTCGGATTACGAATCGTCTCATGTCGGACTCAGGTCGCTAATGTATCGCTTCGTCTCGAATTACGAATCATCTCAGGTCGGATCAGATCGGATTTGAATAATTTAACTTTATCAAAATATCAAATTGGATCGAGTGCAAGTTGAACTAGATCGAACGAATTTTTCGAATCAAGTCGAATTTTGCTGGCTCTGGATGAAGTGGCCCAGAAATCATTGAAACTGCAGCAAGGAATTGCGAAAAGAAGCGCACTACAAATTTGTACAATGATTACACGAAAAGCATCCGAATTTTCCGCCGTTTGGTCTCCTGTATTTATGAAAGCAGTGTACACGTCGATATTAAATTAAATAAAAACACAGTACACGTCATCCCCCTCCAATGCACCGTCATTGTATGCTCTCCAACTAAATGGAACATATCAAACACAACTGATATCACTGGCATCATGTGGTAGTACCTTTTTGCTTTATTCAAGTCTTGAACCGAAATTTTTTTCTTTTTTCTTTTTTTTTGAAGGCTGGATAGAAACGTAAAACTAGAAAACACTGAGAAATTACTCGATCATATTGGGAATATCTAAAGTCAATCTAGTACTTTTCTAAAGACAACTCAGAAAGCATTTCTTTTTCTCAGCTTAATTTGCCTAGTTCAATGCACAATTTCATTTCGGTTCTCATAAATCATAAATAACGCAAGAGACCAATTTGAGATTTCTCATTTACAACATTATTTTTTTTTCTTGGCAACATAGAAAGGCAAATAAATTATTATATACATTGCCAGCCAAGAATCTACACCAACCAAATCAAAGAGTCCGAACTCAAATCAATTTGTACAAACACAAATCTAGGCCTTGGTGCTTTTCTTTTCCTTCAATAATTTCGAAAATGGGATGAATTTCAATCCCAATTCAATACAATCCAATCCAATCCAAGGTATTAATCAACAATGGCATGAATTGTAAACTACCACAAATCCATCATCACAAAGCTCCTCCGTCGGCGCCACTTCGGCCGAGTTGAAAAATCGTTCCAATACTGCACCACCGGCATCTCGCTTGTCTCATTATCTATGTCGTCACTATCGATCGAACCCGATTGATTCGAACACGATCCAAACAAGCCGAGCCCTTCCCAGGTCTTAACCACAGTGCCGCCCCACGACACGTCAAATTTACCATCACGCCCTTGACTACTACCCTTATTTCTACCATATAAACAGTTGGCTTCTTTGTCGTCTATGTCGGACTCTTCGTCTGAGAACGAGGCATCGGAGTCGGATTCTGGTTGCGATTCGGGTTCAGATTCTGTATCAGACCACTCGCCGGAGAAAACTGCAGCGGCGGCTTGATTGGAAATGACGGAAATGCCCTTGACACGATTGAGAATTAGGTGAGCGGTGCGGCGAGCGAGGCTAACGAAGGCGAGGCATGCTGCGATGGCGATTGCGATTAGACCAGGTGCTCTGAACGGAGAGAATATGCTGGTCGCGTCGATTAGAGGAATCTCCATGAGAGAGAAGGAGAGAGAGAAGGTAGAAGTGGAAGGGAGGTTGTCAGGTTGAAGCATGGAGCTGGTGGGTTTTTAATGAGATTGCTTGGATGGGTTTCCAACTTCCAACTCGATTGAATGGAACGGACTCGAATCTGCTAGCGCAGTAGCGCGCTACAGCAGATGGACGGTCCAGATCGATCGTTAATTTTGCGATCGAACGTCAGCGATGAAAATCAGAGGTCTTTATACTTTGACACGAATTTTAATGCATTCAGTAAAAATCGAACGGTCCAAGTTCTGCGCTATATCATTCCGCGCAACACCAGACCCGGAAATAATCAGAGAGTGCTAGTAGCAAAATTGGCGATGTACTTTTGTGGTAAGAAGGGATGTGGATCCTTTGTAGACTTGGTCTATTTTTTATACAGGTAAAACCGGTGGTCAAATTGTTTTATATGTTCATCAAGATAGATAAATACTCCAGCTTTATATTAGTGGATAATGATGATGACATTATCTGAAACTGATTTAACAATTAATTTTAATTTCAAAAGAACCATTCTGATGTAGATTTTTTCTAGCAATATGCAATATTTATTTTTTATCACTTTAAAACTTTTCATCGGATCTTTTGTAAATATGACAATATATTCAAATTTTCAATGTAATATTACACTTACAGTTGATTTGCTTCCAAATTAATTAAAAAAGAATTTATACAAATCATATTGGTTTACTTGTTTAACAAAAGTTAGAAGATCAAGTATATTCATATTTTTATGAAGAAAAAAAACTCTAAAACTTTGTATATGTTTCAATTAGATAATCACGAATGTTATTAAATACAAAAGTCTCTCCATAATACATTAATTTCTTCATGAATGTATATCATAATTTCGATATACACATCAAGAATAAAAAAAACAAACTAACATGAATAATTATGTAAAACTTATTTACAATATCACCATATAAGCAAGCTCATCCCAAGCTTAGCCTGAAACATAATGGTAGACCAGGTGTAGGCGCCTGTAAGTATTATGTTCACCCGACGGCTTATCAGAGCATTTATTTCTGAAATATTTGTTACATCAATTTTAAAAATTTAATTATTCTTTAGTTTCATACCCTTCATTTTTTAAACTAAAAAATTAGAGTTTTTTAATTGCCATGTCAGCAAATAACTACTAATATTGTGAGAAACCGATCAATTTTAGTCAATGATTAAGTCACGTCAGATTTTACAAACTCTAAGACAAAGTTGCTAAATAAGAAATACTGAAGCAAAATTTATAAATAAGAAACTCATCTCTATCTTTGAAACTCATTTAGAAACTATCACATCAGATTAGAAATTCCAAGAATTTCAAAAATTAAAATAGATCTTAGAATGAAGATGCTGAGTAATTCTACCAAGGCTGTCTAAGGCAAGGCACGTGGTAACTGGTAAGCACAACATTTTATAGGAGAGGAGGGTTCAAATGAAATGACTTTGTACTTCTATTTTGTCTCCAAATTTAAATCATTCCTCAAAAGTATTTTTAGAGCTCTAATTTTCGATTATCAATTATTATTTTTAAAATAATGTGTATTTAGAGGCAAAATAGAGACAAATAAAAACATTTGAACCATCATCTAGAATACATTATCCATACACAAATGATGGATTGTATCTATTCTAAACCATTTTTTAAAATGTCTTATTAAGCTCACATTCTATTCTATTATATTCTATTATTAATTTTGGAAGCACTCCTGCGTTACAGATTATTGAAGAATTCTATTGCTTTATTATGTACATTCATTAATATTTTTTTCGGTCCTTTTCTCAAATAACAGAAATCACAGTTAACTTAATACAGCTCTTTTTTTGTTCAACAGAAATCACAAATGGGTCTAATTCATCAGAGTTCCTCAAAATATTTGACAAGTTTATTGTCATTTAAATATATTTATGAATTTAGTGAGGTTACGGTATTTTATAAAGCAACAAGTAAGCGGTACTTTGCCTTGGTATTTTTAATTTTATAGTTCAAATTACCAATCTAAACAGTTGGACTTGCTATTCATATTAAAATTTTCTTGAAAATTGAATTTTATATTTTATATTTTTTACTATTTTTAAGGAATGAAATGTTGGTTAAACTAAAGATTCATGGACCCACCTATATGAATAATTTTTCACCTTTAAAATAGAAAAACAATCTAAAAAAATAGTAATTTTTTTGGTTTCTTAAAGGATATTTTAATATAAAGATCAAGTTCAATGGTTTGAATATGTCGTTTAAACTTTAAAATTAAAAACACGAAGGCGAAGCACCGCTTGGTGATTTGTGAAGTATCATAGCCGCGTCGTTATGAATAATACTTTATATTTTAGATAAAAAAATTAATGAGTGAGTTGATGATATTTCACAGGGCATCAAATATGTAATACTTTGCCTTTGTATTTTCAATTTCAAAATTCAAATAATTAATCCAAACCGTTGAACTTGATCTTCATATTAAAATTTACTCGGAGAACGAATTTTACATTTTAGATTTTCATACTATTTTTTAAAGGAATGAAAAGTTGGTCGATCTAACGATTTCTAAACCATCTGATTTGAATGATTTTTCACCTCTCTAAAAAATAGTAAAAAATTCTAAAAAATATAAATTTTGGCCTCCAAGTAGATTTTACTATTAAGATCAAATTTAACAGTTTGGATCTGTTGGTTTGAGCTTCGAAACTGAAGATACAGAAGCGAAGTATTGCGTACTTGATGCTTTGTGAAATACCATAGCCTCACCCAAGAATAATCTCTGACTTCACAATATTTTGGTATCTTTTATTAAAAATAGTTTTGTCAATTTAGTTAATAATATATCTATGATTTGAATAAAATAAACTAAAATAGAGAATACAAAACAAATTAATAAAAATTAAATAAGGAATCATTTTATATATTACAAATATTAATTAAACCCCAACTGAACTGGCTAAAAAATTGAACATTATATTGTAAATTATATCTTATTTGAAACATTGAATTCGAATCGAACGGTTCAGATGGTATATTATATTTTCTATGACGGCATAAATTATGGCAAAGGATTCAGGCCCGTTCGTTCTAATTTCCTACACAAGTCTCCGAGTGTACTTCTGCAATATTTTCTGAGTCAAGTCTTCATATATTATAATATTAATCACCATCCTCCGGATAAGAGAAAAAACAAAATAAAAAAATTTATGGTCCCAACTCGGCAACTCCCAAGTCCTAACATACTCCATAAATAATAAAAATATATCAGCATTCCGAAATATTCCGATTCATGCTTGGCGCTTTGCCTATGATTGGTGCATTTGTAGATGACTCGCAGATCAGCAGACAGCAGTGCTTTTCTTATTTCTTATTTCTTTGATTTGTGCTCGGTCGCTGCGTCGCATGAGGAACTGGAATTTATTATTTCTGGTCCCAAAAACGGGTGGCCGTGGTGGACTGGTGGCTTGTTCTCTGTTCTAAATTTGACCACTCGTATACTGACACGTGACAGCGCGAGCGTGGAGGTGACTAGATAGATGCAACCGATTTCTTCGGTAGTTTTATCCTGTTATGTTGTGATGAATTTTATTAGGTATATATTTTTTGTCCATTTTTTTAAAATAATAATATTATTATTATTATAAGATATTAAATATTTAAGAAAACAAAAAACGGAATTCTAAAAATACTACTCTCGCAGATAACACATGCGGTCCATAAACAAAATATTCCTCCGTAAAAAAATAAAATATGGACCACAAGTTCACAACTACCATTGTGGTCCATCTTTTAAAAAAAAATAATATTAAAAAATGGACCGCAAATACTACTTGCGGTCGGCACCGTCGGACTACTAAGGCCGATTGAGTTATTTCGAGAAATATCTGAAGACCACTCTTATTCTTTTATCAATTAAGGACCAATAGGCCTTAAAATCCAATCTATTCCCGCAACACCGAAAAAGAGAGTAGCAGGCTTTTTTGGGCAAAGATATCTACGATCGCATTTAAAATAAATAATTAAATTTTTATATTTTTATATACCATTTCCGATGTGCTTGCAAGTGCTTGCAAATGGACCGCAGTTTTTGGTTGCGAGATATTATTTTCATTCATATGGACTGCAAGTGGTATCTACAGCCCACATTTTGAAAAAAAACAAAATTTTGTTTGCAGAGTGCAGAATCTTTGATTATGTACCGCATATCTCACCTGTGGGAGTAGTATTTTTTGAATTCTATTTTTTATTTTCTTAGATATTTAATTTTTTTATAATAATATTATTATAAAAAAAATCGGTTTTATGTTGTGATAAGCGTTGAACAGTCTCAATTTTCTTTTTTGATAAAGCAAAGATATTTTGTTCAAAGATATAATAGACTGAGAATAAATATAAAAAATAGCAAATT
The DNA here is from genome assembly GCA_964058865.1 of Eleocharis quinqueflora. Taxonomy (NCBI): domain Eukaryota; kingdom Viridiplantae; phylum Streptophyta; class Magnoliopsida; order Poales; family Cyperaceae; genus Eleocharis; species Eleocharis quinqueflora. The sequence continues at coordinate 249,170 of CAXKVX010001137.1, forward strand.
CACATCTCCTTTGATAAATTGCATAGTTCCTTCGAATTTAGTTACAAAATTAGTAAGTTGCTGGATCAGACTTCTTAAAATAAATAATGATAATAATAATAATAATAATAATAATAATAATAATAATAATAATAATAATAATAATAATAATAATAATAATAATAATTTGATACTTCACAAAGCGTCACTCACGCGATATTACGCTCTTATATTTTCAATTTCAAAGCCTAAACAACCGATACAAACCATGAAATGCAATTTTCATATTAAATTTTTATATTTTTATATACCATTTCCGATGTGCTTGCTCAGCTTCCTGGGTTTTTCCTCATCAAAATCTATACTAAATCTTATCAAGATCACAACAATTCGGTGCAGCTTTACGGGTGTCGTCGGTCCACACAAAATTATATGAAGTACTCAAATTCAGCAAATTCAATATTCTAGGCTAACCGATTTTTGTGATTTTGTAACAAAAAAATTTACTTAAACAGAAAATAAATTTTTTATTTAAAAGTGGTATTAATTCAAGATAAACTAAGCTAATCAACTTTTTCCTCGTCAAATGTTGAAAACGAGTTCATTGGATTCAAGCAAACCATGTTTAGGAGAAGATCTGTACTCGTTTCAGAAAAGCGATTATTGAGTTCTTGTAATTACATGTCTAGAGCTGTGTAAATAACTCAATAGTGCAGATTTGGGAATGAGATCTTCTACCGCGCAGCAAAAATACTGTACGTGCTGCGTAGCAAATTTCAATTTTTGATTTGCATCAAGATTCGTACGAGCTAAACTTTATAATATCAGACTCTTCTGAATCAAATATGAACCGTTCGTAACCTTAACGCAGAAAATCTGAACCGCTCATTCCTACTGTGCGGCCCCGTAGCATTTATAATATTTTGCTCTTTCTTTTGCAAAGCAACCCATAAGTAATTAGTAATGCCAAATATTGTTCTCATGAGATGACAACCTAGAGCAAAATCAAAAGTGCATGAGCTGAAAGAGAGACACATCATTCAACCAATTTTCTTTTGATTGTTTTGTTATAAAATTTGTACTCAGCCAGACCTTTAGAATTAATAATATTAAAATTTTCCTCTTCTCATCATTTTGCTTTCAACTTGGTCGGCTGGAAACGAACATTGCATATATTGGATTAGGATAGATGCATGTATTTTTTTTTTAAGTACGGACCTAAACGAATTACAAGCCGACTAAGTGGTCTAACAATTGAATTATTAGAGTTGATGATTAATTGATTTTGGTTGTTTATTAAGGTGTTTATTAAACAATTGAATTATTAGAGTTGATGATTACTTGATTTTGGTTGTTTATTAATAAACATAACACGTCCAAAATTATTGAAGGATATTATTTTAATTAAACTCAACCAATACAATTATAACTTATAAACAACAATTCCTCCGTGTGGCGGTGTGGGATTAGGCTTTGACCTCATCATTATCTAAGAAAAAAAAACAATTTAGAGACTTATTTATTACTTAAAAATTATAATAAAGACCTCGAGAAATTTGAACCATGAACTCTTCGAATTGGTTAATAAAAATATTTATAGGTCCAGTTCTAATTTTGTATTATTAAATAAAATAAATCGGCCACTGGAATTGGAAACGACAATTTGTGGTTCGCTAAAAAAAAACTCTATCAGGAATCGAATGGACAGCCTCTATCGATCTTGTTTTTTTGAACATGTAAAAATAAGCCGCAAGAAGTAAAAGACCTTTTTTCACACAAGATTGACAACGCGTGTGCATTTTTATTATTATAAGTTAACAACAAAAACGAACAAAATAGCAGTGAAGAAAAAGTCATTGTAATTTGTAGGAAACGTGGGAGCATTTTCATTTTCAATTTGTCAAAAAGAAAAAATTGCATGTGTGACATTTTATTGATGATCACCTGACGTTCTTCGACAAGGACGAGAGAAATAAGTTTCAATTCATGTTAAAAGCATGTGTTCAGTTACGTAGATTGACTAAAAAATATTTGAAGACAGAAATAACAAAAGAGTCTTAAATTCATGAACATATTCTTCTTAAATTTACCGGCAAGAATTAGAATTGAAGGAAAGAAAACTAAAAAAGAAAGTACATAGCAGAGAGTATAGCTAATGTGAAAACGTTTGCACTTCGGCCGAAGTGCAAACGCTTCACATTAGTCAACTTTTTGTGATCAAAATTTAAATTTAAGTTGCTCAATAAATTCTTCAAATCAAAATCTTGTAGGACATCAAATTTCGTGATTTTTAGAACTTTGTAGCTATATTTTAAATATTTTTTAAAAACAGTCCTGAAAATGTCATGTTTTCACAACTTTTTTTAATATTAAACTGGATTGTTTTTAAAAAATATTTAAAATATAATTAGAAAGCTTTAAAAATCACAAAATTTGATTTCCTACAAAATTTTACGGGAGCAAATTAGAACCCCATCACAGTCCCCTAGTATAGTAAATTGAGGGAGAACCCTTGTTGCTAACTCTCTCATCTCATGTCAATTATTCTTCTTTAAAACAGCTGGTTAAATTTAGGTTAGTTCCTCAAACCTGTATCAATGAGCTATTGAATATGGGCTAAATATTAATCTATGTTAGCTTATGGTTTCTATCGATGTACATTATGTCAGTAAATTTAGTTGATGTATAGTTAATTTGAACTGATCGTTTGCAATGCAGTGCCAAATCCATATTAATTATTTCATTATTTTGTTTGTTTATTATTATTGTTATTATTGTTAATGTCTTCTTGTACGATAAAACAAAAACAGGTCTGAACAGATTAATTGGCGCCCTATATGAATTGCTATGGAACAACGTACTGATACCTCATGTGCCAACTTCATACTAATTATTTCATTATTTTGTTTGTTTATTATTATTATTATTATTATTAAAGTCTTCTTGTACGATAAAACAAAATCAGGTCTGAACAGATGAATTGGCGCCCTGTATGAATTGCTATGGAACTTGTTTTCGAGTCTAAAAAGAATTCTTTTAGAACTAGCATAGAATACAACAGATGAATATTTTTTAATCGAACAGAGGGCAACATCAATCATAAGCACAGAAACATAAACATGGGACTTAAAATCTAACAGGAAGCTCGTCATGGCAAATTGCATACATGTTAGGTTGGAAGTGATGTTACTGGCAAGCCTGTTTGAAAAGTACCATTCGATAGCTCTCGACTTTCCAAAGGAGCGCTTCTCTTTGATCGATCCAGGGATGTTGCCTGGTAAATACCTACAAAGAATATAACAAAAAAAATAAAAGATCACAAAGTCCAATTTTTAAATGTAATACTAAATCGAGGAACTATGCTGGCCAGGAATATTTGTACAAACAAAATCAGCCAAACTTGGTACCAATCTTAGTAGATTCAGAACTTCATACCTTGAATCCAACTATTAGTAACGAATAAAGGTTTGCAGTACAAAGAAACTGAAACTATTAGTAATGCAAATCAAACAAGAGAAAATTCATACCAAAGCCTAAAATTGAAGTACAAAGAAGAAAGCCAAACACAGAAAAATCAAAGGCATATAGAATTTCCATCAGAATAATGCAACACGCTGTGGCCATAAGATGCCTTGGAGAAGAGAAAACTATGTGCAACCTGCACAAAAAGTTTTTAAAACACATATAATTCATAAAAACATCAAGTCGTGATTTTCTTTCATATGAAGGGCTAATTATCAATGGAGCAAAATAAGACGGTACCTTTCTTCAGCAAGATTTTCGATGTAGAAAACAAAAACAATTCCAAACAAAACAGTGCTGACATACGCCCAGCTAGGGAATTGAAACTTTACAATGCTATCAGATGCTGATCCCTATGGAAAATATATTTAAAAATTAGATAGTCTGGTAATAGAGGAACATTCCAAAAGAAGAAAGAAAATACTAGTGCAAGTAACTCATACTCACTAATATAGTATCCCACATGGCAACAGGAAAAAGAAAGCATGTAGCTGATGCAACTGTTATAGCATGAAGTCTCCGTTTCAGCTGATTCTGTTGAAAATTAAATTATGTAATAAATTTTTATGTTATTTGCATTAGCACCAAAGGTGTCTCATATCTGCAGCACTTACCAATTATTTTGAGGCACTTGCAAAAACTACTGCACTGTTTGACTATAGCAATGGATAAGGCACATTCTATTAAATACTGAGAAATATACAGCAGTTCTTATCAAGCTTATTAAATTTCAGTAAGAATGAATAAAATTGAATAAACATTAGGAAATACTTGTGGGTTGCTACATTCAGTCTGATGAAATTAGTACATGGATTAACTTCCTTTTTGGAGGATGTTCTTTTTTCTTGACCTAATGGCAGATTGACAAACCAATCATTGTCTATACTTATATGAGATATTGTTGGGTGCTACATGTCGCAAATACATAACACTAGATCCTCGATGAATGATTAAGCACAGATTTTTTAAATGCAATCTCAGTATCCGTTATTGTGTTTCATATAGTTGTTAGATTAAACATAAGAAAGTCCTTTGGACATGCATAACTGAAGTCGCAAATTTTACACAGAGAAGGTAAGAAAAAATAAATAAGAAAGCATATGACACCTTGAGAGAAATACGCCGGGCTATAACTCTCCTGAGAGCAGATAAAATGCCAGCCGTCAATGGTACTACCATCTCTCTCATTCCTACTGCTTTTATTGGCAACTCCTCTTCTGCCCCAGAGCTATCTATTTTGCATAGTCAAGGCTCTTCATTTCTGTTTGTGCAGATTGTTTTTCTTATTCATATATGTGACATTTACAGAGTACGGCCTTGGAACAGTAGATAAAATTGAACCCTTATAAAAGAAACAGTCTTTTGGAAATACAGAAAGATCCTAATAACATTTAAAATGTTGTTAAGAATCTGATTGACAGTAGAATCAATTCGATAGTCATAAATAAGGGTTAAATTTGAAAACCAAAATTTCGGATGATAGCTCTTGTACAAAGACATAAATAAGGATTAAATTTGAACTTAAATTTTGGATGATAGCTCTTGTACATACTCATCTGCTGAACTTGATTGCATAGCATTCGAATAAGAAGATATACATCATAATATCATATAACCATAAAAATGTAATGATGTCGTTGATGTAAAATATTGCTCTTGAAGGCAGGTCAAGAAAATATAAGAAAATAGTTTTTATCAATAACTTTCAAAGTCCTGTAAAATTACTTTGTTTCATTAAGCACCAAGGATGATATATAATTACAGGGATTATATATATCATTGCAATATTCTTATCCCCTGTAGTTATATGACTAAAAGCACTAAGACTTACCAACAGTGAGGGATGTTTCGGTTTTCTAAATAATGTCATGCTCTTTTTAGACATTTAGAAACCAAAAAAAGTAGGCAATTATAGCACCTTCAGAAATTAATTAAAAGAGTCTATGTTCTTTTTGCACCTTCAGAAATCAATGAAGGATTCTTCCAATTTTTCAAAGGATACTTAAGGGGAAGTAAGTATGTGTAGCCCAGCCATTCGACAAGAGATAATATGATATCAGCATTGCTGCAAGACCACCAACCTATTAAATAAGGTATAAGATAAAGGTTTAATATGGATTCTGAAAAAAAATAACAAAAAACTAAAACATTACGGAATAGCAACTTTCTCAAGGCCCTGTTTGGTACTCTTCCTTTTTTCCAGAATTAGGTGAAAGAAGAGATCTTCGGAAGAACTCTTCTGCCACTCTATTCCAACTTTTCTTAAAGTGTTTGGCATCTCTATTGTACAAGAAGAAAGTATTAATTCATACTAAGAATTCTAAAAAAACATTAAATTTTATATTAAATTAAAATATGATGATTTTTCTATATTATTTTTTTGGTAAAATAATAATAATAATAATAATAATAATAATAATAATAATAATAATAATAATAATGATAATAATAATAATTATTATTATTATTATTATTGTTAAATTACAATACTAAGTTAGCTAAGTTTTTTCTTTATTATTATGTATTATTATTTAGATACACAAGTTAATGTGGAAATAATAGCAAAAGTATGATGATGATGATGATGATGATGAAGATAATGATAATTGTAATAATCCACTTTAATTAAACAACCCTGTCCCATAACACCCACAAACCCATAAAAAGTAAGAAACCCAAAAGAAAGCAAGCATCTCATACAGACCAAAGGCATCAACAAACCAACTCACACACCGCACCTACAAACTAGCCTGTTATATTCGCCTAATATTTTTACTTTTTGGTTTTCAAGGAAACAGTAATTTTAGTGAAATATGAATTCAAAGAAAACAAATAAAACAATAAAATGATTACCTTCTTGAAAAGGTTAACATTTCTTCCATACAAAGCTGCCGATAAAACTCCAAGCACTGCACCTGCATATTCCCCCAATAGAGCCCTATTTTCTCATCAATTTTAACAACAGAAAGGAAATAAAAATTATCAGGCAACAAACATGAAACTGGCACAAAAGAAAACAAAATTGGTAAATATGCTTTCAGCTCAGAGCCTCTGACTTATCCAAAAGCTTCAAAAAGAGCTACCAGCTCTAATTAAGATTTTCAAATGCAAAATAAGTGGGTTTCCATATGCACAGGCTATTATTTGTTTCTGATAATTTCATGTGTAAGCCAGAAAAACTTCAGATATATCATGTAATCCTAAATGAGAAATATCCATTCTCCTCCTAAAAGTTAAATTTTTTTCCAAGCCCCTTCCCTTCCCTATCACAAAAATGCCAAAACTTGTTGCCGAAACCAGAAAAATCTCACTGCAGGGTTCAATAAAACAGAGTGATTCTTGTCAATGTCATTATATGCCTAATTATGTTACTTAATTTCACTATGCCAGACAATTATAAAGTGAGTCATGGTCAGCAACGTGCCTTGGGGTGAATATTTTTCATTTGTTTGATTCTTTGAAGAATCGGATCAAAGTTGTTACCTTTTAATCAGGAGTAGAAAATCAGTAAAGGAGATTTCATGGAAGTCAATTACAAATATAGACAATGAAAGTAGGAAAATAAATTCCTCCCCAAATTGCAGGGTTTTTTTATGTAAACTTCTGAATATTGATAGAGGATGGATGACAACTTGCTCTCTAAGAGAAAATATTGAAAGTATTGCCATTGTAATTTGACAAATGCAATCAAATAACAAATGTAACATTGTGCAAGAATACTTACAGGAGTGGCCCACAAGTCAATAGCCCTTTGCCCCATAAAATGTAGTATAAAGCCATGATGCCTCCATTTACTACTGTAGGCACTACCTACACATAAAAATCCTCCAGTTTATATACTTCTATTTGGTATAAAGAACAAACAAAGAAATGAATAATAACTAGATATATTGAACGTTAAATGACACAGTGCCACAATGAAAAAACTCCAATTGCAGATAATATGAAGCAACCCTCTTGCAATGATATTTGCATAGGCTGCTAATTTTCATACTACCAGCCATGACCATACTTGGGTTTGATATGAGTTTGGGAAAAAACCTTCTTTAATAACAATCTAGCTAAGCATAGGAAAAACAACAATTCAAGAAATTTGGGTACATTTGAATTGGTTTGTGAATAGTGCTAACCCTGGTTAGCAACTATTCCAAATCGCTATTTTGTGTTTGGGTAAATAGCTAGTTCAGAATCTCTGGGTTAGCGAGCTAACCCTTGCTATTCCACTAACCTAACTTTTTGTTGGGTTAGGAACTATTCTCAATCAATCGGTTAGCGAATAATTCGCCCTTTCATCCACTAGCCACTAACCTCCCATTATCAATTGAGAGGAGGATGGTTTATGGAAAAGTAACCAATATGTTGGTCAGTTGGCCCTGACCTTCACCATTTCCAGTCGATACCAAATGTGAGAATTATAACATAGCATGAGGTATTCTTCAAACATTAGTATAAGTGGGTTAGCTGTGCAAAATTTTAAAAGAGGAAGAGTAAGGTAGCAAAACCTGAGAATTGGGTAGAGCTCGACCTTTCCAAGGCTTTTGTAGAACAAGAAATATGATGGCAGCAGGTACCAAGCACGTGAAAATAAAAGCCACTATGGATTCCTCTTGAGTCGTGACATACTGATATAAGGAATAGACTGACCATATTCTCATGGAGTTCCCTAAAATGTGTATTACTTGCAAAGGAGCAGGCCTGAAAGGAAAATTTTCAGTAGAGTGGTCAGGCAGTTAATAGTTTACTACTAAAACGGAATTTATTTTGTGCCAGAAGGTACAAAAGCTGTATAATGTTAACACCGTTAAAACCTCAAGTTTGAGTCAATTACAGCTTTATTAGGATGGTTTTCTTAAACTACTTCATGCTTATTGGAGGTTTACTATGTACAAGGACCTTGTGGTACATGCCAAAACCAAACACGACTGAGCTAAAGTTAGCTTTTTATGTTGAATTTCAGAGAACATGATACCCAAGATCATTAAAAGAAGATGTAAATCAGTGCCTAAACCCTGATAAAAAGAACCTAGATCTGACTGCTAAAATGTTTAGAAGCTGTCTGGTAGACAGTGACAGTGGGCAGAAGACCCAGATAGCACCTCTAATCAATCATGAAAATGCATTGAAGACACGGATTCAACTGTGCTCATTTCACACGGTACTTTTGTCGAACACTTCAATTGCATTCAAACTCACATCTAATTAAACAGTGTCGACTAAAAAAGACAGAAAGAGAAGCATACCTGATTGGAGAAGACCGACGATCGTCGGGAATTGCTGGCTTAGGCGACATCATCTTTCCTTTGTTAAACTTTAATCTTCTTCCTTCGCGTATCAGTTCATTTCTCGCTCTCTCTTCTCCGTCTTACTCCAGCCCCTTCTCGTTTTCGCTTGGAGTTGGCGACACCGCTCGGATCTCTCGGGAGTTGTTGCCATCTCATCGGCCCGATCGTGGAGAGCAGGATGTTTGATGGATCTTCAGCCGTTTGATTAACGGGTCAAAATTCTATTAAACCCGTTAATCGAACAGTGAGTTCCTATCGGACCATATTATGACCCGATAGTCCGATGAAAGCATAAACATGAGACTGACCTGTTCCCAAATCCCAACTCAGACAGCGGGTTTATTAAATTATGTCTGAGCGGGTTTATTAAATTATTATTATAATAATATTATTAGTAAAAAATTTAGATATCGTTTGATTGAAATATACAATGCGAAATTATTATTATTGCGAAATTATTATTATTATTATTATTGCTATTGTTATTATTATTATATGAGCATGGCTAAATAATATGCATAGTACACTCCATTTTGTACTATGCATATAGATATAGGTCATTAAATTGAGATTTAAGTTGCTCAATAAATTTTTCATATGAAAATATTGTAGTAAATCAAATTTCGTGATTTTTTAGAGCTTTCTAGCTATTTTTTAAATATTTTTTTAAAAACAGTCCAGATTTAATACTACAAAAGTGTCATTTCTGGGCTGTTTTTAAAAAATATTAAAAAAATAGCAAGAAAGCTCTAAAAATCACGAAATTTTATTTCCTACAAGATTTTGATATGAAGAATTTATTGAGCAACTTAAATATCAATTTAATGACCAAATTAAATACAAATGGGCGCATAGTACATTATGTGGTGTACTATGCATATTATTTTAGCCATGCTCTTATTATTATTATTAAATAAAACTTGAGTACATCAAAGATATGTATATTATATAAGTCATTTCGAATTGTTAGATATATTAAAATTCGTATTATAAATTAAGATCGAACGATCCAAAATAACTCAAAATATCTAGTTTACTTATCTAGATATATTTAAGTTTTTTCTGGAAAATTTTCACAGAGGGCCATGCAGCAAACAATTTCAACAGATAGGGCCAGAGGCACCCTAAAAATTGCACAGAGGGCCAAGGACGCGATTAATAGTCGCACCCCTAAGGAGATTCTGTTTTTTTCATGAAATCAAGGCATTCTGCAATGTGCTTTTGCAGTTGTGGGCCCGGGCACTTAGGGGCGCGACTATTAATCACGCCCCTCAGTGATTCTGAAATTTTTTTTGTTAAGTTGTTTTTATTTATACCTTTTACTATAATAATTTTTTATTATTTGTTAATATATCAATAAAAGTAGTATATTCATATAATATTTATTAATAAGCAAATTAATGATAATTTCAATATACAATAAATTTTTAATATATGTATAGTTGTAATATATTATTATTAATTTGTATTGTTAATTTTTTTGGGTTAAGTTATAATTATTTATACCATTTAATATAATAATTAGTTAGCACTAATATATTATTTTTGGGTATTTGGTAATATATGTATATTAATATATATATATATACTACAATTATTATTAAGCAAATTAATAATAATTTAAACATAAAATAAATTTGTAATTTTAATATTTTTAATATAATACTATAAATATTAATATTATTATATACTTATTATTATTATTATTATTATTATTATTATTATTATTTAAAAAGATTAGAAATATTACAACCTAGTAAGAAGATGCATTTTTCACCATTTTTCTGAATTAACATAGGAGCGCAATTATTTAGTTGCGACCCTAAGAAGATGTCTTTTTTGCAGATAAGTCTGAATCTTGCACGATTTTTTTCAGATGAGGGGCCCACCTGTCCCCTAAATGAACAAAAATATATACATCAACACCTTTCTTTTCTTCTCTCTCCAACCATTATTTCAATCTTATCTCTTCTTCCCCCAACAGCCCCCTTCCTCTTCACAAACCCTAAATCAATTTTTCACACTTCTCCTCCCAAAATCTTACATATAAAATGTTTATTATTAGTTTCTACACTGGAGGATTCATCCAGAACGGTCCTCATGGTGTGCATTACTCGAAAAAAGCTACCGGTAGTTTTATGGTGAATGACGACATAACACTCGGTGAACTGGAGACGGAGCTGTACCGATGGATGGGGATTTCAAGTTCAACACATGCTTTAGAGATATCAGGGAGGATCAATGCCGGATTACAGCTAACTTCTCCGGTAATGTTCTATACTGAGTTACAACTGTCGAGTAACGATACTTGGAGACTGATGGTGAACCATTAGGTTCATCCTGGTACTGTTGCAATGATTGAGTTGTACGTTGAGCCAAAAGTTCTTCGATATACAACAAATCAAGGTTTTTCGAGTGGCAGTCGAGGTCATGAGACCCCTAAACCATGGTTGTGCAAGCGGTAGTCGAGCTACGGAAACACTAAACCAGGGTTGTGCAAGTGGTAGTCGTGCTTACGAAACCCCAAATGAGTATGTTGAGCCAATAGCTTGTAGAATGCCAGATGCATATCTTCGTACCAATTGTTATGAACAGAACGGATTGAGATATTAGTGAACCAAGATGCAAGCCCAATTGGAAATACATGTGGTAATGATGCTTTCATGAATATGGATTTTACACCTTTCAAAGACCCTAATTACAATTCTGAAGAAGAGACTTCTCTGACCATGACAACATGGCCATTACGGGACCGAACCGGTTCTCATCCAATAGCTTCGTGGAATAATATTAATGCAATCATCGATATAATTGGTGATGACAATTACTTTGACGACGAAGGGTATGTCACAGAAGATGGTTTGGCAGTGGGACAATGTTTTCGGTTAAAGGATCATCTAAAATGGATTGTGAATGATTTTCACATCAAATCGAACCGCACGTTTAAGAAGAGAAAGTTCAATAAAAGCGTGTATACAATCGAGTGCACTGACCAAAATTGCAATTGGAGGTTGTATGCATCAAGAAGGCTAAGTGATGATGCTTTTATTATTAATACAAGGCAAGGTCTGCATGAATGTGTTATGTCGGGAGATAGGTTGGAGCATCCGCACTTAACGTCTCCATTCATGGCTTTCATAATCAGAGAAAGTGTTAAGAGAAATGTAAGGTTTACTATAAAAGACATCAAGATTGCCATTGAGCAGAGATATAATTTCAAGGCTCCTTACCTCAAGTGTTGGCGTGCAAAAGAGATCGCAATCGCGCAATTGTTCGGAGGTTGGAGGCAAGCTTATGATTTAATCGTGTCCTTACTTAATGCCATACAAAGAACAAACCCGGGTACAGTGATTGAGTGGTTTACCGCCCCCACAAATGATCCAAATGAAAGATTATTTCAAGCAGTGTGTTGGGCATATAGTCCGGCAATACAGGCCTTCAGGCACTGTAAATCTGTTATAGGAATTGACAGTACACATTTGTCTGGGCGGTATAAGGGGAAGATGTTAGTTGCATGTGGCTTCGACGCAGAAGATCAGTTGGTGCCCCTTGCATTCGCGTTGGTTAATACCGAGAACAACAAATCTTGGGAGGATTTCATGAAATTTGTTCGTAGGGAAGTGGTTGGATCACGAGTTGTGACAGTACTCTCTGATCATCACAAGAGTATCTTGCGGGTTTTTAGTGAGCCCAACCTGAGTTGGAGCACCCAAGATGGACATGTCTTTCATCGATATTGTTCAAGGCACATATGTCAAAATTTCACAAAAGAATTTACCAACAAAAAGTTAACACAGATCTTGAGGCAAGCAATGAAACAAAATCAAAAGATGAAGTTTCTAATGAGGCTCAGTCGTATTCGCGAAAAATGCCCCGACGCTGCAACATGGCTTGAGGATATTGGTGGGATCCGAACGATTTTGAAAGGAACAATGCACCGCGTTTTGACTTATGGGCTCTTTCATTCGATGAAGGAGGCCGTAGAATGGGGATGATGACAACAAACGGATCAGAATCTCTTAATAATATTTTCAAAGAAGCACGTGAGTTACCGGTTACTTCTCTTGTTGAAATCACATTCTATAAGTCGGTCAAGTACTTTGCTGAAAGACGGGCAAAAGCAGAAAAAGCAATTGAACAAGGTTTCATCTTCTCCCCCAAAATCCAAGCGTTACTAGAGGAGCGAAGATTAAGGGAAAATACACATACGGTGCAAGCGTACCGGAACGAGCGAAAATATGAGGTTCAAACAGGTCAAAGATTCGTTGGGAACAAGATTAAAGGGAATAGAATACATATAGTGCGGTTAGAAGTGCCCGGAGGTACATGCACTTGTCAAAAACCGCAACTAACAGGTATCCATTGTTCTCATATCGTAGCATGTTGTGCTCAAGGGGGCATAAGTAGCAATTTGTGTGTATCTCCTGTTTATCGCGTTCAAGAGTTGATGGCAACATGGACGCCATAATTTGAGCCATTCGGAAATTCTGACACATGGCCTGAAATTCCACGACCAAAGCTAGTGCCTGACCCGACAAGGTATGCTGTTAAGAAGCGGAGACGTCAACATATACAGATTAGAAATGAAATAGATGAAGAGAATACACATCGACAAGCATACACTTGTGGGCGATGCAAACAAACGGGACACAGCAGGCGCACCTGCACTGCACCTCCAAATGACGAAGGTAATACTAGTATTATTTATTTCACAAAACAACATTGGTTTCAATTTTGTAATGCTTGAGATTTCGTTATCGCAGGTAATTAGCAAGGAGACTATGAAGCTTGTTCTTTTATTTAGTTTAAGATTATGTAATTTTGTTTTATGCCTTATTAATTAGTTTGTACGTGTATCTCAAACATTTGGATATGTATGTTTATTTAGGAGACTTGGATATGTATGTTTATCTTGGAGACTATTGCAAAATATTTTGTGTTTGAGGATTTTATGAACTTTAATTTATGTTATTATATCTTAATGTGGTTTGAGAATATACTTTCATTTTGTTATATCTTCAATATATCATAAATTTATTATTTCTTGTAATATATTGTGTATAAATAACATATGTAATATTTAATAGTATTATATTACAACATATGTATAACCTGTTTCATATTTATCATTTTGTTATTTAATAGTATTACATATATTGTATATCATCAATTTATGTTATTTAATAGTATTATATTACAACATATGTAATATTTATCATTTTGTTATATCTTCAACATATGTATAAATTTATGTTATTTTGTGCTTAATAATAATTATAGTATAATTATAGTATATATATATATATTAATATACATATATTAACAAATATCCAAAAATAATATATTAGTACTAACTAATTATTATATTAAAGGGTATAAATAATTATAACTTAGCCCAAAAAAATTAACAAGACAAATTAATAGTATTATATTACAACTATACATATATTAAAATTTTATTGTATATTGAAATTATCATTAATTTGCTTAATAATAAATATTATATGAATATACTATTTTTATTGATATATTAACAAATAATAAAAAAATATTATATTAAAAGGTAGAAATAAAAACAACTTAGCAAAAAAAAAATTCAGAATCACTTAGGGCGTGATTAATAGTCGCGCCCCTAAGTGCCCGGACCCACAACAGCAAAAGCACATGCAGAATGCCTTGATTTCAGAAAAAAACGAAATCTCCTTAGAGGCGCGACTATTAATCGCGCCCTTGACCCTCTCTTTTATCCAACTAGGAGCAGACCCCAAATAGCATTTTCTTATTCTGCCATGAATTTCATCAAACACAAAAATAATTATTTAGGAATCTGATGTACATCAATATCGACTATCAAAGCTATCATTTAGAATTTCACTCGATAACATAAATACATAATTTTGTACTAAATAACCTGAAAAATCATCTATTTGAATAGTTTTTAATTTAATATGCTGGAAAAATAATATAAAGAGTCAATATTAAAAAAATGAATAACGTAGGGGGTTTGAGACCAATCATACTAAATAATGTACATATTTAGATTCAACTTTACAAAATTCATTTAGAAGTTTTCGGATTTATCACGAGTCAATTTCAATTGAATAATGGTAATATGATATCAACAAAAGTAGCGCTTAGATGTGCCATATCATATTTTGCAGTATCGAAATTGAAAAATTATCAATTCTAAAAAGTACTTTGTCATATCGGTGAAACTGACATTACAGGATTGAACATCCTAATGTAAAAAGGTAATAAATTTTTGATGCGACAAATAACTTTAATGCTTACAAAAAATGCTCTTAAAGTTTACAACTTCAAATATGATGTACCCATTTGTTGTGTTAAAAAAATATTGAACTTGTAAACAATAGATGTATTCACAATTACTTGGGGCAAATATCAAATTTAAATTAATTAATCATTATAAAACTGCTGAGTTTAAAACTCCTACATTAGAATTTTGAATTGTTTGATGGTAGCTTGACTTCTTTTAAATAAACTTGAATCTAACACACGTAATACTTGAGAAACTGAAATAGACGTTAATATCATTTTTCTTT
>CAXKVX010001138.1:0-101384 GCA_964058865.1 Eleocharis quinqueflora
TGAGGAACATGTTGGTGCTTCAAATTCACGGCACAAAGAAGCTGAAAAAAAATGTGCAGCTTTGATGAATGAGAGACAGAGTATTCAAGCCGTTGTTGAGAGACAAAGTGTTAGACAAGAGATGGAATATCGCAAACGATTGGAGGCAACTCTTTCTGTAGTTCAACTTATTTTGAGACAAGGTTTGGCATTTCGCGGCCACGATGAGTCGGAAAGTTCTAACAATAAAGGAAATTTTCTTGAGTTTTTGAGATGGTTGGGAGATCATAATAAAGAGATAGATGCTGTTATTCTCAACAATGCTCCTAAAAACCTAAAGTTGATTGCACCAGACATTCAAAAAGATGTTGCGAATGCTTGTGTAGAAGAGACAACTCAAGAGATAATGAAGGAGCTTGGAGATGAATTATTTTCTGTTTTGGTTGACGAGGCAAGAGATGTTTCAACCAAAGAGCAAATGGCGGTTGTAATTCGATATGTGAATACGAAAGGTTGTGTTGTCGAGCGATTTCTAGGTAAGAATGTAGTATTTTGGAATATAAAGTGATATTATTTTGTTGAGTTTTCTAATATGTAGAATGATACTATGTTGTGATTTTTTAGGTATTGTTCATGTTTTCAAAACTACGGCAATAAGGTTGAAGATGGCACTTGAAGATTTATTCGGAAAGCATGGTCTATCTTTTTCTAGGTAAGAATGTGAAAGATATTATTTTGAAATGTAAAATGATAATATTATTGGGTTTTTTAATATGTAAAATGACTGAGGATTTTTTTTAACTCTAGATTGCGTGGCCAAGGTTATGACGGGGCTAGTAACATGAGTGGAGAGCATTGATTTTAAATGAGAATAGTTCGGCGTACTACGTGCATTGCTTTGCTCATCAGTTGCAATTGACACTTGTTGCGGTGGCTAGTGAGCATCATGAAGTCATGTTATTTTTTAACATGGTTGAAAGTATTCTTATAGTTGCTAGTGGATCGACCAAAAGACGTGATTAATTACGTGAGAAGCGGAGAATTGAAATTGTGGAGCAACTTTCGAATGGAGAAATTACAGTTGGAAGAGGTTTGAATCAAGAAACAGGTATTGCACGTGCCGGTTTTACTCGTTGGAGTTCTCATTTAGCCACCTTAAATAGTATGGTTATACTATTTTCAGCCACACTAGATGTACTTGAGGAAATAAAAAATGAAGGAGGCACAAAATTGCAAAGAGCACAAGCGCATGGATTTCGAAGAGCTATGCAAAGGTTTGAGTTTGTATTTCTGTTGCATCTCATGAGAAAAGCATTACTCATCACACATGATCTATCACAAACCTTGCAAAAAAAGAACCAAGATATAGTGAATGCTATGCGCTTAGTGAAAAGTGCTAAAGCTCGATTGCAAATAATGAGGGATAGCGGTTGGGAAGAGCTACTCAAAGAAGTGTGTGATTTTTGTTCACAACACAATATTCA
Organism: Eleocharis quinqueflora; assembly: GCA_964058865.1. NCBI lineage: Eukaryota > Viridiplantae > Streptophyta > Magnoliopsida > Poales > Cyperaceae > Eleocharis > Eleocharis quinqueflora. The sequence goes on from CAXKVX010001138.1 coordinate 1,464, forward strand.
AGTTCTAAATATGGAAGATTTATATGTCGATAACCCACGTCGTCGAACGGACATAACTAATTTGCATTATTTTCGTGTTAATATGTTTTACACGGTTATTGATATGCAACTGAAAGAGCTTAATGACAGATTCACCGAAATGAATAGTGAAATTCTCATGTGTATGTCATGTTTGGATCCGAAGAACCGTTTTTCATCTTTTAACAAAGATAGGTTGCTTCAATTGACTCAATTTTATCCTTCTGATTTCAATGAATTCGAGCTTCCTATGCTAGCGAGTCAATTGGAGAATTATTATATAGATGTGCAAGATGATAGAGATCTTTTGGATGTTAATACCTTGGGTGAACTTTCTCAAAAGATGGTGGAGACGAATAGACATGATGTTTATCCCTTGGTTTATAAGTTAGTGAAATTGAGCTTGATATTGTCGGTGGCTACTGCTAGTGTTGAAAGAGTATTTTCGGCGATGAATTTGGTGAAAACTGAATTAAGAAGTAAAATAGGAGATAAATGGATGAATGATTGTTTGGTTACTTTTATTGAGAGAGATTTCTTTATTAGTGTGGATAAAGAAATAATTATGCAAAGGTTCCAAAATATGAAGTCTCGTAGAGGAACTCTTTCTTCATAAGTTTAATTATCTATTGTTGTTTTTGTTAGTTTTTAATATGTAAAATGAGGAAAACTTTCTTCATTGACTTCGTTATGAGATTATCTATTATTTTGGGGATAGGCTATTGTGCACTATAGTTCCTAGGTTCTTTTGGCATTAGACCCTTCTTCACCATTGGATTTAAAACTTTCTAGCCATTCATTTGGGTGCCTTCTTAATATTACGAACGTAATGGTACTATTTCCCCCCTCTGGGTACTTTTCCCTCTTTATCGCCTATATTAAGTACACGTCTCCCAAACTTCTAGCTTTACGGGTTCAATTTTTATATCCCTTCGATTTTTTTTTATTTTTTATTTTTTTTATGACCGTTCCATCCCTGTTTTCCTAGAAATTATGAAAGAATTTAGAAAGCCATGAAAGATACTGACCAAAAATTAAGCTCTGATACCAGGTTGGGGTCCGATCTCAGGATCTCAGCTTTCAAACTTCACAGATCACGACGGATGCGGGAGAGTAAGAAAGGTAATTGCGGAATATGAACAAGAATTAAAGGAAAAAGTGGAATTTTATTAATATTGTCAAACTTAGAGAAGTAAGACTTGCTGGTTCTCAGCGTGTCCTGCAACTCTGAATACACAAGGTATTTATAAGCTGAGAGACTCAAGAGTCTGGATTCTAATTTACCACATCGGGTGCTCATTGGGCCCCATCGACATGTGAATAAATTGATATCCACAATACTCTGTCTCAAAAGACAACAAAAGTGAGTGGGTGACTCATCTAACCACTCAGACAAAGGACAAAGGTGCTCATATAATTGAGCAAAAGATAACAAAAGTGAGTGGGTGACTCAGCTAACCACTCAGACAAAGGTGCTCATATAATTGAGCACTACACTCCAATAAAGTAAAAGATGCTCATATAATTGAGCACTACACTCCACTCAAAATAAAGCAAACTTTTGGTGAACGGCTCCAATCCATCCACCTGTAACCCATTCTTGCAGAACTTGTGTCCGTCCATCTGTAAAGGGACTTTCACTTGAAAAATAAAAGCAAGAAAACACATAATATAGAACAGACTCAACCTAAAAAGACAGCAGTTACCCGTAGGACCCTGCCAGTCTGAACCTTAATTTATTTTATACTAATTCAGCAGCTCATGAACTACTACTGAATTTTGGACTCAAAAATAAAAGAGGCTCACCATAGCTTCCTAAAACTCTACATTTTTACATTGGACTCAAGGATGAACTCAAGATCTTTTTCAATTCTTTTTAGTTTTTCAAGTTGCTCCTTAAGTTCCCAGTAGTTATCAGTTAAAGTACAATCACTGCGCTGATATGGCTTACAGTATTTTTCTTCACGCGCAATAATTGAAACTAACTGTCGTATGTCCACCAAGGAGTTTCGCACCTGCAGTTTCTTGGTGTCGGACAATCTTTGTGCGATTTCTTGGTGTGTTTCAAGATTCTGGCCTGGCTTTCTGAGTCCTTCGAATATATGTGCATGTTGCTCATCTGTGGAAAGGTTTCCTTGATTCTCTCTTGCAATGACTGAACCTGTTCCTTCGGTGTTGACTGATTGTTTTTCTCTCCATTGCTTAGTTCGTCCAGTACTGGTTCCAACTTTTCCAACATTAACTCCTGGTTGTCTGTTAGACATTTTGTGCTGAGAGTAAATGTTGTTAGCCGAGAGAGAGTATCTGCTAGTGAGTTCAAGCGTCCTTCAATGTGTTCAAAGTTTACCTGTACGCCTGTACCTGTTACAAAATCAACAAATTTCACCCAACGAACTCTCGAGGGTTTGTTAGATGAGGACTTGTTGTAAAAACTAATTATTGCTTGGCAATCCGTCCTCAAAGTGATTTCGGGTTTATCCAAGTAGTGAATCTTCATTGCGGATAAAGTCTCCATGCAAGCATGTATCTCTGCATCAATCGTTGATTTTATAACATCAAATTTTCCGCTAGCATAGGCACAAATTCTTTCAGATGATTTAGGGTCATGTTTCCTGGGTTTCCACTTGCACACGCCTCCCCATCCTTCCATGCACCCATCAGTTTCCAAAACAATATAAGCATCCTCCGGTGGGAAGCTCAGATTCGGTAAATTCTGGACTAATTCCTGAATTTTTCTTATAAGATCAATATCTGAGGCTTTCAAGCGTTTATCACCGTGTGGACTAACTTTCGAGTAGAGAGGTCCTAGTAAAATTTCCAGTTTCGGGATGTAAGATCTGGCGTAATTTAATATCCCGAGCCATGATCGAAGACCTTTCTTTTCTTTGAGTTGCTCAATATCAAAATTGGCAATCTTCTTTATTATATGCGGCTGGAGCTTGATTTTTCCACGATTTATCTGAGCTCCTAAAAAATCGATTTCTGGTACTGCAATCTTCATTTTCGTTGGTGATAAGACCAGACCGTGTTTTTCACATATGTCTAACATCACCTCTAAGTGTTGTGCGTGTTTTTCTTCATTTTCGGAAAATACCAGAATATCATCTATGTATACCGCAATAAATGCCTCTGTTCCTCTGAAGCAATTATCCATTTTTCTCTGGAATATTGCAGGGGCATTTTTCAGGCAAAATAGCATAACTAACCATTCATACAACCCTCCTGGTACTATAAACGCTGTTCAGGGTATTGACTCAGGACTCATGGCAACTTGATGGAAGCCACTCTTTAGATCAAATTTTGAGAAAATCCTGCTATTACTTATTTTCTTTAGGATTGTATTAATTCCAGGCAAACTATACTGGTCTTTGTGAGTATTATCATTTAATGTTCTATAGTTTAAGACCATTCTCTCTTTGCCTTTGATTTCTTTTCCCGTTTTCGGGTCAATAGACGTTCCTGAGTTAACAATGAAAGCCATTGTTTTATGCTTACTTGTACTTGGTCTAATGACTCCAATTTCCAATAACGCCTTGATATGCCTATCAAACTGCTCCTTCATTAATGGCGTTACATGTTTAAGCGGTTTATCCTCTATTGTAAGGTCCAGATTAATTATATCCAATTTGCAAACGACCTTATTTCTCTGCCAGTGTTTAAGAGGATCATTCCCGATAAATCCTTGTTCTTTAAGCCTTGATAACAGGCTACTGAATCTTTTCTCAAATTTGGGATTTGTAATTAAAGACTGATGATATAACGCATCCTGAATTGTTATATATTCGATTTCATCTAATCCCAATTCGTCAATTGCAACAGTGTGGGCAACAGTTTCTGTTGTGGTTTGAACAATTGTGACATTTTTATAGAATGTAATCACATTACCCTCGATTCTAAGACCGCCTTGCATCGATCTTATGAAGTTGCATCCTATCAACATTTGGATACCGTCTTGCATACCCATTGGAAAGCTATATGTAAAAGGAATCCTAAATTTATTTTCTCCAATGATCATTTGTCCTCCTTTCAGTTTTTTATTCGCAATTTGAGTTGAATTAACTTCTGTGATTTGAACAGGGTATGGGCTAGGTTCAAGAGCTTATTCTGGAATTGCTGTTTGATCAATTGAGCAATTTGTTGCACCAGTATCCAAGATAGCTCTTATTTCAAATGGTTTTACGTTTGGGATTTCAAAAGTAACTATCAAATTGTATAGACGGTTGAATATTCTTTTCTTTTCATGGTGTGGTGTAGAGGTTTCGGCTTTGTAAGATGATTCATCAATTTCAAATAAAATGTTTGCCGTTTCATCTTCCGTTACATCTTCTACCTCTATCTTTTCTTGTGTGGAGAGATTGTTAAAATCGTTTGTCAAATCTCTGATTAGTTTCTGTTCTCTTAATACTTGTTTCAACCTCTCGTTTTCACCCTCAAGATACACTATGTAATTTGTTAACTCTTTAATGAGTGCATCTTTGTTGTTATAAGGTCTCGATTGTAAGGAAACCTTTGGTTTAACTTGTATCCCAAAATAAAACGGGGCGCATAGTGAACAGATTTGTAAACCACATTCTTCACATCTTTTACCGTATTCCGGTTTAATGGTAAGTTTACAGAAGCTGCAACTGCTTTGGACTTCTGTATCATTAAAACTATGCTCACATTTTTCCTGGTTTTCGGGTAATTGTATTTTACTCCTCCACCCGAAATCAGTTATTTGTAACATCAAGTTCGTTTCTAATGGTAAATCTTCTATTGCCGTACGTACTTGATATTCAGTTCTACCGGATTCTCCTTCAGATACACTGCAAATCGCATCACTGTCCGGTTCATTGAGGTCAACAGAGACAACATCCAGGTCATCTGGTAAATCAAGGTTTTCTATGACCGCTGCTATGACTAGATTGCCGTTTTTATTTCTGCAGTCTTTGGCAAAGTGACCTTCTTCGCCACAGATAAAGCACTTACACTTCCTAACTCTATCCGAATGTTTTCGCTTAAAAACCCGTACGTGTGAGTCATGAGGTTTTCCTTTATAGTTTTTGGCTTTTCTCAACCCATACTTCTTTCTGTTATTCTGGTAGTAACCAGGGATGGGTATTTTACTACAAATTGTTAAGTCTTTTAGACTTCGTTGTAATGCAGCCTTCTTACACATTTCGGCTAGATATTGATAGGAGAAGTGTATCCGGGGAATTACCCCAATTGTGTTGCCAGGGAATTTCTTTTTGAAAGCTTCTTCGAGTTCCTTCCCTATAAGTGGCGGCATTTTTCTAAAGAACTTCTCAGATAATTCGGGAGATAAGTAAATCCTCTCCGATTTTGCCGCTAGAACTTTGAAATCATTCATGTAAAGAAATAGGTCCTTTACATGTTCGCATGATAATCTCTCAAGGTCTTGGTACGCGCGATCCTGCTCATCTGTAGTCCCTTGATATGGATCTTCTAATATCAAGACTCTTCTTATTTGTGAAATAACGTTCTGCGTATCATCGGCTATGGCCTCTAAGTTTAAGTATCCAGATCTTCTTTTCAACTTCACCTAATAAGTTCTCGATGAATTGTACTTTTGTTTTGTTACTATCAAAGTTTCGCTCACTTATTAGATTTAGAGTTATGGATTCCCATCTGGATATCACATCGTTGTATAGACAAATGTCTTCTGGTAAAACTAACATTGCGCCTTGTTCTTGCATTGCTGTGGGCAAGTTCCACTGTTCATTTTGATGTCTCCCGATACCTCCGGGTAAGCCTCTGGGTCTTTGTGTATAACCTCCACTACCTCCAGCTTCATGATCATTTCTAAGGCCACCTGGTGGATAATTTCTTAATCCCATGGTTGGTTGAGGTGGTATGTTGTAATTGGAAGTTATTGAGGATGATAAAGTTTTATGTTGTGTGGTAGGTTTATCAAGGAATTGTTTTAGGATTGGATAATCAGTTTCCGGTTCTTGGCCTAAAACGTATACCGTTTCAAAACTTTTGAACTCGTCGTTATTCCCACCACCTTTCGCGAAAGGATTCACAAAATCTTCTTCATCATTTTCATCTTGGTCCCATATAGGTTCGTTATCCCATATAGGTCTTTCGTCTCTTATATCTTCAGCTAGACTGACCGTTAGCTTGATAGACTCCCAATACGTGTCTTCTTCCTCGTCGTTTTCTTCATCATCTGACTCGTTAACAAATAGTACTAGGGCAGTCTCTTGAGTAATTTCATCATCAGATAATTGTTCTTCATCGTTTATACCAACTGATGGTTCTTCATTTGGCTTTGTAGCAGAATAATTCTTGAATCTTAATAGTACTGAACTGTCTGATCGTGTACGAATAACAGCTCTTTGAGGATGTTGTACCTCTGCTACACTGGATGGTCTAATAACCCATTGTAAACCCCGTAAACTTTCAGTTGTGTGTGATTGACCGGGGATTGCCTGGACACCTCTACTAGCTAAATAGTCAGATACCCTTTGTACGTTATATCTGAAACTAGTGTAACTAGTATTTGATAATCTACCAATCAGTGATCTCGTTAACAGCAAATTGCTTTCGCCTGCTTGCCAATTCTCATACCCATGAGTTTGGACAACTAATTGGATATGGTTAAAGAAATCTACTATACTAAGCATGATATTGGGTGCAAGATAAGCCAATTGGGTGCCGGCTGTTAGGTCCATTTCCATTGTGCCAATAATTGACCTGTCATCTGCCCATCTGGTGTCTCAGATAGCAACCAGTGCGTTGACACCTGCGTTTCTGCGATGTAAAGTGTACAGCCTAATCATAATTAACCCAATGTGCAAATGTTGGAGACCTGACCTACGAATTTCTTCATAGCTTTGCTGTGTGATGAATGGCAACTCCAACTGTTGTCCACCCGTTGTCAGTATTCTCTGGTCAGAATAATGCTGATAAACCCGATGTTGTGTAGCTGTCCAGCCATCTTGGTACAACGTTTCTGCTGGAACAGATTGCGCTCTTCTAAACTGAGATATGTCTAATTCTACGTCCGGGTTTAGTTGTGACTCTAGACTCCTGTTATACCCGATTTGTCGCCTTCCGGGTAATCTTCTTGAGATTTCCTGACGTAATCTATGACCACGTCTATAGTTTCTTATTTGATCATCTATTGTTGGAGTCTGGTTTTCATTACGGCTGTTCTGTTCATGATTAGATATAGGCGGCCGTGGTCCCGTAATGGTTTCCGTACGTGTTCGGTTCATTTTTAGGAAGATGAGGACTTCTTCTTCTCTTCTTCAAATATTTTACGTGGATCTTTGAACACGAAAAACAGTACTTCCTTCTTTTTAGGTCTAGGGACTGGTTCTCCTAGACTTAGCTTATTTAGACTCTTTTGTAGATCTTCGATTGTATTTGTGATATCAGATTTTGTCCCAGCTGACGCTTGTTCAGCTACAACTTTTCTGATATTATGGATGGTTTCTTTACAATCTTCAACTCCTTCGCTTATCTTAACCAAGAGTTGTATTATTGTGTTATTTTGCTTGATTATTGTTGATGTGCCTTTTGTTGCTTCAGTTGGTTTCACAAAACCAACCGCGGGTTCTTCAATTGATTCGGTTGCTTTTAATGCTTCCAAGTAGTTTGTGCTCTTTTGTGTTATTCTCTAGTCGCTCATGTATTAAAATTTGGTTAAGTATGTGTTTTACTGACTTTCAATTTCAAGTTTTCTAGGTCTACAGTTCAGGATTGGTCATATTTTTACAAATTGAAATTTTTACATAATACTCAAAAAGTACGAATCTTAAAACAAGGGATACACATCTAATGATTCAGTTTTCCCAGTGCCACAATTCTTTTGGCATCATGGTGCATTTTAGCATTTCTCATTATTTTGACTCGTTATTTTAATATTTTTATATAAAGTAATAATGTATGTTTTATTTTTTTTATTTGGAATTAATTAACTAATGAATTTGTACCCGATAAGATAGGACAATTCAATTATCGAACCCCTCTGAAAAAAATCATGCATCCGCCACTGGCAAAAGGTATATCTAGTCATTCGTGTTTAGTTGATGTGTCTTTTTGACAACACGTTATACGTACTCACAGCAATTTATCAAAAAACAAATTCATCTTATTGTAGTAAGGTTTGAGTTGCACCTTACAATAGCATGTTCAGGTGCTTCAATCGAAGGCTTTGATGATCAAGCAAGTTATAGAGCAGGTTGTTTATACGTAGCTATCAGGTTGTAGAGAAAACCCAAGGAAAAAAGGAATAAGAATAAAATTAGTTGTCAGGTCTTATCTGATAACAATGACCCCGAGATAGCAGCAGCTTTAAATATATTCAGTACACCTCTTATGAATCTGTTTGTTACGATATATTCAGCTTTAAATACCCCTCCCTTCTTGCTAAATACCCATGTGACAATCTCCTTCTTGTCGCATGTGACAATCAGGTCTATCTTTTCGAGACTTATCAAGGCATTTTTCAACGGTTTTGATCGACAGTTTTCGCTTTGTATCTCGAGATACTAGCCTAAAATATATGAATGTTGGTGCTTTATACTTTAGCACAATTCTATATATATGTATATATATGTATATATATATATGTATATTTATATATGTATATGTATATATATATGTATATATATATGTGTATATATATATATGTGTATGTTTATATGAGGGGGGATCCGTAGTCTCTTTTTCGTAGCCTCCTCTTCGTAGCTTCCAGCACCATTTTCCACCAAAATCAATGAATATGGCCGATCCGGACCATTCAAAATATTACTCATAGTAATATAGATTTGCAAACCAAAATTTACATTTTTTTTAATTCCTTTACTATTTTATCGAACGGGTTGAAAATTGGATGTCAATTAATAGTTAGATAAATTCAATTTTCAACCTGTCCGATAAAATCGTAAAAAAGATAAAAAAATATAAAATTTGGTCTCTAAGTATATATTAGTATGAAGAATATTTTCAACGGTTCGGATCGATCATTTTCATTGACTTTGATGAAGAGGCTACAGGAGGTTGGAAAAAAAAAGAGGCTAATGGATCCCCCACTATATATATATATATATATATATATATAGCATGACTAAAATAATATGCATAGTACACCACATAACGTACTATGCATATAGATATAGGTCAATAAATTGAGATTTAAGTTGCTCAATAAATTCTTCATATGAAAATATTGTAGGAAAACAAATTTCGTGATTTTTAGAGCTTTCTTACTATTTTTTAAATATTTTTTAAAAACAGTCCAGATTTAATACTACAAAAGTGTCATTTCTGGGCTGTTTTTAAAAAATATTTAAAAAATAGCAAGAAAGCTCTAAAAATCACGAAATTTTATTTCCTACAAGATTTTGATATGAAGAATTTATTGAGCAACTTAAATATCAATTTAATGACCAAATTAAATACAAATGACCCCATAGTACGTTATGTGTACTATGCATATTATTTTAGCCATGCTATATATATATATATATATATATATATATATTAATGAGGATGGATTCGTAGTCGCCTAACTTCCAAGCACTTGCAACCGATCCATGATAGCAAATGTAAATAACTGATCCGAACCGTTAAAAACATTATCCATACTAATATAGACTTGGACACCAAATTTTATATTTTTGAATTTTTTATTATTTTATCAGATGTATTGAAAATTTATTTATCTAATGATTTACAGACATTCAATTTTCAACCTAGCCGATAAAATAGTACAAAAATTGTAAAATTTGTTCTCCAAGTCTATATTAGTACGGAGAATATTTTCAACGGTCCGAATCGGTCATTTACACTTGCTATCATGAAGCGGTTGGAAGTTAGACGGCTATGAATCCCTCATCTCTCTCTCTCTCTCTCTCTATATATATATATATATGAGGAGGGATCCGTAGCCGCCAAACTTCCAACCGCTCGCAACCGCTCCATGGTAGCAAATGTAAATGGCCGATCTGGACTGTTGAAAACATTCTCCATATTAATATAGACTTGGAAACCAAATTTTACATTTTTTTAATTTTTTTACTATTTTATCGGATGGATTGAAAATTTATTTATCTAACGATTTATAAACATTCAATTTTCAACCCTTCCGATAAAATAGTAAAAAAATTCTAAAAAATATAAAATTTGATCTCCAAGTCTACATTAGTATGGAGAATGTTTTAAACGGTCCGAATCGACAATTTACACTTGGTATGATGGAGCGGTTGCGAGCGGCTACGAAATGAATGACAGCTACGGATCCCTCTTCTATATATATATATATATATATATATTCTGACTCTTGGTGATCCATATCCGAACTCTATATGTAAGTAGTATATATTCTTTTTATGTTAATATATAAGTACATAGTACTTGCGGATAAAATGGTATATTAATTTGCTAGTTATTAATTGATGGAGATCCATGTCTACTAATATTTCAACTGATAGGTTAATAGACACGGATCTCCATCATAAAAAATCTAATGCCTTAATCAACTTTCTAGCTAATATTTATCAGCAGATACTAGCTAATAATTATTAAAACAGAAAATATTACATATATTCTCAAAGATTGAAGCTTATTCTCTACTGCGCGGTAGGAATTGACCGGTCAGAATCTTCTGTGCAATCGGAATTGACCGCCAACGATAAGAGCATCTTCAACCCTGAAATTCTTGGAGTTTCTAATCTGACGTGGCAGTTTCTAGATGAGTTTTAAATATGTAAATGAGTTTCTTATTTAGAAAGTTTGCTCAAGAATTTCTTATTTAGCAACTATGATTTAGAGTTTATAAACTCTGACATTAATTAATTATTGGTTAAAATTGATCGGTCTCCTATAATATTGGTAATATTTGCTGACGTGGCAATTTAGAAATTTTAACTTTTCAGTTTTAGAGATGGATAGTTTAGAAACTAAAGAAAAATTAAGTTTCTAAAATTAATGCGACAATAATTTAGAAATTCTAAGAGTTTCAGAGATGAAGATACTCTAAGATGCAGGAGAGTTGGATTTTATAAATTTTGGTTGGTAGAAATCTCAACGTAATCGGACGGCCCACAGTTGCTGTGCGCCACCTACGTACCGTGCGGTAGGTAACTAGAGGTAAGTAATCTAGTTACGCTCAAAGACGCATCGATACAAAGGATTACTTGTAGTGTCCTCTTTCTCAACCAAAGTAACACTTGCAGTCCTACAAAATAATGGAACTCACCAATATCCTAAACGAAAGCCTAACTTATATCAGTAGTTACACTCTCAGGTGTGCAGTTGAATTAGACATCTCCGGCCACATACAAGCATATGGCGGTCCCATGCCATTAAACGAACTCGCTCGCTCCATTCCAATCCCACCTGAGAAGGACATGATGCTCGGCCGACTCATGGCACAACTTGTTCAGAAAGAAGTCTTTGCCCAAAATAAAGCAGGTTATGTGCTTACGCCCTTCTCCGAGCTCATTCTAACGAAGGGCTCCAATATGGGTGCCTTTGTGTGTTTCGTTACAGAAGCACAACTAACCAAACATTTGAACCATATGAGCAAATGGTTCAAGGACGGTGGTGGAGACACTCTCTTCATGATGGAAAATGGTGGGAAGCAGTTTTGGGACATTGCGAGGGAAAATCCTGAGATTGGTAACTAAATATAATCTCTCGCGTTGTCTTCTTTAGTCTTTAGTTCTACTTCTATATTTATTGTAATTGTTGATTCATCAATTAGTTTTAATCAGATGAGGTGTACAATATCTGTTAGAGTAATTACATGTATTTGCTTACAATTAATTCTGGAGAAACATCTACATGATAATAACTTTCGGATAAATTAGTTTTGTAGAATGCTTTTTTATCCTAATATATTTACATCAGAATTTTGAAATCTTCAAATCAGGAAATCTCTTCAACGAAGCAATGGCCAGCCACAGTAAGCAGATGATAAGAGAACTAGTCGCAAGGTATCCACAAACATTTGATGGGTTAAATAGTTTGGTCGATGTAGGTGGCGGCAATGGAACTGCAGCAAAAATTATCACAGATGCCTTTCCCTCGTTGCGATGCACAGTGCTTGACCTTCCTCATGTCATTGCAAATGCTTTGAAAGATGGCTCGTTCAATCTGGTTGCAGGAGATATGTTTGAAACGATACCTCCAGCTGATGCGATTCTCCTTAATGTAATTTCTCTCCCTAGAAACAAAAGTATCTTCTAAACATTTTTTTAAGCTCATTCGGTAATTTGTCTACTAAAGTACAGTAAGTTACAATTGATAATTAATCCTATCATCCCCTTTATCCTTTTTAGGATCCTGACTTCATTAATTAAAACCAGCAAAGTGTGAAAAAAGTTTCAATTTGTATGATAACAAGATAACTCTTGCTTGAAACATATATGTAATACAGAATGTTCTCCATGATTGGCGAGATGATGATTGTGTTCGGATACTGAAACAATGCAAAAAAGCTATTGAGCCTAAAAAGGATGGCAGCAAGGTTATAGTCGTGGATATTGTGCAAGATATTGACACAAATAACCCTCAAGCAACTGAAACTGGTTTTTTATTTGATATGCTCATGATGTTTAGTCATGGATCAAAGGAACGTACCAAGCAGGAATGGCAAGATCTTATTCTAGGTGCTGGATATTCTGGTTACAAATTATATCCGGCTCGTTTCGGTGTCGACTCTGTTATGGAGCTCTATCCATGAATGTTTTTTAATGTATTCCCTCCATGCAAGTTATTGTAGTACTATATAATTGGCATGTTTATATATTGCGTGTAGGCGAAAGAAATAAACAAATAATGGACTTGTCTTCCGAAGCATTTCAGATCCGGATTTAAGGGATGAGTGTCCAATTTACTAAGCTTTGACATTCCCATTATTAGCGTTTGATTAATTACATAACCTTTTCAATTAATCAATTATACATTATACATGTTATTACTGAACGACGAACGCATACTCATATGAACAGAACTTTATTCAAGAACTAATTAAGGCAGCAAATTATACAGTTGTAAAAGAAAAAGAAGGAAAAATTCTCCAGATTCAGTGTTTTGAATCAACGTTGTTTACTCTGATAGTTAGAGGTGGCAAATCGGGCGGGTTTGGGTTTGGGTTCGGGTTCGGGTTCGGGTCGGGCGGATCGGGTCAGTTTGATTTCAAAAGATTATCGGGTCAGGGGTCTGATCAGGTCGGGCCGGGTCGGATCTCGGGTCATCATGCGTTGATATTTGTCGGGTTTTGGGTCTTTCGGGTTCGAGTCGGGTCGGGTTTCAATTATCTAGTTTCAGGTATTTTTCGGGTTTCGGGTCTTTCGAGTTCGGATCGGATCGGGTTTCAATTATCTCGTTTCAGGTATTTTCGGGTTTCGGGTCTTTCGGGTCGGCCGAGTCGGGTCAGTTTGTCTTCATAAGATTATCGGGTCACGGGTCTGATCAGGTCGGGCCGGGTCGGGTCTCGGGTCATCATGCGTTGACATTTTTCGGGTTTCGGGTCTTTCAGGTTCGAGTTGGGTCGGGTTTAAATTATCTAGTTTCGAGTATTTGTCGGGTTTCAGGTCTTTCGGGTTCGAATCGGGTCGGGTTGCGATTATCTCATTTCGGATATTTTCGGGTTTCGGGTCTTGGGTTCGATTCGGATTGGGTCGGGTATTTTGGATTTCGGATCTTTTGGGTTCGGTTCGGATTGGTTTCGGGTTCCATTGTCGCATTTAGTCATCTTTGTTAGATTTGATTATGCCTTATTATGTTTTCATGCTACTTGAAAAATAAAAAACGAAGCAATTAAGCCACTTGAAGCAACAAAAATGCGACCTAAAACCATGCATCAGTGCATGGCTTGATAGTCCATAAATACTAAGAAGTGAAGCAAGAAGTCTTAATTTTTATTCATCGATGCATGATCCATGACGCAAGACGCAAGACGCATGACCCAAGATGCAAGACGCATGTCGCGTGCCGCATGGCGCATGACCCATGACGTATGACGCAAGATGCTAATGTAGAAGTTTTATATATATCCTAGTTGCTAGATAGAGGTTGCAATTATACAACCGACTATTTGGTACAAGACGCATGACGCATGACGCATTACGCCTGACACATGACGCAAGTCGCATGAAGCATGACACAAGCCGCATGAAGCATGACACATGCCACACGAAGCATGAAGGATGACACATGACTCATGACCCATGACGCAAGACACATGAAGCAAGACGTTTTAAGCCGCATGACACAAGGTGTATGATGCAAGACACTGCAAGCCGCATGATGCAAGACACATTACGCTTGACGCAAGACGATGCAAGACACATGACACACGACGCAAGCCTCATATGACGCATGACGCAAGACGATGCAAGACACATGACACATGACACACGACGCAAGCCTCATATGACGCATGACGCATTACGCTTGACGCAAGAAGGTGCAACAAGACACATGACGCATGACGCATGACGCAAGACGCATGACGCATGACGCATAACCCATGACCCATAATGGAAGACGCTTGCCGCAAGATGTTGCAAACCACATGATGCATGACGCATGAGACATGATGCAAGACGTATGATGCAAGATACTCCAAGCCGCAAGACGCAAGACCCAAGACGGTGCAAGACACACGACGCATGATGCAAGCTGCATGTCGCATGACGCATGACGCATGAACCATGACGCTAGACACAAGATGCTGCAAGGTGCAAGGTGCAAGTCGCGTGACGCATGGCGCATGATGCAAGACGCAAAATGTTATGACGCAAGACGCATGACGATTGCACTGGTTAATATGCGGGCGATTTTTCGTGTACATTATTTTCTCTTGTTATTGTGCACGGGTACGATTATTACTAGTACATCATTAATATTTGTACTTTTGAAATACATAATTTTTCATAATTAATATTAAAATTTAAAATTAAAAAAGATTGAATTAAAAAATAAGATTAAAATGTAAGATTATTTCTAGTACAATATTAATATTTGCATTTAAATAAGATACAGTTAATTAAAATACAAATGTTTTACTCACACAAACAATAAAAGATTGTTTTTTTAATATTTTTTACTGATTCAAAGTAACAATTAACAATCATATATATATTAAAAATTAAAAATAATAAAATCCAAGACTAAGTATTAGACGATTAGCAACATTTTACCGCCAGATTTATTTTCAACAGATTTGCGCACAAAATTATCAACAAAATCGTCGTTTATAATTTGAATCGTAAATTAGATGTTACGATAAATCAGAACCATACAACGGGTGTCGCTATATGCGTAACTGACCTACCAGTTAATCTCAAACGTGGTTACATGGGCTGATGGGCACGTGGCTGAAACATCGAAACCATTCGGCAGCCATACGCTGAATCGGTGATACGCTCCATAAGTCGTAACTCGTAACCCATTTCTGCATTTCTTTTGCCGCTCGAGCAGACAGAGACGAGGCTACGAGCAGTCGAGCACGAAATCTGAATCCTCTGCAGAACAAAAATGTTCCGCAGTATGGAGAACTTTCAATATCGGCCTTCAGATCAGATCAGACAGTTGTAAATCAATATCGCTGATAATATAGCATAAAAATAAAAATAAAGAAAAAGTCGTGATTCACAACTGCCCGCCTAAAACAATTATGGTGAAGTCGTGAACCCTTCGTCTCCAATTGGTCTCCATTACACAAACCTTCGTCTCCAGAGGATTTTCTTGCTAAAACGATTCCTGACTTCATTACGCCTAAAATCAACAGTGCTGTAAGTACAAAATCATTTTATTCACGTCTCCATTTTATTTGGTTCACCTGAGATTGAAGATGGTCCAAGCATAGAAAGAGCAATACATGATTAGCTGTTCCAATTTGAAAAAGAAATGACGACATGCTAAGTATTTGTATCATCAATGCCATGCATAATGTACTTGTACTTGTCCTGAACAAATTGTATAATTACAATGC
Source organism: Eleocharis quinqueflora (assembly GCA_964058865.1). Classification (NCBI taxonomy): domain Eukaryota; kingdom Viridiplantae; phylum Streptophyta; class Magnoliopsida; order Poales; family Cyperaceae; genus Eleocharis; species Eleocharis quinqueflora. The sequence goes on from CAXKVX010001138.1 coordinate 17,440, forward strand.
AATAATCTTTAACCAGTGAATATGCAAATTGTAAATTTTGTATAGTTTTCCTTATTTGTACTAAAGTTCAAGTAAGCCTACACAATCAAATTGAAATATAAAAGAGAAATAGATAATCTGACTACAGGCTCATCTATATACCCTGCTCTCTCTCGTAATAATTCCTTAGAATCCTCAGTTGTCAATGTGTGTTTCTATCTAAGCTTGGGCTATATGTACACAAGCTTGGGCTATCATAGAAATGTGTCTGATCCTCATCATGCTGGTAGCTATCATAGAAATCGGATTCACCAGTGACTAATGATTCGGCTATCGTACCCGGTTCAAATGCATACCATATGCTTGTTCCCAAATGTGATGGGTCAATTGCCATATCGGGTTCTGACACCAGCATCTTCCTGTCACGATTATTGGTTAAGACAGATTATTGATTAGGACCATCCAAAACTTTATAGTTTGACGAAACTAGAGCATTCTCTGTACCAGGATCTTACTGGTTACAACCTACACTGTCCTTCACAATGCATCCTTATTTCAACAAAAATCACAACCAATAAAAAATGAAGAGAAAAAAAAATATTCACTACAACAACAAAAAGAAAGTGCAAACTTAAACGGTCAAATTCATGGCAAACAACCCAACTGTATTATAACAACACCCCAAGAAAGCTTTACCAAATAGAGTTGTAGAAATATAGAGTAGAAGAGAACTGTAACAGAGAGTTTGAGAATGAATTATATATCTTCTCTATTGATTCAATTGAGATTACAGTGAGCTATTTATAAAAATAGCTTTAGTATACCAACAGACACATTTAGACTTTTGCATTATGTACCTAACTCTTAACTAATCATCATTATTGTTATAACAACTTTATTGATTCTAACTAATCTCTTGTTATTCTAATAAGATCTATCAAAATATCAAGATTCAGCTGAAGCAGCTTCTGCATCTTTATTTGTCGACGACTCTCGCACCACCTCATCGAATGATTTTGCATCCTCATATTGGAAACTTCCTTTAGCAAGGAAAAGCTGCACATTGTGGGGCTTGCGGTATAACTTATCATCATATAAAACATAGTTTGCAATGGTAATTTTACATCCACCATGTGAACACTTGAAGCAAGCCTTGTGATATACACCTCCAACAATGCCAATATGAGAGAAAACTTCAAATTAATAGCAGCTCCAATAAAAATTAAATATGAACAAAGTATGTATCAATAGAAAATGGGAATATGGCAAATTAAGTATGTATCAATAATGCAGAAATTATATAATAAACAAGAATAATGTTAAAAACACCTAAATAATTTCAAGAATAATGTTAAATCAATTTCAAATCCAGTGAGAACCTTTTAATTCATAATTGAATTAGAAACTAAATTACCTCGCCTCCAGTTGATCTCTCAGATTTTTCCCCTTTTGAAGCACCTAACTTTAAAAACAGCTTTATTTTAGATTAAAAAAGGGAAAGATATTATAAAAATAAAATAGATTATCACCATAGAAAATGCAAACACTGATTGGTCTAGGTCCATTACATTGAAAACTATAGTATTGTTATAATTACCAGTCAAATACTTCTGTCGGTTATAAAAAGATGCTTGATTGAGAACCTCAATTAATTCGATCAATATTCAGTCTAATAGTTAGCAGAAAACTGAAGCGTCAGTTCATCCATGAGGAAAAGTAAAACAAAATAAGATAATCGTGACATGGCCAAGATGCAAATCCAGTCAACAATTGTGCAGGGTTATAAAGCATGCCTCTGATTTTTTTTTTAACATCAAACTGGTAACCAGTGACTTGAATAATTGTCGAGATGATAATCTGTGACTTGCCCAGATGAAATTCTTAAAATGTCATCTCAATGGCTGATATTTTTCCTCTTCTACGAAATTACTGAAATAGGGTATTGCAAAATCACAAAGTATTGAGGGTTTCACCAAATCTAGGTTTACCAGATCGGAATCGACGATGCGACACTTGACCTCCACGACAATCTTCTCGTCTCTGCTTTGTTGCTCGATCAAAACGGTACTTGGCCTCGTCTACCTTTGTCGAACTCTCTCTCTTTCGCATAAGTGTTTGGACAAAAAGAAATAAGGCGAGAGGAAAAGAATTCAGCCATTAATGAGTTTATCTCAGGCATTTTTAGGGAGAGGCAATTTTTTTTTTCAAGTGATTTTTCCAAGAACTTTGGCTCTGAGCCATTGGATCCCATCTAAGGGTCAGAATGGGAAGTTTCCCTCTGCGGAACATTTTTGTTCCAAATGTTCCGCAGAGGATTTGGATTCGTCGAGCACGGAGCAGTGGAGCACCCTCTGATCTCTAGGACCCGTATCCTCTGGAGAGAAAAAATTTCTCTCCAGAGAGGAGAGTTAATATTGACCGTCGGATTAAAGATCAACGCTCGACCGCCAATGATATGATTCAGAAAGATTTTTGATATCTCTAATCAAGACCGTTAAATCTTAATCTGACGTCTCAAATTCATTCTCTCTTCTCTGGAGAGAAAAATTTCTGTTAGGAGGATTTCATTTCCTGATGGACCTCTAACCTAAATCTAATCCTGAGTCGATACCCTGCCGCAGCCGCTCACCCACTCGCTAGTCGATACTCAGCCGCCCACGCCCTACTCGCCATCGTTTCTCACTCACGATCGGAGCCGAAGAGAAGATCTCTCTCGCATCCTCAGTCCTCCAACAGATTCTCCCCCTCTTCGACATTTCTCTGTCGTCGTAACTGGTAAGTGATTTCTTCGCCTTCCCTTTTTCATGAGTCTGCTGTTCGTTTAGGGTGAAAACTAACTCCGAAAATAGTTTTCCTCAGAAATTAACTTCCACACCATTTATTTGGCACGAAATAGAAAATGCTTCCAAAATTGTTTTCCTAATTTCGCTGAAAATATCAAGTTTCGTTTTCCAAATTTTTTGGGTGGAAAACGAAAATTGGGATCGCCGATCGCCTAAGTTCTGATTTCTTGTTTTGTGCATTTCTCTCACCCAAACACTACATCTGAAGGTGGTTGTTAACTTCAGTAATTCAGTACCTTTGCACTTAATTACGATACTATGATTTTGTATTAGTTTTTGGTCTTGCCATCTCAATTTTGCTTGTATTTGATTACTTTCAAAGCGCTTAATAAGTGAATGGACCTCCACTATGTATTGGAGTGCACAATCACATATACTATAATTGAAGGAAGGAAAAGGATGATTGTATCACTTGTGTGGAGCATACTGACGAGACCTAAGTACTAGAAAAGAAAAACAATATATGATTTCTTTAGGAAAAAAAATATATATGTTATTTTGGATCAACACACAGTTGTGCCATGTTACTGTAAGCCAATAAAAGACAGTTGTTCCTATCTACCAGTTTGGCAGTAAAAGACTCTCTGAAAGTGATCCAGCGAATGGAAATGTCCAGTCTGTATCGATTCGGTATCGAATCGATTATCGCTGGAATATTTTCCTATTCACATGCCCTTTTGCAGTAAAACACAACCTAAACAGAGAAGCATCTAACTGAATGGTGTACTGAACTCCTGGTATTGGTAATTCGCTAAGTCTATAATTGGTGTTACTATCCGAATCAAAGGAATAAATTAAAGAGTAATTATAATATTCATGTCTTCCTTGCACGCCTCCTGCAACAGACAAAATTTCTGCCGCTCGCTTTCTCCTCTCGCTCGCTTCTTCCCTTGCTTCTTCTTTTCCTCGTTCTGATCGTTTTCTTTCCCCGGTTTTCCAGTTATTATGTTTAAGGCGATGGTGCAAAAAACCAACAGTGCACTGATCTACCCCAAATCTGATGTAGACCAAGGAAAAGAATGCGAGACAAATTCACATTGTGATTCCGAACCACACTGATTGATCTGTCCAAGGTTGCACTTCCAATTATCTAGAATATTTTCTTATTTTCTGCCTTTTATTTTCTTAGTAGTTATTTTCAGTTTATTCACCGAATCATTATATATATATATTTACTTCTTTAGGTGCAGTTATTATTTACTTTGGAACCAAGTCATTTGTTGCATATATAAAGGATCACTTGTCATTTGTAAGGATCATCAATTGTTGAATGAAATTAGTTCATCTTAGAATTGACTGAATTTTCTTTTTGCTAGCAGTTACTTCGCTTATTTCTTTCCACTAAATCATTTATTGCAGTCTATCCTTACGAAGTTGTGATTTGGGACCCATAGTGCGTCAAGTGGTATCAGAGCAAGCCGACAACCACCTTCGTGCTTGCGGGAAGTTGTATCTCCGAAATCGCCCAAACACCATATCTCATCACTGTTTCCACATCCTAACATACCCCGTCACAACATGTTCTCATAATCAAAGCCTTCACCATGACAAATCCAAACATCCTAGCTATTCTTAATGAAATGTGACAAGCTCGTGAAGAAACCCGACAACAGTTCAGCGACCTTATAGCACGTCTTGCTTTACCCATGCTTAACAATGACAACCAATATCGAGATAATAATGACCACCAAAATAGAGAGGACAATGACAATCAAAACCGAGACAATACTGGAAATCGAGATCGAGACAATGCTAACAACGACAACCGAAACTGTGAAAACCATGACTAATGAAACATAAACAACCCTCTTATTCGTGACCGAAATTAGGATAGTGGTCTTCGAGTCGAGATCCCTGACTTTTCTGGAAGTTTCAAACCTGAGGAGTCCTCGATTAGACTCACACCGTTGAAGAAGTTTTCGAGTTAAAGAAAATTCCTTTCGAGAAGCAAGTGCCCTTAGTTACTATTTGTTTCCAAGAACAAGTCTCAGCACGGTGGTAGAACCACAAGTACCATTGCTATCTCGACAACCTCCCCCCACTTATCGCTTGGGATGAACTCAAATGAGAGATGGATCGAGAATTTCTATCCCTCAACTACCAACAGACGATGTTTCAAAAGTTTCAGGCTCTCACCCAAGGTTCGAGAAGTGTTGACGAGTACACCCTTGAGTTCTATCAACTAGAAGCCAGAAACAACCTTAACGAGACCGAAGACCAACGACTAACTTGATTCCTTCATGGACTTAGTGGCCCAATCCAAGATGCGTTGATTGTTTAGACTTTCAACACGATTTTTGAGGCTCAATTCAGAGCTAAAGCAGTTGAGCAACATAAATTTCGAGCTCGCAATTTCTCTCTGAGGAATCCACAGTTCCCAAGACAAAATCAATCCGAGATTACAAAGAGTGCCGGTCAATCACCAGCTGAACCAAGCACTAACCCGTCTTCCTCTCGCACTACCCCACCAGTGACTAACCAGAGCAATAAAAACTCGAGTGATCGCAAAGCCAACATCTGCTGTCATAGATGTCACATTCTCGGACATTATGCCAATGAATGTTCGAAGGCTCGAGTTAGTTTGCTGACCAAGATGATTATCCTGAGGATGAAGAAGAGTGCGATGCTCATGAGGATGAGGTTTATGAAGCTAACTCCGAAGATATTTCCAAAGAAAGCCAATTTGCCCGAATACTATGTTTGGCCCCACCAACGGAGGATGAGGTTTTGAATATTTTTGAATTTTTTTGAGTTGGAAATGACACAAAGTGACTTGGAATAGACACAAAGGTGTTTTATTCCCGGTGAAATGACACAAAGGTGTTTTATTCCTGGTGAAATGACACAAAGGTGTTTTATTCCCCGGTATTCCGCGAGTTTGTCACGGGTAACACAGGTTTATCACGGGTTGTCACGGGTTTATCACGGGTTGGCACGGGTCAGGCGGGTATGGCACGGGTCACCACGGGTTTGACACGGGTCACCACGGGTTTGGCACGAGTCACCACAGGTTTGGCACGGGTCGGGCGGGTTCCCGGTGAGTTTGTCACGGGACAGGTCGGGTCGGGTCACAGGTTTGACGGGTCACGGGTTTCGACAGGTTTCGGAGAAAATGGCTCCCCACCCCGTCGTAGATCCATAGATTTTGCACCTCGGGTCGGGACGGATTTGCACCTCGGGTCGGAACGGATCTGTCACGAATCGGACACAGATCGGATCACGGGCGGATCGACCCGTCCGAGGTATTTTTAGAACTCCAGTGTGAACCACTTACTAGTATTAAAAAAATTACACAGAATTTATTATCAGAACGACAGAACCCGCAGAGTTTCCAGAGCTTTCTTTTGCTGCACTCGACGATTAAAATGAACGCTGGCTGCCTTATTCTCTAGCTTTATTTCAACGCCACTTGAATTACATCACATATTTACATATCTGCAATTCTTCCTCTTTTCCTAATTTCTCCCTCACTTTGCATTTATAGGATTTCTCTCTCTCGCTCGCTCACGCTCTCTCAGGCGGCGCAATTTCTAGGTTATCTTTCTGCCACCACTGTCGCACCAATATTTATTTTTCTCGATCATTTCTGGTTCACTTGAAAACCCACCTCGCCATCTCCTGCTGATTCGCCTGACAACTAACACGGATACAATCGCTTTCCTTTTAGATCTTTCAGAATTTACACCAGATATATAATAGCATAGAAGAAATAATGACAACTGATGTTTGCATCGAGCGACCTTTATTTGGGGGTGCTATTTCGTGCTCCTTCCCTGCTAGATTTCAGGTATTTCAGATTTCTCTCAATTTATAAATTAAACCCTGCTTTTTTATTTCCTTTCTACTCAGTCTAGCTGAAAGGAATGTGAGTTATATTATACCTTTTCTTAATGCTTTTCAAAAAAAGAAAAAAAATGAAGATGTAAACGTTCGTTAATTGTGATGTATTTTGGCTTGGATTGTTTTTCTCCTGATACAGGATGTAAGCAACATTCGTCAAGTTCCTGACCATCAGGTACACTTTATTTCTCTGAAATTTCCTTATTTTATTTTGGTTGGCAGTACATGGTCATACCATAGGGTAATGTTGTAAAATGCGGATTTGAATACGCATGTGGAAAGGTCCTGCATACCGGATATGCGTCATGCGGCTATATATGCGGATTTACATGCGGTTTTATATATGCGGTCAGATTTACAGTTTTATTACGCATTTCATACAAATTAAGTTAAAAACTACAAATAAAATGCATTAAAGTACCTTAGTTATCTTACACAATACAAATTTTGAAACAAGCTTCCTTTTCCAAAAAACTACAAATTAAGTTAAAAAGAATTGTCGCTTCTTGAATGTAATGATCTAATGGACCTATTTTTTTATTTAATGCTTATTTTCTAATGTAACAAGCTTCCTTTTCCAAAAAACAGTAAAAAATTGTCGCTTTGCTATATCACTTTGCCCTAGGCGGTTCTTTAACGAGGGAAAATGAAAATTTCGCTGTTGGCCCTTTCAAGAAATGGATTAAATAAATTTTTATTTCTTTATGCATAATTATGGCCGCATTTCATTTTATCTCACGCAAACTTCCGCCTACGCTTAGGCGGGCGCATATGCGTCCGCATTAAGCGCATTTTACAACATTTCCAACTGGTATGTGTCACTGCCAAACTAGACTGTGTCGTACCACTAACTTTAGAAGGCATTTTAGATGGTTTGGCACTCACCGGTACCATATCTCTTCATGCTACAGATGTTGACTGTTGTTACTTTTTTTTCTGCAATTTGGTTTATGTCACTGATCTCTATTTGTAATAGCATTTTATGAAGTCATGCTGAAGTATCTTGCTTTGAACACTTTTAGAACTTCATATTGGTGATTTATGAGCTTATGACTAATAATATTTGGTTGATGCATGTATAAATTGGAACCTAAAATAAGGAGGTGTTTGTGGACCCCGCAAGAGATGAAAGCCTTGTAATTGAGCTGCTGGATTTTAAGAATGAAGTGGCAGATCATGAGAGTTCTGTCTGGTTTTTGCGCGATCTTGCTGTCGAACAAGATGCAACCGAAAACATGGTAATTATTTGTTTTTATTTCTAGATGTTGATTATTTGTTTTTGATTCTGTATATGTTAGCTTCTCACTCAGCCAGGGTATTGGTAAGAAGGCAGATGATCATGAATTATTAGTCTTCAACTGCTCAACTAAACAATAATATAACCCATCCCAATTGGCAATGAAGAGGAGCCTTGGCGCAATGGTAAAGTTATCGCCTTTTGACCAGGAGGTCACGGGTTCGAGTCGTGGAAATAGCCTTTTGTAGAAATGCAAGAAAAGGCTGCGTACAATGACCCCAAAGTGGTCTGACCCTTCCTCGGACCCCGCGCAAGAGGGAGCTACGTTCACCCGGTTGCCCAATTTGCAATGATGGATTATACCTTGTTTTAGTCAATTAAGCCTCAATTTTTTCTTACAAGTGCTACCATTAATGAATTTGTTAGGACCTATACGCGTTCTCTTTTTTACCGTGTTTCAGGTGCTTGAGCATTCTGGTTCTATGGAGCTTATTGGATTGCAATACGAAAATGTACCAGTATCAGCTATGACTGCAGTGGGTCAGATGGTACATCTTTTCTCTCTTTCTCTCTGGTTTGTTTTGTAACTGGCACTGGCAGTGACTGCTCCCATAGCAGGATCTGAGACCAAATTCTTTGTTTAACAAAATAAATTGATATTAAAGTATATGTGTCTAATTAACTGTTATTTTTTATTTTTTTTCCTCTTTAGGCCATTTCAAAGGGGAGTCAAGGAAGAGGGGCAGAAAATATAGTGCGGGTAAGTCAGTTCTGTAGCTATTTACTTATATTTTCTCTCTTTTCAAACATCATCAACAACAACAACACCTGAAAATTCTCTCTTTATTCCCAAATAAATTGGGGTAGGTCTCTATTTTCAAACATAACTAGGAAATTATGAATTAACTTTTCTTTTTAAAAATTTTCAGGTGTATCTAGCAAATATTCGTCTGAAGAATGTTTCAACTGACGTGCTCATCACTGCTAATGAACCCTTGCTAATTAAGTGAGTAGTTGTTGTCCTTGGTTTAAGCTTGGATCAAAGTCTAGAAAAAATGGTACAAGGGAATACCCAAAAAAGAAAGACATTCATTAGCTGAAACATACTTTGTAGGCCTTAGATTGTTATGGCTACTCTTTTGATGTATGTATATTGTTACTAACTTGTGTCTTTCATCTCAGTCCACTGAGTGAGAGTGCAACAACAGTAGGAGCTAGCGTTGCTGTACCAGCCGAGCAATCTGGATGCTTACCGGTTCAAGAGGTTTTCAGACTGGCAGTTTCGAGCTTTAAGATTTATGATTGGAACCTTTTTGGTGGCGGTGTAGATGCATAATTGGAATTATTGGAAAGTTCAATAAGACATGTCAGTAGAATTGTAGTGTCTCCTAGAATTTTAGAGCAGATTTAAGTTTGTTAATACAATGCTTTGTCTCCCCCTTTCTTTTTGGCACATCCAGGAAACTAATCCCTTGATTATGTTGTACCTTTGCAACATGACCTGCAAAGATGCAATGTTTTAATTAAGAAAAGCAAAATAAAATGTTTCCATCGAACTAATCTAAAGCAACTTATTTACAAATAATAGCGAAATAAATTAATCCATCAAGCGACAATTATGAATGACAGTTGTGTTTGATTCTTATTTCTCATTTATGCTGAAGGGTTTAGTTAATCATGATTTATGTTTGGGGTATATCTTCCTGGATGGGATAGGGAACCTGGAGCTGTCTTAACTTTGGTATGGCCTTGTGTACTCAAAAAATGATAATTGTAACAACTTTACATGGCGTTTTCTCTTCTAAAAAAATGTTTTCCAAAGTGAATTCGATCATTTGACAGTTGAAACAGAGGGACTTAATTTTTGAAATCACAAAAGAATCAATCTTTTAGTTATCATGATTTTGAACATTAAGCATTTCATCTGCTGGAAGATATTATATTAGTCATTATATGAAAGATCTATTAGTTATCATCTTTGTATAGATATAATTAAGAAGCCGATGAACTTTCAGCCCAGAAGAAAAACGATATTCAGCTGGTCAGAGGACATCATTTGTTGCATATTTTCAAAATTCTTGTATGCTTGTATATATGTACATATAGTATTCGACAAGGATTCAACATGTGATACTTTTCAATGTTTCAAAAACGGTGGTCACTTAAAGCCCAAAGTGAACCAAATTGGAACATATTCTACAATCTACATACAGTGGTGACAATGACTAATTTGTGACTTTTGTCTTTGAAATGTTTTTTCTTTGTCATGAAAAGTAGATGGCTTAGTCTTGTCGTTTTTCGTTTCATTTCGTGGTAAACGAAACAAAAACGGAATGATTTTTCTCTTTCGTCACGAAATGAAACTAAAGCGAAACGGTATGATCAAGAACGAAACGGTCAATGATATGAAAATTTTCATTTTGTTTAAAATATAGTACAAAATATTACGAAATTTCATATTTCATTTGTTTCATAAAAAACGAAACTATTTATTTAAAACGAAACGATTAACGAAATAAAATTGTGTTTCGTGAATTATCTCCAATCGCACCAACAAATTTCCACATTCTTTGACCAAGTATACCAACTTGAGGAGCTTTTAAGTTTCTTCTCCCCTCTTTTTCTGGAGTGATCCTCTGAAATCTAAATTATTAAAATTAATTTGAAGATTTAGTTAATCATGAATTCAATTTTTTTTTTACAGAATCAGCTTCACCAACTTTTAAAACCAGAAACATCCAAATGCCTCTAGTAAGAAACCAAATAATGGCCTAGTGGCAAAAAAGCATGGGGGCATCAAGTGAAAGTTCCGAGTTCGAAATCAACTGAAAGCTAAAGACCACTAGGAGATTTTAGATCACTTTGATAATATTTAAGAGCAAACTCCACTCATCTATTGTTAAAAAAACCAAATAATTCATTTTTAGAAAGAGAAAAATACCCAAATGATCAATTTTATAAAAAAAAGAAAATTATATCCCCCTCATCCTTCAGGTTCACTCTTTAGTTATTTTATTATTAAGAAAATAGTGTTTAGTTTTTAAGTAAAATTACTGAAGCTACATGATATACTAATTTAAATGTCAATTATAATTGTTAGTAGTTGCTACAATAATATTAACATTTTGTTCAGACATGATATACTAATTTAAATAACGATGATTATAAAGTTCAGACAATATATCACAGGGACAAATCCATCGAATCTCTTACAAAAACACTCCTCACCAAAACCTTAAAATTTGAAATCTGGTGGATATCCTGCATCCTTAAGCAGCTGCCTCCACCACCTCTCCTTGGTCTCTGCAAAAACAAAAAGAGAAACTTTAGTATGATTTTTTTTTTTTTTTTGCAAATCAACGAACCTTTTGACTATAAGGGAAGTGTCGACTACCTAATTACCGGTTGATTTATTTTCGACCTCCCCTTCTCTGGCAGTTCCCGATGATGAATCACCTCGTTGACAAGGAGTGGGGGCCCTAGTGACCCGCCTTAGAGTTTCCGGGACCGGGACATCTGTGGGCCAGCGAGACAAGGGAAACAAGTGGCTTACCTCGGTAGGTTTTATGGCTCTGTGTGAGAGCCTCATGTTTACCGAATTTCTTTGTGGGTATAGGAATTTATCACCCTCCGGATCCCATGAGAAGCCTTCCAAATCAAGGACCTGGCACTCCTCTTCAGAAGGATGACGAACGACCACCTCCTCAGCAGCAACCGAGAAATATCGAGAAATATCACAAAAACATTATAGCAGAGGAGTTGGATAGGTCCCTTCAAAACATAGAGCGCGACATGACCAAATACCGCACTCTTCAAAAACTCCCCTACAGAAGAGGACCACATCCTGCTGATTTCCTTGTCCTTCTGCTTTTCCCAGATGCTTCAAGCTTGGCTTGAACGCGCTGTAGCTCAAGCTGCAAGTTTAGCTTCTCCCAGAAAGCACCCGATTCAAGCCGTCAAGATGCAACAGACAATCCTTGTACTCATCTCGCTGCATAACAACCTTAGCATTACGAGTTTGCCTGATGCATGAGAAAACTCATCTTGCACCCTGCTCAGGAAGCAGTCGGCCTCTGGCAAATGGTGGTTCGGCTTTTTTATGACGACCAGAGGATCTTCTTCCTGTGTCATCATGTAGGGAAGACGATTGGCGTAAAAAACTTGGAGAGCATAATTCGTGAGGCTTCTGCTCCGTTGGTCTACCTTCATGGCCTCAGATCGGCTCGAGATGTTCATGCAGACAAAATTCGGGTACTGGGAAGGGAATCCCTCCCTCTAGGGAAACCCGATGTTGAACTCCCTGCTCAACTCTTGCTGCTCCTTGGGAGTAAGGGGGGCATAAGGAGACGAGACCACATAATAGCTGGCCTTAGCCGGCTGCTTGGACTTCTTTCGAGATTTCTCCTCTACCTACTGGCACTTATCCTTCTCCGCACGAGTAGTAGTGGCGGTTGGAGTATCAACAGGCTTTCGGGTGACCTGTGGAGCCACAGGAGCTTCAACCTCCCGGGATTGCTTTGTATCCGAAGCGGAAGACACGTCTTCCACTTCGATCAAGGGGATTTTTTCACCATCTTAAATAAGATTCATGAGACCTTGCTCTACAAATTAAAAGATAAAGAGGATTAGTATCAGTTCTGAATACTTTTTTACAGCTAATGAAATCCTAATATATGGGTAATACCTTCTAAAATTCGCTCCACTTTAGCATTAGATCGCTATCCTCTTGACACTTGGGAAAGACAATATCCCAGTTGATAAGAGGCCTCCAACTAAACTGGATCCCTTGCAAACCCGGAACCATATGGGGATTCTCGAGAAAGAAGAACCTTTGCTTCCACTTATTTATTCTCCAAGTATTCTTGGTCATGAAAACTTTCGGGCGGTTTTGTCTAGGTTTCAAACTCAACCATTCCCGATACACATGGGTAACCATATAAAAGTGATTTAAAATCGACAAAGTTGGCCGACTAGTTCCCAGACGGGTAGAATTGACCCGAAAGAATGCTTTTAATGATGTCAGGTGACACCAAGCGTAGTTACTGAACTATCCGGGTGCCACGTCAAATTTTTGCAGCACCTCTATTTGGAATTCGATAAGTGGGATCCTGAACCCACAGTTTACCATTGTTGTATATAACCCGAACCCTTTTTCTATATCATAAGCTCGGTCAATAGGAGCAGGTTGTAGAACACAAGGCAAAGAGTTGTAGTTTTCAAAGAAAAGACGCTGCTGTAGACGATAACGATTTTTTTTGCCCATTTATTAGAAACGATACCGTTGTAAGTTTCTTTTTCTAAAGGATACAATCGTGCCACTGGAAAATCCTGGTCTCGGGGGAGAAGCCTTTTTCTAAGGCTAGAGGGTTTCCCTGGTTCGTGCTTGGGAATCTCTTCGAGCACCTCCACATCATCAGAGACATGCCCAGATGGCCCGGCATGAGCAGTGTCATCCCCGTGTTAATCCATTGCATTAGAAGGCCCCTCAAGGTCTTCGTTAGCAGACCAACTCCATCATTCACTGAAATCAGGAGTGACTTCTCTTTCTTTTTCGGGACGGTGAGGAGATAAGTTACGAGAAGCCATTTCTTATGGAGCCTTCAGGAAACAAAGATAAGTATAAACGAATAACCAAAATATATATACTAGAAGTTACAACAAGAATTAATAGGTGACCTTTACTGGCTAATATAGTATACCTTCTCAAACAAGATGATGACACAATTTGGGTACTATCGTGAGTCTAGTAATGGTCGTAAGTACCAAGAAGTTTGCAAGATTCATTAAACAAAAACAGGCGGAATGTACAAGAAAAGCAATCAAGATCAAGATCAAGACAAGAATGTTAAGAACGATAATGAATACAAGAACAGAGGAAGAACCTTTACCTTGGTAAGATCGAAGAGAGGAGAAGCTTCGAACAGAGAGAATCAAATAAACTCTTTAAAACAGAGAAGCAAAGAAGCACAAAAGAAGATGATGAAACAGGAAGAAAAGTTCATTGGATGGCCTCCAAGTCCTATTTTAAGAAAGTTCCCTGATCCGTCAAAGAACGTATATTTTTCCCTAATCCGATACCAACACGTGGCAATACTTGCCCAATAAGAATCAATCGTATAAAATTGTAAAAATTTGAAACCTCTCGTGATTATCCGAAGACAGACCGACATGACGCTTCAGTTCCCGCTAATTAATTCAAAATTTAGGTGAGATAATTATCAATTCCATGGGAGGCGCATCCTTTCGCTTTTTGACAACTGTCACGGGAACCTTCCGATAAGAAGCTCAGAAGACGTTTGATAATCTATTACTCGAAGAAATAAAACAAAAGAAAATGAAACCTCAATCATTCTTAAGCATGTACAACATCCACAGATGACATTACAAGCTTGGGGAGCAAATGATATATCATATTACACTGGGAACTTTCACACTAACCGAAGTGATACAGAACCATATACTTAAGCCTCCAATGCATCCACAGATGACATTACAAGCTTATGGCGCAAATGATATGCCATTTACCAATAGCGTAATATTGAGGCCCGTAACGAGAAGAGCCCAAATCATTCGAAGGCCAAAAGCAGCTAAGTGATGATACTACCCGAATTAACTTCCTGATCCAAACAAAGTGACTTCCCCTTTAGACTTGTAACGCGAGACCGCTAATACCCGGAAATAGCCACTGACAGGTCCACCTCCAATGACGGTTACCACACGATCTTAACATACAGTCCACATTCTAATAACCACCCATGATTGGCAGAATAATCAACCGACAATGCTGAAACATATATACCCCTCAAAACATAAAGGGTGGGCATCGAAATTAAAGACATAAGCAAGACGCTGCCAAAACACCAAGCTATCAGTTATTCTAGAGAAAGAGACGGTTAGACACCCTGTCTGACTGGTTTCCACCCAGCTTACTCCACCTCTAAGCACCTACGGACTGTCTTCGAGATAGGACGTATCACTATTCACCAGTAAACAAGCATCTCACAAACTCTTATAGATTTAAATTTTGCCAGTACTCACTGATGCTTTCTCTCTAATATCACAATTTGTATATGCAAACTTACTGAAGCTTAATTGACTATATTATGCATTTATTACCCCTGCACAATTTTAATCGACAAAAAAATACTTAGCCAAAAGTTAAGCACAAACCCATATCCCTTTTACCAGTATCCCATAATTACTTATCCAGATTTCTAATTTCAAGAAATAAATATCAAGGAACCTTAAACAACTAAACAAAACCCGGCAATATCACAAACCAAACCCATATCAAACCAAAAACATGGGGATCAGCAAGTTACACCCGCCATTGACAAAAAAAATTGAAACATAAACCATAACATAAATCAATCCAACTAAACCACTAGTAAAAACCACAACATTGTACTAGTATCCAGCACAACAAACCAAACTTCATCGACAACACATTTGAACAACAATATAGTTAAACATGTAATAATAAAACTAAAATAAGGTCATAATCGCATGAAATTGAATTGCAAGCAAGAATACCTCAACTCAATTTCATGGCTTCCCTCACAACCCATAAACCCCAAAATCAGAAAGAATCCACCACAGTAAGATCTCACAGTCAAGAAATCAAAACAAATCAAACAAGCAAAATTTCGCATCGCAACCTAATTACTTGTTCTATTATCAATTTCTAGTAATTTAAAAATGAAACTGTGAATTCTAGGATTTTTTACTAGAAAAATGAAAGAGGCGATAGAACTTTAAGGGGCAAAACAGGAAATCGGTGAGCCATTGAGAGAGCAATAACGAACTAGGGCAAGCAACTAGGGTGTAGGCCTCCTCCTTCTCTCTCTAACTATTCCTTTATCAAGTATTCAAGTATAAATGGTGACAGGGGCGGAACAGAACACCAAGTTAGGGGAGCCGATTTTGAGTTAAGGGGGTCGATTTGCAAGTATAGTCTAATTTACATGTTATAAAGATGTCGAAATTTAATTTTGATCAAATTATACAAATTTTTAATAAATTTTTTAACTAAAATCTTATTGTTTAATTAAAAATTATAAAATTAAACAAAAGTACAAACTTTTTCGGACCAAAAGGGGGCCGGGGCCCACCCTGGCCCCCCACTGGTTTCGCCCTTGGATGGTGAGAGGCGATTTTGAAGGAGGATAAGAACGATATCACAGCTGGATAAGAACAAATACGTCAGAGTAGATATGATCGACAACTCTGAGTTTATCCCATTCGACGACCTGGAGCGCAAGCCACAACACAATCGCAACCAATTAGGTTACAAAGCAAGTGATTAGGCCGAGGTTTGGAGTAGCAGCAGGGAGCAAGGTGGTGACATAGAAGTGAGGGTTTGGGGAAAGCGCGAGATTTGAGAAAAATAGGGTTTGGGGAAGACATTTAAGGCGTGAAAGTACAAAAACTTTTTATATATGTTGGTAGAGAACACCGTTATTAAAGAATTTATAATACTGAGTTCTATGAAAGGTCTGGTATTAAATTTTATTAAAAAATATTACTCTACAATAGTGTTATTAAAGCTTGGGTTTTATATCGAATTTTAGTGTAGATCTGCTATTAAAGATTCTCTACCCCTTTTATGTTAAGGACCGCTATTAAAGATTGTAAATTAATTTTAAAATTGCCACTTTTAATATGTACACTACAATAAGTATTAAATGGAGGCTATAACAAGTCTTTTTTGTAGTAGTGCAACCACAACTTACATAGTAAAAAATAAGAAATGACAACTTATTTAAATGAATATCCGTGACAATAAAAGATCAGTTACTAATGTGATGGCCAGTGAAAGATCTACACTTTGTTACCTTCCTTTCTCCTTCCCCACTTAGACACATTTTAGTTTAGTAAGGACAAAAGTAGCAAATAAAATATGCAGCTCATCTTAGGTGACCCCTCAATTGTTGGGTTTCGAACAGTTCAAAACTCGTCAATTGGCCTAAGCTGCGGAAAGACCGTAAAACAAAAATTTTACTTCTAACTTAAGCTAAGAATTAAACGAGGTATGTCAGATAAACTACCGAGGGTGTCCACCTCCCATTTATCTCTGGCATCAAAATCCGAGTTAATCCTTATACATATCTACTTCATAATTGAATTCTAAAACTTTAATCTACTTACAAATTAAATAGACTAATATAACATTTATACCTTGATCCAAATTCAAATTGGATTTTAGCAGACTCGAAAGACCGAATCTGAGAAGCTCCTCTCCTCGGAGTATCAGACGTCTCATACCTCTATCGGTGATCCACCAGGACGATCAGAGAGAGGCTTATTTCTTCTGCCAAAAATACCGTAAATCGCGGTATCTCGCAAAAACACTATTCATCGAGATAAGGACTAAATAAATATCTTTACGACTTGCAGTTATTCAAATATGAAATACCGCTCCTTTCGCAAAAATACTATTTTTTGAACCCCATAAATAACAGTAACCAAGATAGAGAGAAAATATATTTATCGATTCGATCCTGAGTTAACAGATACGATACGATTTTTGATGTATTTTTCTCTCTCTCCATGCCCTCTATTTATAGGAAAATGAGGAGGTTGACCGATTACCAAAATACTCCTGAAAGGCAAAATGACCATTTTGCCCCTAAGAGGTGGCAAAACAAAAATATCTAAAATTTAATATTTCAAAATAATTCATTATGCCGACATGAATTTTTTTCATTTTTTTATATTTTTATTTATTTATTTTTAATTAATATTTTAATTAATTTTAAATTAAGATTTTAATTTGAAATGACTTGCATCCCAAATTCAAAACCATAATTAATATTTAAAATCTAAATTAAATATAAACATATAATTGTTCTCAACAATTATATTTCTCAGGGTTCGGTATCGATTCGGTTTCGATATGATTTTATAGAACGTATCGCATACGTTTATAAATTCAACCGTTGTTTTTGCTTGTCATCTTATATGACATATATAATTTAATCACATCACATATAATTAATTATAACCATCTTAATATTAATTATAACCTATTTATAATTAATCATTAAGATTTTCTGATTAGCTCCTATACGGTGTGACCCAATAGGATCTGTGTTATGTTGGTAAATAGAATTAAAACCATTTTAACTTCTATAATCATAGGAGGCATCTGACATCTGCACTATGACCATCCAATTACACAGATGATGTTGTACTACACAATATCAAGATCCACTAAACATTTTAGTCGTGTTAATTGTTTTGTCTCACAATATCAAATTAGTTTCAAGGTAATTGTGTGTCATCCTTGCAAACTTAATCTTTTCTCAATCTTGAGCAGATATATCAAATATAATTACTCTTGCAATTATACTGCATGTAGATAATCTACTCTATCAAGGGGCCCAGTGATATTATAACTTGTATAGAGATACGAGAGACAAGAGTACTTTTGATAAACCATCACTACCTCAGCTAAGCTATGTATACCGAAAAGTTGTCGTTATGACTGCATTTTACCGACAGCGTTAGATAACAATCACACATACACATCTCTTAGTAGGAAAGATGAATACCTCATACTTTAGAACTTAACACTGAATGAAAACATTAATGACACGTACATAATTCCATTTAATGTTTCATTCGAGGTCTGTCAAATACCATGTTCATGTAACATGTATTCATGTGATTAAAACGACATCTCATGTTTATGGTCTGTAAAACTTAACCATCTTTTTATCCACCTTCTAACCTTGTAACGGTAAGTTAGTGTTCCTGCTAATTACCTTAGTTAGAAACTTTTAAGAATATATATCATCTATATTATGAAGTTTCATAATTTCAGTTATTGACTCTAGTCAGATAAATGAATGATTCAGATATTCAATAATACTCAAGGTAATAAAATGATAATTTATTAATCACTCAATTCATGAACAAAGATTTATGATAATTTATCGTATTATTGACTTCTAGATTATTACAAACTAACATAAATTGTATAAAGGGAAAATATATTCAAATAAAGAAAAAATATTCACAAGAAACTGTTTCAAATAGTCCTTCTAAAATAATTTTATGTCAATTATTATTCTTAAATAAAGATGAGAGTCAAAACTATTCAAATGTAAGTTAATACTAGAATTTTAGTTATTTTTGTGTTTAGCTAATATTTTTTGCCTGGCAAAACAAGATTCGACGGAAATAAAAAAGTTTTCAGATTGTTTTATACTATTTTCGTGGATAGATCCATGGAAAAAAAGTTATGAATGAAAATAATTCAAGTATTTCCATAGAAATAACCATGTGCTTTCATGAAAATAATCATGTTGCAACATTAGAAATTTTAGCGATAAGTTTCCCTCCCAAAAATTTCGCTTCATTCTTTTGTTTTCCAACTCAATGAAAATTCACACAAAAGCAATTAAAGTTTTGCTGGCAAACCCTAGCCACTAACCCAAACCCCCCTCTTCCTTTGCTCTGTTGCCACCTCCCTCCACTTCCCTTTGCTATGCTGCCACCTCCCTCCATGCGACACACCCCTAGGACCAAACCATGGTCAGATCTGAGCTTCGCTGCCACTTCCCTTTGCTATGTTTCTACCTCCCTCCATCGCACATATCAGAGCTCCGCTGCCACCCCCATTCACCATACAAAAAGGAGCTCCGCTGCCACCTCCCCTCTGTTGTTTGCTACCCTCACGACCTCTCTCACCCGAAGCTCTCTCTGTCACAAGCCCCCTCTACCAATCACTTATTTGGTACGATTTGCATTCTTTTTTTTTTTGTATAAAATAACATAGCTTTTGCAAAGAGATTTACGATCTGGACTTTTGACTCCTTGAATTTTGTTTATGTCTTTGCCTTAGACCAAAGCATTTAAGTTTCAATTTCTTGATTCTGGGTGCAAATATGACATTTTGATTGGTATGATTTTATAAAATTATAGAATTGTGAAGTACCATAATGTACTTAAATAATTTTTAGTTTTCTCTGTCACAAGCATCTCTACCAATCACTTAAGTAATTATTAGCTGTGATTTGATTTTTGATACATTGAAAAATTATATGATATAATTATGCTTGTTTTTTTAATTGCATGTTCAAACAGTGAATGACAAGAATAATAGCGTACCAAAGCATAGAAAATTTAATTTGGTTTTTGAAATATTTTTATGTACAAATTAGTTAGAAAGATGTCAGTTTCTGTTAGCATAATATAAATTATTTTTTAGTTATTAGTTAATATATTTATGTAACTTATCATGAAACTGATGTGAAGATGTAAAATATTTTTAATATGTTGTGAAATGATTTCTTCATTTATTTTGTGCGATATTGAAAACTTTAAATTAGTACTAATTACGTATTTAATGTAAATATGCATCATAAATTGAAATTATTTTTGCGAATATGAATTATTATTTTCGTGAATATATTATTTCTGTGAATGTTTATTTCCGTGAATAATTATTTTCGTGGAGTGTCCTGTGATCCGTTAGAGATTACTTTTTTTGTGAAAATATTTACGTAGCTAAGTTCACAGAAATGATTTTTTTTGTGGTGCTCGACGGAAAAAATAGTATTTGTGTCGAAAGTTGTTATGTGGAAGTTTTTCTGTTACTATTTTACGAAATTGACCTCTTTTCTATGATTATATCCACGAAAAAACATTTTTTCTTTCACAATAAGATTAACAATACTAGTAGTGAGTGATCTAAATATCTTCCGTTCGAATTTCGAATTCATTACTATTCATATAGATATCATCGATCCTAACTATTAGACTAAGAACTAAGAACTATTCTAATTTGACGTAATTATAAGAAACTTTTGAATAGGATTTATTGGGATTCGTATTTGCTGCTCTTATTGAGCAAGAGCAGGATCCTGCTCTTCTGATCTGGATCGTTCAATTTGGATCGGATCGTCCACAGATGAAAATCAGAAGACTGTATATTTTATAAGTTTTAGATTTGAAATTTGAACGGTCCAAATCAGAAGAACAGGTTCCTGCTCTTGCAGCAGATACGATTCCGGATTATTGGTATAAGTAGCCAATTTTTTTTTATAAAAAAGCCAAACCAATAAACAAAGAAATAATATTCACAGGAAGCTGGGATAATTGCCTCTATTCCAAGCAAGGGGCACCTCATCTCACCTAAGAGCCTATACATTACATCAGTTTGTTTTTCTTTAGCGCTATAAGTGTAGTCATTCATGCAACAACTCCATACATGAAAAAGAAGTTTCTCTCTATTATAGATAAAAACATCACCAAGCGCTGAAGATCGAGTTAATATAATTATTTCATTTTATCCGAAATACTTATCACCTCTAATGTTAGTAGCAGAATGAGCAACCTTCGGCATCATCTGACCAGACATGTTATCAACAAAAACCGCATCATTTGCGTATCCGTCGATAAACATATTGTTGTCACCGTTGTTGCTGTGGTTGTTACTGCTATATTCTCTTGTTGTCAACATATTTCCATATAGATATTGCTGCTGCTGCTGCTGCTGCTGTTGAGAAGAAAAGATATGTTCTTGAAAAGGTGGCTCCCTTTGGTATTGCTGCGGTTGGAGCTGCCCGAACCACATCACACCTCCACTCACACGCACCGGTGTGCTGAAATCAAGGCCGAAAGAGATGGTAGGCCCGCTTCCACTGCTGCTGCCCGGTAGACTGCCGGATGAGTAAGGACCTGACGGAATTCCCGTGAACTGTTGCACCATGGCACGGAAATTACTCGTATCAGTGCTGAGCAGTGTGACTGGGGCCCGTCGGGAAGCCCGGGGCCTTCGTCTTGGAGACTTCCCAACACGGCTCGCTTCTGTGTTAGCATGTGAAGGGGGGCTACTTGCAGAACCCATCATGCTGCTGCCAGAGGTAATTGTATTGGCAGTCGTTAAATCCGGCATGGACGATGGCTGCCTCAACGTTGCGCCAGGCACCATCATGCCTTGGTTGTGGCTACCGTAAAGCTCGGTCCAATCAGCAAGGCCTGAGTTCGAGTCACTCATGGCTGTCTAACTATAGTATATAACCAGATGTAATAGAGTTTGTGTGCAATGGTGGTGGAGCTAGGCTCTTGGAGAATTAGAGAGGGAGGGAGATGAGATCGATTAGGTGAGAGTTGTATAGAAGATTTCATATATAGTTGGTCAACACTATTGACCAATAGGAGATTTTTGACTCATTGATTGTGTGTACGGGGTAAATGATACCATGTGGCGATCGGAGGGTTTACCACGAAAGGGTTACACAGTATATAGGGTTTCTTCTGGAAAGAAAGCGACCATTCCTACATTGCGTCTGTGTTTTTTTTTGTTTGGATGGGGGAAGAGGTGTTGGTCAAGAAGGTTCGTTGATCAATTACTTGGTGAGGTGTTGAGATCTTGACATGTCGATGGGATTTGTTTTGTTTTTGGGAGGTGCATGAGATGACTTTGACTTGTCTTTTTTCTAAGAGGTAGTTCAAATAATCTTGGTTAGCGTATGTGCTTGTATTTGTTGATGGGTGTTTAATTGAGGCATAGATTAGGAGGCTATGTTAGAGTGAGGGGCACTGTATATCATGCATGCTAACATACAGAATAAGTACTATATATGGATTACCTCATGCTTATAACTTATATTATATATATGTACCGGATCGAGTTGTTTCTTAATTACAATTTGATATACCCTACTAGAATTTGACTTGTTCCCGTAGAAGAAAAAAGATTTGTTTCGTGAAGTTAAGCACGAAAAAGACGTCATTTTCGTGAATTATTAATGAAAAAGCTTTCACAATATTATTATCGTAACATTTATTCTGTAGAATACCATCGAGATAATCGTTTTTCGTGGAATTAAGCATGAAATTGATTCTACAGAAATAAGTTGGCGTCCGAGTTCTCCCTTTCTTAATTTCATAGTTAATATTTGATAGTTCGGAGGAATTGAGCAACGAAATAACTCATATTATTTCCATGGTTCCTATTTCTACAGAATTAACTTTAACAAGTCACGGAATAACTCTACTCATCCACATTATTATTATTATTATTATTATTATTATTTTATTTTGTTAATTTACGCAGATTTTAAGAAAAATTTCAATAGATGAACTCATTATTTCTGTCGTAACGATGGATTATTACTGGCAGATTTGAGATTACATTAGATTAACTCATTATTTCTGACAGTAGTCTATTATTTCTGGCAGTAAGTATCCATTATGTTACAGTAAAACTCATTATTCTGTTTGTCAAAAAACCTATTATTTCTGTGAGTAACATCTATTATTCTAGCAGTGAAACCCATCTATGCACAAAATAACATCCCTAATTTTTTCTATTTTCAATTCATTCCAATTGTCAACTGATCACATCTAATTAAAACAAACAAGCATTGAAATAACTTTAGAAAAATAATATAGCATATAAAAACACCAATTGCAAGTATATCAAATAAAAAAATACAGGTATTAAACTGCCAAAATATATACCTGTATCAATTGCTATATTGCTATAATTGAAAAGTTGTTTCTCTAACTTATATCCACTATGTTGAACATTCTATGACCAAAAAATTGAAAACCTTTATCCATACCAAATCTAACTACTACATTTGTTGATTGTCTGAGTTCGATTCCTCGCACCATCGATTCATGGCTGCCTTACCTGTTGCAGCTTGTGTTACACGTGCTTACATCTCTCCCATCACATTTGGTTGCGAAATTGAAGATAATCCCTAGTATAGGATAATTAAACAAAAAATATATAGTTAGGATTTTTTTTACTTTGAAGCATCAGTACAATTGAACAATCTAAGTTTGTAATTGGGTCTGCTGTATCTCTCTATTTTGAAGCATGTACAATACAATTTTTTTCTTCTTGCCCTCAAGCATGACTAAAACAAATTTGCAATATTTACCACTAAACGCATGCTTAAACCCAACATTCCAAATTGATCAAATCCTAGACATAACAACATCAAAGTTAAATCTATATGTTTTGTTCTTACTTGCTGTGGAGGCATTTGCATTCCTATAAATGCACTGTAAGGGACGGCAGTGTGACCCTAAGTAAATAATATTAAAATGTTAGTATTATGTTGATATTCTTTTATGACTGCGTAAGAGCCCTGAAATTTACCATAATTCCTTTTTCGAAAAATATACACATTTTTTAGTGAAACATGATAATTACGAATATTCATACCCATCTATTATACCAATTTCAGCAAAGTCTTAAAACATGGCATGCATGAATCTCAAAATACTAGTCCACTCCAATGTTACAAACTAAGAAAACCTTACACAAGTCTCGTCAAACATCATCACCCATTCAAAATCATTAGAAATTGAACTTACCTGAAGTAAAGACATATGAGATCCTTGAGCTGGCTGAGAAACGAGACCATGACACTACAAACACAAAATACAATGAACATAAAAAGATAGTATTATGAAACACCAAAACCTGACATGTTTGCACTCAATTCTCACTATAGAAAGCTGAAAATTCACGTGAGATAAAGCTACATGCATCCCCATAACTCTTTGACATGGCTGAGAAATGGGACCATGATGATCCTATGAGTGAAATTAGTAATATAAATGTTATATACCTCTTAATAATTGTCTTAAATACAATCTTTGTTACATGAAAAGTAGGTTGTTGAACTCCGCATACTGCATAAAGATGATTAATAGTAAACTATAGTTTTGCTTGCTCTTCTAACATCTTGTTGTATTTTTCCATGTTCTTCAAAGAGTTTATCCTTCTTGGCAATTTTCTCAGCAAAATGAGCATCACGATCCTCTAAGATTTTATCGAATTATGTTGTCACTATGGATGTTCTATGAGCTGACCTGCCTCACAAGATTGGTGTTGTCATAGTACCCTCAAATGTGCTCCCGAGCGAAGCCACAATATCTGTCGTGGCGTTTCCCATTACTTGTTATACGATACAGACCAATATATTCTCTTCCAGCATAGTTTGGATCAAGTTGTATCGCCTTCGCTTTCTTCTATTGAGTTGCATAAAATGTAAATTAATACTATCAAATTGATATTATTAAATTAACTCCGATTTTTACTACACTTAGTTCATATATGTGGAATGATATTCATAACTAATAATATATCATATTAGATATTAAATTGCCAATATTCCTACGAGATAACTTTGTAAGAAAGATAACATACATATACTTCTTTGGTTTCTCTGTTGGTAAATTGCATGAAGGTGGTATCATAAGTTTGAACCTCTACAATGATTTTTCTTGTTTCTAGATCAAAGAGTTCACTATCATCACTAGTTTCATCCTTTTATGCTTGCAATTCCAAGGCCTTGCCTGCCATGGTAGCTTCTGCTTGGGCCATGATGGGTGATATTTCATCTTCTCGATCAAGATGAAGATGTAGGAAAAGTTCCTCTACAAATACAAGTAAGTTTCAGTTATAAATGCTAAATAAATAAGTTATTTCACATTGTGTTAAGAAATAAAGATAGAATAGTGGGTATTGTTAGGCCTCAGAAGCTATTGTTGGCTGTCAAGTCATCATAGGCCTAAATAGGGAAAGAGCCAAGGATTATAAAAATCTAGGCTACTATTCCAGTTTTGACTTTTAACTCAGATTAGACCTTTTAGCCGTTAGTTTACCGTTGGCTAGCATGTATATAAGGTACTGCTGCCTTGTAAACATTTAACTCACTTGATACAATAAATATACAGAATACTCTTTTATATTTCAACATGGTACCAGAGCAGGTCTGACTGCTCATCATATACCCAATATTTCTCCAAACCAATATACTGATCTCCTTCTGAGATCAGATCGTACTCTCATACCAAAGCCACATTTTCATACCAGAATATTCCTTCCTGAGCCAATATCAGATCATAGTCCCACAACAATAAACCAATCATACCAGCAATATACCAGACTCAATACCTGAGCTCTGGACCATACCAATAAACCAACCATAACAGTAAGATACTGGTAGATATCAGTTCATCAGCTTACCAAGATGTCTCAGACACCAGAAATACCACAACTCACATCCAACCAACTGCATGGCACTGGGAACTATGTCCCATGGGCCAGGTCAGTGACACTAGCTCTCAGTGGCAAACAAAAACTTGGGTTCATCACAGGAACCAAAGAAAAACCAATACCAGCCAATCCTGCAAACCCAACGAAAGAAGAAAGTGAGAAACTAGAAGAATGGCAATCTCAAGATCATTTAATCATGTCATGGTTGCTAAATTCAATGGAAAAATCGATCGCAAATATGATGATGTACCTGAAATCCTCAAAGGAAATCTGGGAAAAAGCTAAAACCAGATATGGAAGCCAACAAAACTATGCTCACATATACACACTAAAGCAAGAGCTCGTGAGTATCAGGAGAAAGCCTGATCAAACCAACAATCAACTCGTTATCGAGATAATGACCAAATGGGAAGAGCTAAACAGCTACTTACCCCCAACAGAAAACCCAGCAGAAATCGAGAAAAGAAATGAATTGGAACTGGCTTTCACCTACTTGAGAGCTTTAGATCCAAGCTATGAGAACATAAGGTCTCAGCTTCTCCTCTCAACCGAGACCCTCACCTTCGACAAAGTAGTTGCTCAGATCCAGCAAGAGGAGTCACGGCGTGCGCTCATGAACCTCGTGCCAGCCATCGACGAACCAGAGAGTAAGGCGTTTGCCATAAAGGGCCGAAACCTTAACCCTAGGTACGGAGGCGGCACAAGACAGAGCCACCATGCAAAGAGGTGCGATCATTGTCGAAAGGAGGGCCACGTGAAGAGTGAGTGCTGGTTTTTGCATCCAAACCTCAGGCCGAAGCACTGGGTTGACAAAGAAGGAGGCGGAGGAATAGAGAGACAGGAGGAGCGATTAAACCGATGGAAGAACGAATCGAAAGAGAGAAAGGGACTCACAACCGCGATAAATCAAGGGAGTCATGGACACGGTACACAAACTCAGCCATGCACCACTGAGACCAACGCTGGAACAGATCCCCTGCATATCATGATGCAACAATTATCCCTCCTGCTGGCCAACAAAAAGGGTGAAAAATCATGTGGTATAGCCTTAAACACAATATCTAATTCTAATTTTACTGAACTTATATTAGACTCCGGTGCTACCGATCACATGCTGTGTAACCAAAAATTATTTAGCGACCTAAAACTGTATAACGATGGTCAAACCATTACGGTAGCCAATGGTACCAAAGTCCCAATAACTGGTATTGGAACCATCGATCTCTTCTCAAAAAAATTAAGTAACGTATTATACATAGAAACACTTACAACAAATTTAATTTCAATCAGTAAACTGATGGAAGAATTAAATTGTAACATTATTTTTTCAAAAACAAATGTTTTCTTCCAGGACCTAACAACAAAGAAGATGATTGGTGAAGGATTTTGCAAAAATGGGATTTATATTTTGAATAGAGAAAAATCTATTTTTTGTGCAAAAAGGGAGACTAGTCTTGGAAAACTTTGGCACAAGAGACTTGGTCATCCTTCCGACAAAGCTTTAAATTTTTTGTTCAAATTTCAAAATTTAGATTGTAGTAGTTGTGATATTTGCAAATTGGCAAAACAAACTCGAAAATCTTTTGGTTTATCTGATAGCAGGAGTGAACTGCCTTTTGAATTAATTCACTCCGATGTATGGGGACCATCCCCAATTACCTCATATAACGGATATAATTATTTTGTTACTTTTATCGATGATTTTTCTAGAGCCACTTGGGTTTATTTACTAAAAAATAAAAGTGAAGTATTTTCATGTTTTGTCGAATTTAATAATTTCATAGAAAATCATTTTAATACTCACATTAAAACCTTCAGATCCGACAATGGCACCGAATATATAAATAATCATTTCTTACAATATTTTAAAAATAAAAGTATCATACATCAAACATCATGTGTAAATACCCCTCAACAAAACGGAGTTAGTGAAAGGAAAAATCGACACTTACTTGAAAAAACTCGTGCTCTCATGTTTCAAACACATGTTCCAAAAAAATTTTGGTCAGATGCCATTCTTACCTCCACCTATTTAATTAATAGACTCCCTAGCACTAAACTAGATAATAAGAGTCCATTAGAACATTTATATCAAAGAAAGTTTAACCTAGACCACTTAAGAACATTTGGATGCACATGTTATGTTCATAAAAAAAAAAAAACGTCTAACAAAGGGTATTCATCTACAAAAACTATTTTTTTAGGGTATTCATCTACAAAAAAGGGTTATAAATGTTACGATCCTAACACTAACAAGTACTTCATATCAAAAGACGTCGTATTTCTAGAAGAAAAACCATATTTTGATCCCAATAAAGAGGAAGAGATCGGTGAGTCCTTTACCTTTACAAATAACCAAAGTGTACTACCGAACTGCACCAACTTAGAGGATTTTATTGAACCGAATAATGAAACCATCCAAAATCCTGAAGAGGACATAAATCAAGAAGAAATGGTAATTGAAGAAACACAACCGAGAAGGACGGTTAGAACCATACGACCTTCAACACGGCTAAGAGACTATGTCACGTACAAGGTAAACTACCCTATCCAAAATTTTATATCATATGATCATATATCACCAAAACATTATGCATTCATATCTTCCATTGCTAAAGAAACAGAACCACTTAGTTTTGAAGAAGCTAGAACACAACCAAAGTGATATCAAGCAATGGAAGAGGAATTAAATGCTCTTGAAAAAAATGACACTTGGACCTTGGTAGAACTACCAAAAAAACAAACAACCTGTAGGTTGCAAATGGATTTATAAAATCAAATACCATAGTGATGGGTCAATAGAACGATACAAGGCTCGATTAGTAGCCAAAGGGTATACCCAAACGTACGGTATAGATTATGAGGAAACATTTGCCCCTGTAGCTAAAATGAACACGATAAGAATTTTGCTTTCAATAGCAGTAAATAGTAAATGGGACTTGTACCAAATGGACTTCAAAAATGCCTTCCTCCAAGGAATACTTGAGGAGGAAGTATATATGACCTTACCCCCGGGATACAAAGAAGACAAAGGAACCAAATTGGTATGTAAGTTAAACAAGTCAATTTACGGATTAAAACAATCACCAAGAGCATGGTATGAAAGGTTAAGCTCTTATCTTTTATCTTGTGATTTTAAGATTAGTAATGTCGATCACTCCTTGTTCATAAAATCCAATAGTAACACAACTACCATAGTATTGGTGTATGTTGATGACCTTCTAATTACCGGAAATAATCAAGAAAAAATTCAAGAAGTAAAGAGCCAACTAAAGACCAAATTTGACATTAAGGATCTAGGATACCTGAAATATTTTTTAGGAATTGAGGTAATCCATTCTAAAGATGACCTTTTTATGTGCCAAAGGAAGTATGTATTGGACCTTTTGAAAGAAACCGGTAAATTAGGTTGGAAACCGGCCTCTACCCCAACTGATTATAAATGCAAATTGAACACCGAAGATGGTGAGCCGGTTCAAGATACACAAAAATTCCAACGACTGGTAGGCAAACTAATTTATTTGACCATGACTCGTCCAGACATCTCTTATTCAGTAAGCCAAATAAGCCGGTTCATGCATAACCCTAGAACTCCCCATATGGATGCCATTAACCGAATTTTAAGGTATTTGAAAGGATGTCCCGGAATGGGTATTTGGATAAGAAATAACAACTCTAACCTTATTTGTGGCTATTCCGATGCAGATTGGGCCGGAAGTTACGATCGAAAATCCACAACCGGCTATTGCACATTTGTAGGCGGAAATTTAGCCACATGGAAGAGTAAGAAGCAGAATGTTGTGGCTCGTTCAAGTGCAGAAGAAGAATATCGAGCCATGGCATCAACAACCAGTGAACTAATATGGATCAAACAGCTACTGGGAGACCTTGGGATTACTCATCAAGAACCAATGAATATGTTCTGTGATAATCAATCAGCAAGGCACATCGCTCTAAACCCTGTGTATCATGAACGCACTAAACATATTGAAGTTGATTGTCACTTTATAAGAGAAAAGATTCAAGCAAAGGAAATTACAACTCCATATGTGAGAAGCGAGGAGCAATTAGCAGACATTCTTACTAAGGGCTTAGAACCAAGCAAGTTTAAAGAAAATGTCAACAAGCTAGAATTAATCGATGTATCTAATCCAAGCTTGGGGGGAGTGTTAAGAAATAAAGATAGAATAGTGGGTACTGTTAGGCCTCAGAAGCCATTGTTGGCTGTCAAGTCATCATAGGCCTAAATAGGGAAAGAGTCAAGGATTATAAAAATCTAGGCTACTATTCCAGTTTTGACTTTTAACTCAGATTAGACCTTTTAACTGTTAGTTTACCGTTGGCTAACATGTATATAAGGTACTGCTGCCCTGTAAACATTTAACTCACTTGATACAATAAATATACAGAATACTCTTTTATATTTCAACAGAAGCATATTTATAAAAAAAATTCTATTAAAAATAAATTTATTGAAAACTCAATGTAGGTTGTGTAAAAGACACATTACCGAGTTTTGGTTGTGCTGGTATGCACTTGCCGATCCAGCATAGTTACATACAGTAAGTCCAGATGCACATTGGTTAGTTTTGTTTTGTTTCGAAAGGGATTGGATTTCTTCAGTTGCATATATGTCGCAAAGTCCTTCTCATTTTGTAGGAGTTGTGCACCAGTGTGGCATTATACTCTTCCATACTTCTGTGTCCCAGCCGAAGTCATCTATGCAATCTTTTCTTGCTTTGTATAGCTCGTCAGCATACCTTTTTGTTGCAATAGCCTCAAGCACTTATTTACAATGCTCCGGATCTTCTTCTGCTCGATATTTGAACCGTTTCTTCGTTAATAAAACAACACAATAGCAATTTGGTGAATACATTAACAAATTACCGACTTAAGAAAATCTATTGGTCTCCATTTGTATATATATTATAAATTAGCAATAAATTTGATTTGCCAAAAATTGGATTTCCAAGTATCTCTTGTGGTCTGATCAAACATGCGAAAACTTCTAAAATGGTCTTGGATGAGGTTCAAAGCTAGCCTAGTGATGATTGCAGTAATATGCCTAGGATTTATTTTATCTTTTGTTTCAGTGATGAACTTTTCTAGGCCTACCGGCCAAACCTCTGGCCGCTGATTTGGTGGTCTTGAATGAACCACCTTTCTGGGACCTCATCCCTTGCACTTACGCACGTCATTGCCTACTCCGGGTATTTATGTTCGTGTGGAATCGTGCTGCAATGCAGAAGAGCTAGGGACGAGGCCCTGCTGGGTGTATATAACCCTCTTTCCCCTTGGCAGAGGAGACCTTGTAGGAGCCATATGAAGGAATATGTGTCATAAGCCGCACAAAAGAGAGTGTTGGATTAGACAGAAAATAGTATGTGTTGTTTGAATAGAAATTAAAGTACCAAAAGATGTTATTTGTTGCTTCAAGCATATTATAATTACAAAGAAATATATATGTGCCAGAGATTCTTAATTAATTTTTTACTCGAGTCCACGGTAATATCAAATTTAAGAACACAGGAAATAACAAGATGTTTGATTTGGACACGAGAGAAAAAAGATGTAACAAGATAGAGATAGAAGAGCCAATGTTGTACCTGATTTCTTTCTTCTTTTAGAAGAGCAAATATGACACCAACTGCAAAAATAAGATTATAGTCATTAGAGGCACTAGCATGAGGCTTGGTGGTGATGTCAATATATCTATGAGTAATGTTAATATATCTGTAGTAATGCAATATTTCTATAATTAGTGTCAACATAAGATTACAACCAACATGTAATAAAGAATAGTTAGAGAAAGAGTTGTTCGATTGACTTATATTACATCTTTCTTGACTGTTAAAATGCTTTTCTTGCGAGCTTAGAGGATCTGGTACGCAAGACTGGAAGAAAGGAAGAGGAAGAGAACAAAAAAGGTGGAGGGTTTGATTTTGGTTGTAAAGCGAAGAACGTGAGGAGAGGACTATGGATAGGTTAAATAAAAAGAAAATAGGGATTGGATTGATGCAGTCGACATCTCCAATTTTTTTGGCGGAGTAAATTTTTTTTACGGTTGTCAATCTTTTTTGGCGGACAGTCAATATGTTTTGGCAGAGTAATGAAATTTCATTTAGGTTAGAGAATGAAAGCGGCGGGGAGAGGACGGGGAATGGGAGAAGACTGTTAGGTTCGAGAAAGGAATTTTTGTTGGAATTGACACGTCAATTTCAATAAATTAAGTTTGGACTACGTGTTATATAATTACTATATGTCACATACTGTCGTCTAATATTATGAGGAGTAATATATGAATATGTCAAATAATGTGATTAACTGATATACAATGAAATTATACGTATTTCATTAAGATTTTGGACACAAATGCATATAAAACTTAAGTAAATATTATGATTGCTAATGGACCAATTATGATTAATTAAACTATATATTGATGCTAGTGTAAAGTCAGAAATATTGTTTGGGCTAAATCTAACTCAAATTGGATCAAACCCGAAGCAAAACAACACAAACGTAAGTCTATGGCGATTGCAATAAGATCATTTACGGCCGCAAAATAGTAGGAGATATTTGGCAACAAATCTGCTAATTTCAACAGATTTCTTGCGGCCGTAAGAAATCCCTTTGCAGCCGCAAGAGACCTGCAGAAACCTGTCAAGTCTGGAATTGTCAAGTCAATTGCAGCCGCAATGAGATTCATTGCGACCGCAAGAGATCTGCTTCAAGGCAAGTTTTGGCTGCCTAGATTTATCGTTATCTTTCTGATTAAATATTCTAGCTTTTATATCAAATTCGTGGAAATATTTATAGCAGTGAATATTAGAATTTGGAAAAGATTTGGAGAGAATATAATTTCAAATATTTGATGAATATTTGATAATTAATTTGACATATTTCCAAAATACACTAACGCCTCTATAAATAGCCGGGTCTCCATCCATTCACAACGTTGGTTGAAAGTTAATTCCCGATTATCGATAAGAGCACATGCGTTGTGCATAGCCTCTTTTCTAATTTCATTAAAAGAAATACTTCTTAGTTCGTTCGTGACCTCGAAGAAAAGATAAGCACCAAAATTTGCATGGATTAGATCGCTAGCGCACCATGTCACGCTTCTGCGCTTCCACAGCTAGAAGGACTCCGTTGAAAGGATAAATGTACAAGAGAGACCATATGAATGGAAGATAAGTACTCCTTCTGCACTCGTTTATTTATTTCGAACACATAGCACGAAAATTTTGAATTGTTACAATTATTTTGTCGTAATTTAGAAAATATGATAAATTATTCATATCCTAAAACGAATTGCATCAAAGTCCAACAATTTTAACCGGTAAAGATAACCATGCTCTCTTTACTAAGATTCGGTTCAGATCAGATCAAAATATTCTCTCTCTGTCAGTGCGGACCCACTCCTATGCATTTCAGAGAGCGTTTCGTGTTCTGATTCAATTGGTCCGGTTTCAGATAATAAATAGGGTAATGAATTACAACACATCTAAATTTCTGGCGGACTTGCAAAACTTTGGCGAATTATCAAATCTGTATGAAACTTGAAATTTTAAAGAAATGATGAATATAAGATTTATCAAAAGCATGATAAAAACATAATAAATAAATAAATAATAAGTATTTTTTTGGATTGAATTTAAAAACAAAGCATAATGAATGAATAAATTACGACGTGGAGTGACGTCATGCGACGTGAGGCTTAAAGCGGCAGAGCGACGTCGTGTGACGTGCAACGGCGAAGCGGTATAATGCAGATTGCAGCGTGAAGCGTGCAACAACGGGGCGGCATGCAGCGGCGTCATCCGATACCATGCGGCGTCATGCGACGTCATGCGGCTTGCAACGGCTTCATGCGGCTTGCAACGACATCATACGGCTTGAAGCGTGAAGCGGCAAAGCAGCGTGCAACGACTTTAATTATTTCATTACTTCAATCCAAGCCTTTCCTTCAGTTATTGATAAGATGGAGGGTTAGTATCCAGTTCCATTTTTTTCTGTTTAATCCAAATCGTGGCATGTTTTGTTCTAAGGTGCTTAATATGGAGAGACAATTATTGAAAGAATATTGGCAATAAGTTCAAACACAAATCCGAAATTATCATGTAAATTGATCACATATTAATTTAAAGACTTAATTTTCCATTGATAGATTTCAATAAGTTTATTATTGTATTTATGTATCTGAGATGCACAACAACATCAATGTAAACAAAAATCATAAGTTTGATTATTATATATACTCCTTATAAAAGAATATTGGCAAAAGTGATCTGAAAAGGTTATCTTCCCCTTTGAATAAATCCAGACCGTTGAATCAAGTACTTAGTTAAATGACAACCATTGATTACATAATCTTCTAATATTCCATCTTCATATTCCAGCCCAATACTTTCCAGCCTAATATTCAGCCCAACAAATGTGGATCGTTGGATCAATTAAAGGTTTAAATAGAAGCCGTTAATTTAATTCTTCAACGATTCCACAGCGAAAGAGTGCTCTTCTGTCAGAAGGCGCTCTCTTTGTCAAAAAGCTGCTCTCTCGCCTTCTTTTTGTTTGGTTTTAAAATTGAAACCGCGCATAGATACGGTGCCATCAACAAACTCTCTCGCACCACCTCTCCCTCCTCTCCGCTCCAAAATCGTTGTGTCGGTTACGTCACTCGAATAAAAGAAGGATCTGCGCCATAAGAGCAGCAGATATGGATCACAGATCACCCCTAGAAAGCCAAAAGGAACCTTATCGATGATGGTAACAGCGCGAGACAAGAAGCTAGGTCAGAGTTTTGCTCCATTCTATTCAGTGAACCAAAACCAAAACATAGGTGGATCGACTCCTCTTTACCGACAACTGCTTTTGATTTTCTCGTTGTCGGAACCCTAGGAATCAACTTCATCGCTGCCTCGCAATAGATCTCAATTTCTCTCTCGAACAAAAATCTCTCAGGAGAAATCTCTTCATCAGTATGCACACTTCCTGGCCTCACATTTCTGCTACTTGATACCAATTCCATTGCTGGTAACATCCCTCCTGAGTTGAACAATTGCATCGATCTTGAAGTACTCAACCTGTCATCAAACAGCTTGACCAGCTAGGTTCCTGATATGTCAGGTTTAACTGAGTTGCAAGTACTAGATTTTTCGACAAATTATCTTACTGCAAATTTACCTTCATGGGTCATTAACCTACCAAGTCTAGTTTCCCTTGGACTTGGTGAAAATAATGTTGATGCAGCAGAGATTCCACCAAGCATCGATAATTTAAAAAAATTTACATGGTTGTACCTGACATCATGTAACTTGATTGGTGAAATACCAGAATCTATTTCCCAGCTAGATTTGTTAGAAACTCAGGATTTCTCTCAGAGTCAGATCCCCAGAGCAATTTCATGTGTCCACAACTTGGTAAAAATTGAGTTGTACCAGAACAATCATGCTGGTCAGATCCTCCCTGAACTTGCAAACTTGACGAAATTGCGCGAGTTTGACATTTCAAAAAATAAAATGCATGGAAAAATTCCTCCAAAGCTTCGTAATCTGAGAAATTTTACCGTTCTACAGCTGTACCTGAATAACTTCTGTGGTGAATTACCAAAAGAATGCGGAGAATTGGATCACCTCATAAGATTTTCAATTTATGGGAATAAATTTTCAGGGCAGTTCCCTACAAATATGGGCAAGTACTCTCCACTTCAAAGTATTGACACTTCAGAAAACGAGTTCTCTAGTTAATTTCCCCAATTTCTATGCCAAAATAAGCAACTTCAGTTTCTTCTGACATTAGATAACAATTTCTCTGGTGAATTTCCTGATTCCTTTTTTTTAATGTAGGCCTAGCCTACTATAATATATTTCATGATGCCTACACGGCATGCAAGTCTCTAAACCGATTCAGAATCAGCAATAACCACTTCACTGGAAATTTTCCTTCTAGTTTATGGAGCCTACCAAATGCAAACATAATCGATGTATCTAAAGTGTATATTTTGTATGTGATCTTTGGGAGCAACTTATAGTTTAGGTGTCTAAGTGTTGTATCAGAAAGTAGTACTACTTTTTGTTTCCCGGTTTAACTCTTAGTAGCATGGTCCACCTATTCGGCAATTGGGTTTAAATAGCTCATGTTATTTCTCATTGTCATTTTCAGTTAGGTGTCTTCATCTGACTGTGATGGGTTATCCAGACAACTTCAGTTAGGCTTGTCTAAATGAGTTTAAAAGGGAGCAAATGGAATAATGATTATAAGCTGCTTTAGACCTTCCTCTTGACGGATTGATTGGCAGTTGTAACAATCTTAAAATTTGACATGAAACATTTTCGTATAACAGCTTGAAGAAAAATAGTTAAAAAGGCTGCCAAGATTGCTGAAATCAGCAAAAAATGAATATCCTTGCAAAGCAAATAAATAAAGAAAACGGACAAGCACTGCCTAGACAACATCTTGGACAATGTTATAAATTCTAATAGACGGGCAGAATGCAAATTTGTAAAGAAAACGGCTCCGGAAGTCAAAACAGTGAAGCCAAAATAAAGTCGTTAGCATGATTTTCTTTCAAGTTTAAGTGTCTGTAAAAAAACTACAATGAGTTGGAAACCAAATAAAGTCTCATTACGAAGTACGTAATGCGTACTATCAATCTGCCAAATAATACATATTGCTCATTATTCAAAACCTTGAAAGCGTCTAACTCGAAAACCATACTAGCACACGAGCATGCACACTTTTCTCAAATATAAAGCATAAATAAAGATAAACAAAGTCAAAATAAACAACAAGTAAACAGTTGTTGGATAGAGCTTAATGTACTCCTTTAAGCGGTGACTTCCCTCGATATGCTTGTGCAACCCGATTGTGTCCAATCGACCCCCGAAGTTAGCAACCAGAAGCGGTCAACGCACGGCCGCTGAAAATTAGCCAAGTACCTCAGGTTGCGTGTCAGATGGCTGAATTCGTGTGTCGCTCTAGGATAAATCGTTACGACGCACAATAGGCATAAGGGCTTGTTGAAGAGAGCTTCACCTCTTCTATCCAACGAGACCAAACTTGGACAAATCCACTTAAAGCATACGAAAATAATCGAATCCAAATTTGGCAAACAGAAAAGATTTGTGTTTAGCCTCAGAAAATTGGCCAAGTACTCAGGATCGTGTGTCAGGTAGTTATATTCGTGGGTCTCCCTGGGCTAAACCTTTATGAGGCACAATTAGCGTAAGGGCTCATTAGAGATAGTGCCAACTTCTCTATCCAACGAGATCGATTTCGAGCAAATCTACTGAGATTACACAAAAATAACTATGTTCAAACTGACGCATGACGCATGACACATTACGCAAGACGCATGGCGCAAGCTGCTGCAAGCCGCATGAAGCATAATGCATGACGCAAGAGGCAAGACGCATCATGCATGATGCAAGACGCATGATGCAAGACATTGCAAGCCGCAAGACACATGACGCATGACGCATGACGCATGATGCAAGACACATGACGCCGCTAAAAGCCGCTTGACGCATGATGCATGATGCATGACGTATGACGTAACATGTTGCATGACACATGACGCATGAAGTAAGACGCATGACACATGATGCATGACGCAAGACACATGACGCATGACGCAAGACACATGACGCATGAAGCATTACGCATGACGCAAGACGCAAGACGCGACAAGCCGCATAACGCAAGACACATGACGCATGACATGATGCATGATGCATGACGTAGGACGCAGGACGCATGATGCAAGACACAAGAAATATGACGTAAGACGCAGGACGCATGACGTAAGACACATGACGCATGACGCCTCAAGCATGACACATGACGCATGACGTGTGATGCATGATGCAAGACGCAAGACGCATAATGCATGACGCATGTGTTGGCACCTGAAAAGGTACCAATTATTTGCCTGTAATAAAGGAGAAAATCAGACAAGCATTGATCATATGATTCAAGCATGCAATTGGATCAAGTAAAGGCTTATTCAATTTTGGGAAAATCCAAGGTCTTATGTGCAAATTACCAAAACCTCATCGAAGTTCAAGAAAGGTGCAATGGAGGCTATGTACATTTTTCAATAGGTTTATGAGATGTTTATGTGATTGAAAGAGTTATTTGGGGCTTAATATGTACAATTTATATGATTGCCATATTATCAAATAATCACATATAACATTTCTAAATATATCAAAGCTCAAAGCTCAAGAAAAGTATGTCAAATTATATACCAATGAATACTACAGAAGATATGTGAATTTTGGGCTTTATTTCACTAAAAAATTCGACCATTTGAGCCTCCAAACAATTCAAAACATATTTGCACAAATTAAATTCGAATTTTCAAGCATTAAACAACATCTGGGTACAACTTGGGCCTTTATAGAAATTCTTGTTTAATTTTGGGCTTTGAATGACCTGGGCTTACACTTGCGCTATAGACTTGTCATCCTCTTGGCTCACAAGAACCGAGTCTGTACAAAATCGAGGCATAAAGGTTGGAAAACTCCATTAAACCAAGTTTGTGAACCCCACCTTATCATCGCCTAATCAAGCGTTGCTCGAGACCTAACTCTGTCATTGTCAGTGATACATTGAGACATTAAAAGCCCTGACTAAGAGCTTAAACCCTGACCTAGCCTGGTTAATAAAAAGAAGAAAGAGACAATGAACTCACTCGTCAGATCTTCGTCACGTGTTCAATCCAAGGGTCTTCTTCTATCTTCTTCCTTCGACTCTAAGCTTATCTCTACTCTGAGCTCCTCTCTGGAGCTTGCTAATCTTTGAGCTTCAGCCTGTCCATATACCAATCAAAAGGGGAGAGTGAGGAAAGTATGAAAAGTATAATGGGAAGAATCAAAGTTTAAAGGAAAAGAAGAAAACTTGAGTTGAAATTCGTCTATACCAAGTCGATTTAAGCAAACCAATGCAACAGAAGTCAGGGCACGATGCTTGGCATGTTCCTAGGACCTCTACGATGCTGGAACTGTGCTTGGTTTGAATTGAAAGTCAATAAATTGGTCAATGCACCTAGCTCACTTCTTGACAGTCAAAGACTAATGGGCTCAAGGATTTAAAGGATGTTTTAATTAAAAAGGGAGATGGCAGTAGCTTGACAGCACTCAATTGAATAAGTATAAGGCTTAATTGAGTTTGAAATAGAGCCCAAATGTTAAAGCCCAAATATGGTGTGCAAATGAAGCATTAGGTGGCACTGGAACTCAACGTCAACTCAAACGACTATAAAACCTTCTAATGCATTGCCAAATCTGTTGAGGTCACTCAAGGACACCTAAAGGACAGAAGAGGTTACTCAATTGGCCTATGAGATCATAGCACATGGATCAAGACCTATTATGCCAAAATCTGGACCATTGATCAAAAGCATGAAGGGTGAAGATCAAAGATCCTTTGTGCATGTTTTTTATTGCTTCTAGAAGCACTGGGACCACTGCAAAGCGCCTGAATGCATGAAGCAACATAGAAGATTATACAAGATAGAAGACATAAAAGAAGTAGAAAAGGCCATAGAAAATCTTGTAAAAAAGGAATCCAATGTAGAGCCCTGATGTTTAGGCTACAAATACCCCTGTAGAGATCAAATCAAATGCCTTTTTCTATCCAAATTATTGGATTAGTCGAATTTGTTCAGCACTTGCTGAGCTTTCTAATCTCTATCGGACATATCATCCTTCAAACAAGGGTGAGTGTTGTTCAATTTGGCAGTAAAAGGGTCATTTTTTGTATGCTTTTTAAATGAATTGATTAAAATGAAATGTTTGTGTGATGAAAAACTGAGTTTAAACTTTCTTGATCTTTACTGTTTTTAGTCTTAGGTCTTCAAATTGAAATTTAAATGCATGAAGCCTTGATGATTGACTTTCAATCTTTCCATTTGTATAAAACAAGTATTTTTGGAACAAGTTTGATCCTCTTTTGATCTCTTAACTCACTTTGATCATTAAAAGTCCAGATATGGCCTTCAATGCTCTATCTGACTTTTAAATCAATTTTTATGTGAATAAATCATTTCTCTCTGTTCATGATGTGCTTAGAAGTTATTATAGCATCAAATAGGCTTTGGAAATCAAAACTTAGCACTAGAACACCAAATTCAAACTCAAATAGTCCAAATTAGGGCTGAAATCCCTTCTTAAGTTCAAATCCAAAGTTTTATGAAAAAAGAATCCCCTTTTATGGTTTGAAAACTTTTGTATATGTATAATACAGTGCATCGAGTCTTAAAATCAAGCTTTCAAAGCTTAGAAATAAAATTTGAACCCTTGATTTCATTCCAGCCTTTTGATTCAAACCTGTCAGAAATTTGATATTTTTGCATAGCCTTTGTTTTAAATCCAAATCATAATCCCTCCTACCCGCATGTAATATATCTTCATATAAATCTTCAGAATTAATTTCATAATTATTTGATAAACGAAACTTAAGTTATCTCCTTTTCAATCTCAGTTTTCTAAAAAATGCCAGAAAAATTGGGCTTAAATGCATAAAATAGCTCCCTTTGTCTAAATTCAATTTTTAAACAAAAATATTTGTTTTAATGTACGAAACATGAATCCAAGCTTAAAAATATATGTCAGCCACCAAAATCATCAAGTTATATCCAAAAAACCAAATCAGCTCCTAAATGGCAGTTCTTTCAAATCTGTGTCTGACACCAAGTTCAAGTCTCTCCCAAATCCTTCTTCTTTTGAGTTAAATCTAAATCTTTGTATCAAAG
Organism: Eleocharis quinqueflora; assembly: GCA_964058865.1. Classification (NCBI taxonomy): domain Eukaryota; kingdom Viridiplantae; phylum Streptophyta; class Magnoliopsida; order Poales; family Cyperaceae; genus Eleocharis; species Eleocharis quinqueflora. Next base: position 58,128 of record CAXKVX010001138.1, read on the forward strand.
TGTAGACCAATGTTTGTATTGTAAGGGATTAATCTTCAACTTACCCCTCCTTTGTACAGATTTCAAGAAAATCAAGTTCAAAAATCAAAGAAAATACACAGAAACTGTGTACCCTTTGAGTTCAGTTTTTGTTTCAAACTTCAAATCAAATTTTAAACCTCTTTCAAATTGTTTCAAGTTTCAAGCTCTTTCAGTCTTCAAAACAAACATATAGACTGTCTTAAATCAATCATCAAAGTTAAATTCATGCATTTAATCACTTGTTTAGAACTGATATAGTTTTGGTGCTCAAACAAGCCTATATTGCTTTAAACTGAACCAAAATTCAAAATTTCTATTTGGGCAAGCTTTGAAATTGATCAGTGATGTTTCTGTGATGATTACAAACTTGATGATTCAAAGGTTTGATTAGCCATAAAACTAACTAACCAGACTTAAATTGACGAAAATTGCCCTTGAATTATACCAAATTCAAATTCAAACTGTGGCTAATCAAGTAAATGCTTGTGAAATGTTCTAAAATGTTTGTGGATGTTTGTTGCATCAATAGAACTTGAATTGAGCCTTCGAAATTCAAAAATAGGCTTGAAATGTTGATGTTTTGTTTGAAATGCCCTTAATAGTGAACTGAACCCCTTTAAAACAAATTCAAACCAAATTAAAGCTTGCTTGATGCTTTGTGATGTCCCTAAATGATCTTATAGTCAATTAAAATCGGACTGAGCCCTTGAAATTCAAATTAGCTCAAATTTGTGACCGTTTGGAACCAAACCGACCCAAATTAACTCAAATTGCCCAAATTTCGATTTTACAACAAATTAGAACTTGGAATCGATGCAAACATGTATTATAGGCATAATTAGAACAAAATCCAGCTTTAGAACCCAGCATTAGAAATCAAAATTAAATCAAACAGCTGAAGGCCGAGATGAGTGGTGGAGCTCAGCCACCTCCGATGATCCCTAGCTGCTGACAATGGGCCCATTGTGCTCCTCTCATCAAGAAAATGCCAGAGAGATGCTTCAATCAAGGTTTCATCAACTCGATCTCCATCGACATCAAAGTCAAGCTGTGGTCAAAGTCGAAGGAAGAAGAAGAAGAGAATCTGGTGCCTGATCCAACGACCCAAATTAATTCTCTATGTATTTTAAATTGTATATTTCTGTAAAAATAGCAAATGAAGTCCAAAAATTCTGAAATAAATATGTACATTCTTGTAAATTTATGCTCTTCATTTCTATATGATATTTTGATATGTGTTGAGCATTTTTATCTCATCATGAAATTTAAAAATAAAATAAACATCATTTTATTTTATTTTCAATAAAAGATTAAAAATGATAAAAGTCCAAAATTAACTTGCAAAAAATGTACATTTACATCCAAAAATCCATAAAAGTCTGTTCTATATTTTGAGTATAAAATTCTCAAAATAATATAATTTCCTTTTATTAAAAGTCCAAAATAAAAAATAAAAAATAAAAAAATCATATTTTCAAGTAAATTTCTATATTAAGTATCTCAAATAAAATTTCCAAAAAAATCCAAAATTTCTTTCATGCAATAAATATTTCATATGCATCTAAAACATGAAAATTTCATGTAACTCAAAATATGAAAATTGCATAAATATCAAATACTTCGAAATAAAAGTCAAAAAATTAAATAATAATCATGTAAACATGCATATAAATTGACAAGCTTCACACTTATATCATAATACAAAACATACTCTTGTGAGATAAAAATACTTCGAAATGGAATAACATACTTCCCATTAAATGGAACATGTTTTCATGAAGGAAAACACATCGTCATGAAATAAAAATCAGAATAAAACATTGGAAGAGAACAAAATCGAATCTTAGTTAGTAATATCTCAAGTTAGCTTTCAAAAAGAATTAAGACGTCGCTTGTAAATTAAGTCACTTTCAAATGAGTCCATTTTGTGTTATTCGGTGTGTTCAATATCTCTTAAGAATCATAGGTATTGAGGGTTGAGATAATTTCTTATATAAATAATGGGAGGGGCTTGCGCCTGACCATGACCTAGAACCCTAGAACCTCATTGGTTAAAAATAAATAAAACCTCGAATGACTGCGTACACCCAAGTCACCAAGAAAATTACGCGCGTTTGGGGTGACATGTCCTCTTTTTCCCAAATGACTCCTCTCTCTCACGCAGGGGATTCGGTAAAGGGCGCCGACAGGATCTGGCGACTCCGCTAGGGATTTTTTCACCTATATCTCTTATGTGATAAAAGAAGTTTAAACATAATTGAATAACAAAATTGCAAAATGACAAAGTGACAAAGCGTTAGAACGTCAACACGACCTAAAAATCAGGTTGTAATTCTTAAGCCAAACAAATTTATATGAGCTAACAAATAAAGCCCTTATATTTCAAATACAAAAATTACTAACTAAAAATTCAAGTTCGTGTTTGTTTGTGTTTGCAGGTAAAATGGCATTCTACAACAACAACAACACTCCTCCAATGTTTTCAACTTTCTTGGGAAACTACAGTCAACTTTGTGCCCACCTGGACAATATGTCATCCGTTTTGGTGACTTCTCTCAACAATTCATCATCACACCCCCAAGCACAGCCAATCCTGGTGACTCAACCAAATGCCCCGTGTCAACGCCTTTTCTCGCGTTCCTCCCCTTCCCCTTGTTGAGGGAGAAGGCATCTTTTTGAAAAAAAGAGGACAGGTTGCTCCAAACGCGCGTGATCTGTCTAGATAGACTTGGGTGCATGTAGTCGTTCAGAGTTTTGTATTTTTATGCAATGAGGTTCTCGGTATCTATGCCTTGGTCAGGCGCAAGCCGCTGCCATTATTTACATGAGGGATTATCTCAGCGGTTCAGTACCTATGATTCTTAAGCGATGTGGGGCACACTGAATTGCACAAAATGACATCTTTAGAAGTGACTTGATTTGAAAGCGATGTCTTGATTCTTTTCTAAGTCAAGTTAAGACATTACTAACTAAGATTTGATTTTATTCTTGCTCCGGTCTTTTATTTTTTACTCTTATTACATGAAGATGTACATTTCCTTCATGCAAGCGTATTCCATTTAAAGGGGAATGTGTTGTTTCTTTTTTTTCAAAAGTATCTAATATAATCCCAAAATTTTAATTTATTCGAAAAATTTGTGGGTATTAATTAAATTAATTTTAATTGATGCATCAATGATTATAATTTATTTACTTATATTTTGAACACATTTTTGATATCCAATCCCAATTGATATACGTAACAAACACCTTAACTTAATTTTGCATCTTATTGATATTGTTTTAGACAATTAACAAAAATACATATAGCAGTAAATGGATAATTATAATACACGTCGTTCAATTTTATTATTATACTAGTATCGAGTCCGTACGTTATTACAGATCTTATTTAATAAAATTATTGTATAATACAATCATATTTTCAAAAGAAACATCAGAGTCTGTATTAATTGCTTAAAAGTATTTTTTCATTCTAAACACAACAATTATTAGTGAATATAAGTATTATAGTAATGAAATACAATAATAGAAATATAATAATGCAAATTAATTATACAACAACAAAAAATTTATTAACATTAAAATATTTTTTTTACAATTGGATATGATAGAGGATTATATGTGGCGAGATTACAACACTTGAATATATTGAAGAGAAAAATTAGTAAGATTAAATCTTGACCATCGCTCAATCATGACAAAATAATCTATGGTTAATTTTTATTCCGAATTTTGATAAATCAATCTCGACCGCCATCTAATCTGGACATTCAAGATGCTTAATATATAGGAGAGATTTAGACGTCCTTAAATCCAATAACTAAATATTTCGTCATAAAAAAATTCCATCCAAACAATAATAATTAATAAATGACGAAACATCAAGAAATTGATGTTTGATATTGGTGTCATCTAACAGCATAAAAATCCGACTACTGCATACGTCATATGTTTTTAAACTTTAGAGGTGTCTTGGTACCATTAAATACAACAGTCTGTTGGGTTCTGAAATATCCTCTAAAGGTTAAAGCGTTTATGTAATTAGTGCTTAAAAACAAAATTAATACTAAAGAGATTCTGATTTCTAGATGGAGGAGAGGTTCTACTACTTTTGTTTTTTTACCTTGCTCTAATCAGTTTATTTTTGGATTTTTTAACATTCCTAATACTTTTGGTGTTACCTTAGTTTATCTTCTTTTGAAGATTTTTGACATTCTACATACATTTACCTATTGGTACAAGGTACCGGGTGTAAAGCTTTATTTGTGCATTTTGTTGGATGATATGGAATACTAGGAACAAGATTACCTTTAATGATATAACTGGTCCATCTTTAGTTCCATATGTTTTAATATATTTTCTTTATTTTTTGATTGGACATGAGAAAGACTTGATATAGGAATCCGTATCTTCTGAAATGGTCAGAATTTTCAGGGAGAATGGACAGTTTTACTGAGTGAGCAATGTAGCAGCGTTGTAGCAATTATTGTGCGGGCATGTCAAAAACGTTGTAGCGACGTTGAGAATCAGGAGGTGGACAGTTATTATAATTTCAGGAGATACAAATTCTTGATATGCTCCATCAATTTCAGGGATAACCGCATCAGTTGCAATCACTGGGAATGAGAATCAGCCATCAAGCTTCTGAGTAGTTTGCTATGTAATATGTTATATTTTATTGCTCACTTGTGGATATCTAATATAATATACTCATGGCACAACATTGCGTCACTGTTCAACGCTACAGTGAAATTACTGTAGTTTTTTTGTTGTCGTTGCTTTTTTTTATTATTTAAGCGATTTATTATAATTTTATTATTGTAATAAGAAAGTTTAAATTTAATTTTTTCGCGTGGAACGCGAGTCGTATGCCTAGTTCTATATACTCATGGCACAACATTGTGCCACTGTTCATTTCCACATTGGAATGAACAGTGTTTTCATCGCTACAGTAAAATCACTGTAGTTTTTTCCAATTTTTTTTACCGTTGCTTTTTTATTTATTCTTATTATTTAATTATTGTAATACGAAAATTTAACTTTTTCGCGCGGAGCGCGAGTCCTACGCCTAGTATACACTCATTACTACAGCAAATTCTATATACTCACGGCGCAACATTGCGCCAATGTGAATAATGTTTTCACTGTTCATCGCTACAGTGAAATTACTGTAGTTTTTTTGTTGTCGTTGTTTTTTTTTATTATTTAAGCGATTTATTATAATTTTATTATTGTAATAAGAAAGTTTAAATTTATTTTTTTCGCGCGGAACGCGAGTCGTATGCCTAGTTCTATATACTCATGACGCAACATTGTGCCACTGTTCATTTCCACATTGGAATGAACAGTGTTTTCATCGCTACAGTAAAATCACTGTAGTTTTTTCCAATTTTTTTTACCGTTGTTTTTTTATTTATTCTTATTATTTAATTATTGTAATACGAAATTACTACAGTAAAATCGCGAGTCCTACGCCTAATATACACTCATTACTACAACAAATTCTATATACTCACGGCGCTACATTGTGCCAATGTGAATAATCTTTTGACCAACTAGTCCTATGAGCAAAATTGTGATGCATACGCATGCATCGTGTTTGCGCATCTGGATCATTCGATGCGCATCGAGATTCATAGAGATTCGAGCGCATTGAATCTCGATGCACATCAGACGATCCAGATGTGAAAACAAAGTGCATGCGCCGTAACTTCACCCTAATCCTATATTAATTATTAAATACATAATACATCAAACATTCAAACTCTTTTGACGGTATTCAGCAATTTGGTCTCCTTTTACTCTAAACAGGAGATACCTGGTTTACTGCCGTGCCGTCCGGTTTCTGGTATCGTTTTTATAACACGATTGATGGACCGAGAAAAGGGGAAGTTAGATCTGAACCGTTAAAAATAAATCGAACAATGGATAGACAAACGGCCCAAACCCGATAGCTGGGTCTGATTTATTTGTTTTACCGATCTTGTAATTCAAATATGTAATCTACTGTATGGCGGGTTTATATTTCTATTTTAAATAAATTCGCCTTACAAATTACTGTTTGTACTTAGACTTTTTAGATCCATCCGATTTCCCTTTCTCTCCTTTCTTTCTGGACCAGATTCACTTGTCAAAGATTCCGAAGCAGCTTTTCAAAAAGAAGAGGAAACATAGAGAAGGGAAATTAAACAGCAAAAAAACTCGAAGGAAGCGAGCGCAGAATCGATGGCAGAAGCAGATCTAGATCAGAACTCAAACGCGAAATCCATGGCGGAGACGGAGAACGTGGAGGAGGCTAGGTTGAAAGAGATCGGCGATCGACCCGTCAGAGTCTATGCGGATGGTATCTACGATCTCTTCCACTTCGGCCATGCCAGATCTCTTGAACAAGCCAAGAAATCGTAATACTTTGTCATTCTCTGGATTTAAATTGGAATGCATATTTTAGCTGTTTTGGTGTTCATTTTGAGATCAATTAGAGGTATTATGATTTAGAAGAGGAGATGTGGAGTTCAAAAGATGGCATTAACGTTGAAAGTAACAGAAAATAACTTGATTTTTTGGATCGTAATTTCAAATTATTTTTTCGTAGGCTAACCATGTTTCAAGTGAAAGTACTTGTGAGATTGGAGCCTGATTTCTTATTTTTTTCATAAAATTTTAAATTTTGGTTGCGTGTAGACATTTATTATGTTTGTTAATGTTGTTTGAGGCCAAAAACTTTGAAAATGACTTTGATTACCATTTTAAGTAATAGTAGGCCAGGCATCTAATTTTCCCTCTTTCTGTTGGACTGATAGTTCAAATTTGCAATTTGGAACTACCTAATGGTTCTCTTAATGTTGCTCCAATTTAGAATAGTGTTTGCTTTTCTCGAAGTATTTAGAGTACTTTTGTACAAGCTCAACAGATAGAATAATCAATGCACCAGAATTAACTAAAATGTATCTGCAGTTTTTTTAGGCTTATCTTGGTCACAACAAAGTGCAAGTTTTATAATTTTCAGTATAATGTGTTATTTGTAGTATCCACTTGATCAATGAAACTGTATGTCATTTGGAATTTACAAAGAACATTTAAGTTTTGGTCCCTGAACTTTCTCAAAGACATTAAATTGGTCCTGAACTTCCATTTTGCACTAAATTGGTTGTTCAACAAAAATATATTCTGTTATTTACAAATGTGGTGCATATAAAAGGTCGGAACCACCTTTGTTCTTTTCCAAAGTTTGAGAACCAGTTTCTACAAATTGAAGTTCACATACTAAGTTGGTGCCTTTTAGATAATGCCAAGATGAAAATCAAGCATGATGGTGCACTAGAAAAGTGGGAATCTGACCAATCTGTTATTAACAAAAAAATTTAATACTACATATATTCTTTTATTTTGCATGCATTTTCTTATATGGAGCATCATCTGTTTTATATTGCATTGCATTGTTTATTTTTGTAATTTGGAAAAATAGCAGGTGTTCTAAAAGGTTATGACTTTTTATTCCTTGCATAAAATTTACGATCTATATCATTTATATCATTATATGATATACCTCTAGAGTGTTTGATATGTTCTTTGACCATCTATGGGATTTCTGGGGAATACTTCTGTGAACCGTTATCAGGACATACATAAAAAACATCTGACGCTAGTGCTCTGTAGACTGACTCCATATTTAACAGTCTGGTGCTTGGGTTTGCTGGTTAATACAGTAATTGTTAGTAATTTTGGTTACTTGCTGCTGTTGACTGCAAACCATCAATAATAATCCTTCTCTTTTGTTTAGGTTTCCTAATACTTACCTGTTGGTGGGATGTTGCAATGATGAAGTGACACACAAGTACAAAGGGAAGACTGTAATGACAGATCAGGAGCGCTATGAGTCTTTACGGCATTGCAAGTACTCTCTCTCTCTCTCTCTCTCTCTCTCTCTGGTGTGTGTGTACATATGTTCAGAAACTCTCAAACTTACCATGTTTTCTTGTTGGCACAATTGAGATAAGTAGGTACCATTTGGGGAGAGGAGTGTTTCTTGCAAGTAAAATACAAGCTTTCTTTCTTGTTGCAAGTAGCATTTGGTGTACTTTCAAGTCATCAAGAGTTGAGATGTTGTTAAATTATATATATAACTTCGTGTTATTATATAAGTTTGTTAGCATGTATTTCACTTATACTCCTGTACTCATTCAAACAATGCTCTTTCATAGATTGCTATTTTGCCTTATGTAGATGGGTTGATGAGGTTATACCAGATGCACCATGGGTTATAAACCAAGAATTTCTTGACAAGCACAAAATCGATTTTGTGGCACATGACTCTCTCCCGTAAGACTCTTGTTCCATTTCTATAGGCTTTAGTCTTTTAATCTATAATTTTGGTGCTGTTTATCCCGCACCATGAATGCTTACTCTAGCACAGTCAAGGATTGAAATTATGGCCAGAATTTCGATTCTTTCTGTCAGGTATCTGAGTATTATCTTGACTGATGCGAAACCTTACCTGTCTGAGTGTAATCCTTTGTATACACAGACAATAATAGGCCCATTTTAATGACTCATCTCTTTTTTTTTCTGGTCAGTGACAAGCTCAACAGGCTTGCTGTACTAGCAATGTTCTGCACATAAAATTGCGTGCTACATAGAATTATTCACATCATGGAAAATCTTAAAATTATATGAAAGTTTAATTTCCAAGGTTTTTCTATATTGAATTGTGTATGTGATCTGTGTAGGTATGCTGATACAAGTGGAGCTGCGAATGATGTTTACGAATTTGTAAGCTTCCTAAACTACCAGTTGATGAAGCTTATCCTGCTCCCTCTGCATCTATTTCCGTGTCAAATTAATTAAGCACAGTCAATTCCCTTTAATCTCCAATTGTCCAGTTAACATTCAACATGTTCCAGTTTCCAGCGATTAAACTTTATTCATGATTCGACTCATGCCCCTTATTCCTTTTGTTTATTATTAGCTTTCTCAACATTCTGGGTAGGTTAAGAAGGTGGGCAAGTTCAAGGAGACACAACGCACAGAAGGGATATCAACATCTGATATAATTATGAGAATTGTGAAGGACTATAATGAATATGTCATGCGCAATTTGGCCAGAGGGTATACTCGTAAGGAACTTGGAGTCAGCTATGTCAGGGTAATTCTTTTTTCCCCTTCTGCTGCAAATTCCTATAATTAGCCAGCTTCTTTTATTATTCTTGTTTTCACAAACATTTTTTCTGTTTAAAATAGTGCCTTTTAAAAGTTTTGTATGCATCTAAAACACTATAATATCTTTGACTAACTTGCAATTGCTTGCATTCATTTCAAATCATGATTTAAGATTGTTGCGATGTAAGCATATCTGTATAGAGTATTTTTAGTGCTTCCTTGATTTATTTTATTTATTTTTTTGTCTTTGTTTTTGTTTTTTATTTTTATTTTGTTTGGAGGGAGGGACATCAAGGTTTGCTATGCTGATCATCTGACCTCGTGATACGGGATTGTATAGTTTGATATTGTTATTTTGAAACAGTAAGATAAGCAAAAAATATGGAAGGAAATCTTTCAATGTGTTGATTCCATGATTGAAGAAACATGATTTCATTTTCATTTATCACCAGGAGAAAAGAATAATGGTTAACATGGGATTGAAGAACTTGCGTAACAAAGTAAAAGAACAACAGGAAAAAGTAAATGAAAAGGTGCACATCCATTTTCTTCTTTTTATTTTATGTTTTTATCAGCTGCTGTCTCTATTTTACACGTAATCTTTGTGCTATTTTAACTTTTAAGTTAGATGTCAGAGCATCCATTTGTGATGTCTTCTGGTACCTTGAATGTATCAATACTGGATACAACCAGGTTGAGGATACTTTCACCAGGGCCTGAAACTGTAGTTGACTTGAATTTTAGCAAAATAGTGACATCCATTAGTAGTTAATGGACACGGTGCCCTACACTTCAAATAAAAAAAGGGCAGCCAGGTGCATGTAGCTCCCACTTGCGCGGGGTCTGGGGAAGGGTCGGACCACTTCGGGGTCATTGTACGCAACCTTTCCCTGCATTTCTACAAGAGGTTGTTGACCTCCTGGTCACAAGGCGACAGCTTTAGCGCTACGCCAAGGCTCCCTTCAAATAACTGAAAAATTAATCAGGTTATGTGGATTAAATGAAGTTCCCTATAGCCCTACAAATTGAGAAAATATTCTTAAGTAGCTTCATTTCTCACTTTTTTTGACATCTAATGAAGGGTGGGTTAGGGGGAGTTATATTTTTATCTCAAGGGACTTGAGGGTTTTTATTGGTTCTGCAGCTACAAATTGGAATGTACTGCTCTGTTATTCAACTTTAATTTGCTTCTAACCTTTTCCATTTAATATAGTTAAATACTGTTAGAAAATTGCAAGAGGAGTGGGTAGAGAATGCTGATCGCTGGGTTGCTGGCTTCCTTGAAAAATTTGAGGAAGGATGCCATTCTATGGTAACTTGTGTTTCCAATTCAATCCTACCATCTGTGCTTACTTTCTTACATAAATATTTGTTTAGAGATACTCGAATCCTACAAAATAGAAACGATCATACAGATCTAAATGATAGTATTTGTGTTTGGTACCAACCAATAAATACCGACAGTTCAAATATCTGAGAGCTGGTAAACAAGATGTTTGAGTAGATTAGCTTGCATCTATCCTTTTTTGTTGTTAATTTGTGATTATCATCAACATGATCATTCTTATTATTCTGTTGTTTTTGGTAAGCTAATTTCATTGCCATCATTGCAATCATCATCTGCATTATAATTATTGTTTCATTGTTTTAATGTAAATAATATTGATATCAGGGAACAGCCATAAAAGAGAAACTAAAAGGGAGCTTCTCAGGACAATCTGGTAATTTCAGCCTTATCCAGTATGATGATTATGAATACGATGATGATTATGATTATTATGTTGATGGCGATGATGAAGATGGCGACAATGATCAATTTGAAGATGCTGATGAGCATGCAGATGACAATGAGAAAGAAAATGAAAATGAAAACGAGGTCAAAACAGAAAAGGAAGTGAACTCGGCAAGTGCTTCTTGAAACACCTATCTGTATAGTACGATGTACTAATAATATGCAGTGGTATGGCTTACGGAAACAGAAACATACTGTATGCTAAACTTTTGGTACAGATGCCCTTTGTTCTTTTGTTAGTTCTATGGGATTCTAGATTTGAATATTTGGATCCGATAGGTAAAATTGATTTTGTATTTGCAGCTTATGCCAAGATATTCTGTAAATATTTAAGGTTTTGCGAGCGAATTTGCCAATACCAACATCTCTGCAGGTAAAATTGGAGACCGTAATTATTTCAAAAGTTTTTTTTTGCATTTAAATCTTCATGTCAATATTCTCCTTTTGGTTGAAGAGCACACCATGTACACTAGAAATGTAGCATCGTACTACTATAATAATTAATCCGTGTTATCTACAAGTGTCATCACGACTGCTTTTATTTTCTCTATTTCTGGACATGAGCGTAGGAGAATCAACAATAGTCTGTTTTAGGATTTAGCAATGATTCTTTGTATGTTATGGGAATATGTTTGTAATGTGATATGTTTAGCCCACAGACCTATTTGCCAAAAAGAAAAATTATGTAAGCTGTTCCTTGGGATGTTCATGGAATTTTAGATTTTCAAGGGACACAAAATTTTCGTTGTATTTAAGGAAGACACGGTTGCAGGAAGGCTGATATATTTTAGATATTTTGTTATGGACACAATCACACAATGAAGCTCATCTATTGTTCCTTAGCTGTATATTTGAATTTTTTCCAATTTTCTTTGTTCCCTCTAATGTTTATTGAATCAATAGAATTGGTTCCAACCTTTTTGTATACCACCATGGGGTGAGAATATATCCTTTTGTATACCAAGTTGTGAAAGTTCCCTGATTCTTTCGTGATAAAATGAGAATTATTCATTATCATCCTTTTCTTTTTCAACTAATGCATTGCTCATTTTGTTCTATTCTGACAGTTTAGAGTGTTGAGAGCAATCCACCTAGTGTTCACCAGATGTTTTGATAGTAAGTGTTCCGATTTTCTGTTTATCAAATAAAATTTTAATAATAACGAAATATCAGATAAACAATGAATGGAGTCTTTTTTTTTTTTTTTTGAGTTTCAATTGCACGTAGGCTTGAATTGAGTATTTTCCCTTAATTTTACTTTTAATTTCCGTACTGTTGTAACAAGTACCTAATATTTCTGTTGGCTCTGTATGGTCTATTCATGATTTTGATGGTGGTGCCATTTTGTCGAGCTTCTATCTTTACATGTAGCAAATGTTTTTGCTTTCTAGGCGTGCTAAACTAGTACTCACCAAATGCGTGAAGCCATCACTAACAGAAAAGACACTTAATGTTTACTATTTTTCTTTCCTTTTTTTTTTTACTTCAGTAGAATATTTCTCATTCCAAGTATTTAGGATGCACATTGCTCACAAATCACAATTCACAAACAACATTCCTCTATCTATTTCAGACCTTTTACTGCCAGCTTCAGAAAAATTCATACATCTATTTCTATTTGGTCTCAACAAAATAACACTTGGGCTGCATTACTGGCTAGCTTCATGAGCATTACTAAACTCACAATCAAATCCGATACCAAATAATCAAACCTGATCTATTATAGCAAAAAAATATTCTTCCACACTTGCTTCCCTTCCCCTTCTTCAACCCCATTTTTTTTTCTCAGCCTCACTCTCACTTCTACTCTCTCTCTCTCTCTCACTAAAAAATGGGTCAGGGTTCCATGCTAAGTTGCCAAGATAACAATCACTCCATTCCACAAAACGCCAATTCCACCAATCTAGTGCCAGCACAGCCAACCGCTGCCACCTCATCCCCACTCGACTGTGATGTGGTCGTAATCCTTGCTGCCATGATATGTGCTCTTGTGTGTGCATTAGGCCTGAACTCCATGCTCCAATGCATTGTGCGGTGCACCCGCCGGGCGCTGTCAGAGCCTGCCGCATGGGCTGCGCAACGCAGGGCTCATGCTGGTCTCAAGCGAGAAGACCTTGTGGCTCTACCCGTGTCTGTTGTGGGACCCACATGTGTGGCATCTGTCTGTGCCATTTGCTTATCAGAATTTATGGATGGGGAAAGAATACGCGTCTTACCGACGTGCGGTCATAGATTTCATGTCCCCTGCGTAGACACATGGTTGCAGTCCCATTGCTCATGTCCCACATGCCGGCGTCGCCTCTTGACAGAAGGAAATACCAGTTCAGTTGCAGATCCATGATGGCAGATGGTTGTGTACCTACTTATTTAATTGAAATTTAATAACGTATACCTGGTCAATTAGTTTTTTTTGGATACTGACACTGGACTTCCTTAGCATCTGTACATATCTGATTTGAGAAAAGAAGAAAATTGTTTCGGTGTCATGTAGACATGTACCAAGATAATTGGTTCTCAACTTCTCGTTAAAGGGAACAAATACTTTTATCTTGTACCAAGAAAATTAATTATATGGATGCATGTTAAGTGAATTCTTTTCTATTTATATAACCCAAAAATATATATCACACGCTGAGTTAGAACTCTTGTTCCTCATCTGAATCTCACAACAACAGTGAATCACTTGAATCCAGACGCTCAATTCCACAAATACAGGTTTTTTAATAGTTTTAAGAAAAAATTTGTAAGAGACCCTTCAAGCTCACGTCTTAGATAACCCATAAATAATAAAACCTCAATAAATAAATAATACCAATAAATAATAAGAAAATTTCTCTGCAAAGAGGTTTTTTGACTCGTTGGGTAGCCTGGCATGCAACATGAAGGATTATATGCAACATGACTTTTATATTTTATTTGTTAAACTAGATTAATATTTAAAATTGAGAAAATCTTTGATTCCCGGTCCTCCACTCCCTGTCCTCCATTCTCTTTCTCTATTTCCCTCTTCTATTTTACTTTTATTTTATCTTATTTCTTTTTTAATGTTTCTTTCTTTCTTTCTTCTTTTATTCCTTCTTTTTCTTTTTCTCTCTTTCTTTCTTTTTCCTATTTTCTCTCCGATGAGAGATCCGTCAGAAACGACGAGAGATCTAAACACGTGACATATTTGAGAACGATGATGGAAGACGACTGACGACAAATGCGAAGGTAATGTAAGTCATGCTTACTCTATTAGACATTGAGACCTCTAGGAAAGTACCTATTATTAAACGCGTGAAAAAACTAATATAAACACTTGTAATTGCTAATATAAATATCTTAATAGAAACATTTAAATTACTAGTATAAACACCTACAATGATAGTATAAACATATGAGAAGGCAATATGAACACACAAAAACATAATATAATGAAGAAAAAATTTAGTATAAACACCTTAACTTGCTAATAGAAACACTTAATATTGCTACTATAAACACCATAAATGACAATATAAACACATTATAAGACAATATGAGCACCAAAAAACATAATATATTGAAAATAAAATTTAGTATAGACACCTATAATGATAATATAAAAACCTTGGTAGTATAAACACTAGAAAATGTTATATAGATGAAAGAAGACAAAATTAGTTGGAAAATGATCCATGCATTATGTTGTCATTTTTCTTCTTTTAGTGCTTTGGTTTCAAATCTGAATTACATAAAAAGTGATACCAACATTAATTGTTTGCCGCATGTGCTTTTTTTGTCTTTTGATTTTACCTGAAACTATTATAAATACATGAAGTATCTAATATCTACCTCTGAAATAACAATATAAGAACTAGTGCAGTCTAACCTTCTATTTTTGTCTATTGTTGACTCTTTCATTCAAAAAAATAGTTAGGTGATGGAAGGTAGAGGACTTTTAGTTTCACCCTTTTAAATTTTCTATTTTGGATAATCAATTACTCCAATTAAAACTCTTTAAATATGCAATTAAATCATTTGCTTACTTTGTATTTTATTTTAGGTAATTTGTTGATGTAGGTTCAAAATATTTAATTATAGTTCTAAAGAATGTTAATTAAAATATGTATAAATCAAACCAGTTTGGTCATAGTACTGACCTCAACTTATTACATCTTGCTTAGTGGCGGATCCGCGTTGCTGAGAAGAAGACGATTTTATTCTAAAAATAAAAAAATAGAAATACACTTATAATATTTTATATTATGAAAATCTTTAATGATATATTCCTTCTAATCAAAATTAATTCTACAAGTACACCTTATGGTGGAAATACTTAAAAAATGTACTTGTGATACTATTTTGTGAAAAAATTGAAAAAAAGATAATTATAAAAATGTCTCCACCCTAGTTTTTTCATACCACGTCGAATTTTCGGGCACCACAGACTATGATTTAATTCTTTTTTTGGTTAAAAATGGGGTTACTCACCTGTTTCACTGAACAAATTATCCTTTCAAGCAAAAGGAGAATCAGTTACTAATGCATGACCAAATTAAGCAGTAAAATAAGTCAAAATCATATTACACCCATTTCATCGATCATACCTACTACAAGTTCTAATGCCAATCAATATTACAACCAAATCGAATCAGTTTCAAAATCAATTTTGAAAAGATCACATCAAAACAACAAACACTATTGTTTTTACAATCAACCATTATCCAAATCAAGTAAATCAGAAGTCTCCAATCCAAACAAGTGATGCTCCAAATTGTCCTTGACCTCCTCCAATGCTCGAATCTTTGAAAACAGTTGGAGAAAACCTCCTCCAAATTGTCTCTACATCATGTGGTAAGATTAATTATAATTTGGAGAAAAAATTATCTCTATTATCTTGACACCAGTACTTAAGCATAGATATGGCTTGAATAGCTAAGTTTTTAAGTAATTTAAGTTTTTTTTATCATAAAAACATAACTTATTTCTTTCTAATCAAACACACCAAATAATTGTACTTCTAATTAATTCAACTAGATAAGATCTTTCAAGAGAATCATGACATCTATTATCCATAACTCATCTAGGATAGTACCATTGGATTCAAACCTGGTTTAATTCTATTTAGGCCCTATTCGACGGTGCATTACTTTGTTCTATTGGAATAAATGGTTCAATTTTGTAAAAAAATTTGTTCCCAAAATCAATCTAAAAAGATATACCATGTCTGAGTAAATAAAATTTTCTCAAGAATTTGTACTACTTTGGCTGATTTCTTGAGATAACGTACACATACTCATATATTTTCAAAATTGTGTTGCCTCTATTTAGCATCAAACCCGTGCCTATTTTCAAATAAAACGAGAACTTCGAATAGAGTTAATCAATATGATGTGATAAAAACGCAAGAATTAAAAGAAAGAAAGAAAGAAAGAAACACTAATATAATAATTTACTCAAAAGAAGGAACAAAAAACAGACAACAAAGAAACAAAATTAAGATAGAGTGTGTGTATATCCACTAGAGAAGCGCTAGATGACATGCTTCTTTTAATAATGGTGCTATCATGAATGTGTATAAATCCGCTTGAAAGGTCTACCAGGATATCATGGGGAAGGACAATTTAATACGACTATATATGAGCAGATAAATAGATTGCAAGTCTTATCGAAAACGAAATGCAGGGATTCCATTATAATTCTGACACCTGCAAAAGTGAATATTTTTGCTAGTAAAATAGTTCCATTGAACTCCCCAAAGTGTACGTTGTGTCTAACTATCGCTAATTAATCAGCTATACCGCTTACACCAACTTCAAGGAATAATTTTTATTCAAGTTGGGTAGGTTCAAATCCGTTCGGTCCAATGGGTTGGCCTATTCACGAGTTGGCCGGATCGAGTTTTTCCGATTTCAAATTTTGTAAGCCGGCTGCAATTCGTCTTAGGCTTATGGGTCGGCGGACCGGCGGGTTCGAAGCGGGTTCGAAACGGGTCGGTGCGGGTTGGGTTGATGAGTAGGATGTTTTTTTTTGAATTATTTTTATTTAATAGATTATTTTCGAGTTATACCTGGGTTATTTCCGGTTTGAGACGGACTTTGTATGAGTTTGTATGAGTTTCAGCGAGTTTCGACGGATTTTGGATGAATTTTGCACAGGTTTGGAACAAGTTGACGGGTCGGATTGGTTCGGATGGGCCAATTTCAGGCCAAATTTAATGCTCTTCTCTTTTCTCTATTATTTTTTCCAAATATAGAGACATACTAAGTCTCTCTTACACGTTGTCTTATATTGTATCCACTAGAAAACAAAAACAATTAATGCTCTGCTCTGTCCGCTTTAGTTTCGTTCTGTTTTTTTTGCTATATTTGTTTCTCTAGATGTATTTATATTTAGAACTAAAGTCTTTATATTACTGCAAGTCTGTATTTTCTTTGATGTAAGTCCTTATATTAGAAATTTTACAGCAATTTTTCAGCAAATTGAAAATAAAGACTTGCATATAACATTATACAAACTTTATTGTTCTAATATAAAGACTTGTAATTTTGCAACAATTATGCTGCAAGTTTTTATATTATAAATTTTGCATCAGTTTTGTTGTAAATTTAAATATAAATACTTTAACCTAAATATAAAGACATGTTTGAAAGCGGACAAAGCAGAGCAGAATTGAAGCAAACAAAACAAAACATTAATTATTTTTGTATTCTAGTAAAGAACGTGTAAGAGAATCGATTAAGAAGATGACATTATATTTACTCTTAATAATAAGCACGCATACACCATTTTTTTGTACGGTCATTTATGGTTATTAAGATTTTGGTAGCAAATAATTAATGTTTGTTCAGTTTAAAATTAGTGCTTTTTCACATAAAAAAGAAGCTTAATTCTATACCGAATACAATTTTATAGACAAACAAAATCATTATGCTAAAAATTTATAGCTCAACAATTACATTCATCGCATCCTTCTCCAATTTTATTTAGATTAAATTTATTATATTTCATTATATTTGTAAACTTACTCATATTTTCATTTTTCATAAATTTATCAATGAAGTAGTGATATGAAATTTTAATATTTTGTGTCAAAGTTAAATTTTATTTGTAAATATTTATTTATGTGTATTTATAAATTTGTCCAAATATAATTGTTATTTTTTCTTAATTAGTCAATTTTTCTTTAAATCTCGTCAAATAATGCAATTTATTTTTTATTACCAACCAACCAATATCACACTAGGAGTGAGGGAGACGAAAGCACTATAGCACTACTTCGTTAGAGAGCATTACATATATTTATTGAGCTTAATTTTATTATATATCATTTTAATATATAAAATCTTATGAATAAATATTGATTATGCAATAACTTTCATGCATTGCATAAATTTAGGTCAGTATTATCATAGAGGATCAAAATATCAGAAATTAAATTGATTTAGGTCGTTACCCGTTCAGAATTTATCCAATATGTATTTATCTCGAATATTTTCCGTTTGTGACTGCTCTTTGAATACTTTATCTAATTTAGGATTAGTGAACATATGATAGTTGCAATCTAGTATTTGTGGATAATTCGGTTCAGTATTTCTCCTATTGTTCCCACGAATACGTGCGTACATGCAAATGTGCGTCGGCGTATTCGGGGAGCTGAAGGAAAATGCTGCTGAATTTTTCTTAAATACTAGATTGCAATTATCGTAGGTTCATTAATGAGACAAAATGTTCAAAGTGGGTTAGGATAATTGGTCAGTTCAAAACCTTATTTGGAACTCCATAACCCATAACGGCCATATATATAATTAATATGGGAACAATTCATTTTTCAGATGGATCATCATAGCATGTGGATGTATGAAAAATAGAATACAGTTGAATATTTGAGAGGAATTGAAGATTTTATGAAAATTGTTGTCGATTATATGAAATTGAGGGGGTGAAAAGACACTTATTTGTCCATGTTCCAAATATCAAAACTTTGTAAGACATAAAGATGTCGATGAAGTTGAATTATATTTGATTAGTTGTGGATTTATGAAAGAGCACACCTGATGGATATGACATGGAGAGCACGCCGAAATGTTTTTAGAAGTGGTCGGAACGAGTCAAGATGTATCAGATGCAAAAGTTGTTATAGGAGATGATTAGGAGCCTAAAATGTACGGGATGAATTAAGGGATGAAACATGTAGAAATTATGAAAAATATTGATAATTCGTAATGTACAAATAATGATAAATTCGATGAAATGATGAGTGATGTTGAAAATGATTGTTATTACATTTTCGAAGTTTTGAATAACTTGTTTCGGCACGAATCTAATATATTATTATTTCCTGATTGCACAAAATTTACAAAAAATAGTTGCTATTTTTAAATTGTAGAAGATAAATAAATAAATAACTAATAAATAATATTTTAATTAAATAAGTAAATTATAATTAAATAATATTAATAACAATAGTATTATAATTGAAATTATTAATATTGTTATTATTGTTTATATAATTAAATGTAAGAAAATTATTATTCTCTTTTATTCCTCACTAGACTCAACCAAACAATAGTAATTTGTGATGTCATAATTATATATGACAAGTTATGCCTCTTTAATTTTACTCTCTAACGACCAAACAAGGGGATGAGGAATAAAAAATCTACATACCAAGGTTGCTAGTGCCTTAACATAGCCGTTTCCAAACGACTTGGCCTTACTAATGGCTTGGCTAATTAATGCCTATATGTCCCTAATTTCTCTTCCTTGGTGATTAATCCAAATTAAATACAACAGAAATTAATGAGTGCAAGACATTGCTAATGCATGATAACAGAATACCGTGGTAATTTGGAACATATAACTAAGTTATATAATTGAGTGCAACACACCATGCACCAAAGTGCAGTATTTCTCGATAATATTAAACCCATGCTTTAATTAATGTCAATATATATAGCGTTAGGTGAATGAAAAAGAAAGCCAAACCTGAATTATTTCAAGCTTAGGGGTTGCAGTCTTGCAGCAGTTGTTAAACTAACTTCTCCTAAAAAATACAAATTATTGAATGTGTCAAACCATTTGCTTTTCATGTCTTGACTTAATTAGGTAATTATTCTCTGCAGATTGGTGAGAACAACAAGTTTAGCAATTGATTATGGACTTAATTAGTAAAACCATCGCTTTATCTCTTGCTGACTTCGCTCATTTGATGAAAATGATATCAAGACATATATGTACGTACATGCATGTTTGATACCTTATTATATATCAACTCCAAATATAAACAAATTATTGACACGCTTCTATATATAATAGAGAGTCTGTGATTGAAAATATTTTTAACGGTTATTGTTTTTGAATGAAATTATGTACTTATTTTTAAGCATGACTGCATGAGAGAGAAAAAAAATTAATGCATGCATGTGCCTAGAACTGCACGAAAATGCTGGTTCTGGTTGAACTATATGAACACAAATATATCTACATTTATAGTGCAGTTTAAATGGAGTTTACACAAAAAGAAAAGTTGTGCACAAATCCAATCAAAATTTCTCATAATTTAGACATGTAAAATCATGAGTTCAGTTGCGAATTCTGAACTGTAGTTTAGCTTTTTTGCATATTTTGTAACCTTTGAACATCCAGAAAATTAACAAATACTGTTATTCTGTTTCTTCTTTTCAGCCAGATCTCATAACCACTTTTAGTTTCTTACATTCTTTTAATAACTATGACTAAAGTGAAGGATTTCACGTCAAGCTATAATGAGCAAAGCTTTCTGTAATTAATTGGGAAGAAAAATGATGAAAAAAACGCCGTAGTTGCCATCTTCCAATTTTAGTGTGATACAAATTGTCTGGTATAAAAAACATATAAATGCCTTGCTAATTTCACATATTTATATGCCAGATAATCGTATCCTTTGTACAATGACAAACTAATTTTATGATACCTAGTGTGTGTGCATGTGTGTGTGTGTATATATATATATATAAACCTTCATATTGAAGACACAACCTTAAAA
Organism: Eleocharis quinqueflora; assembly: GCA_964058865.1. Classification (NCBI taxonomy): domain Eukaryota; kingdom Viridiplantae; phylum Streptophyta; class Magnoliopsida; order Poales; family Cyperaceae; genus Eleocharis; species Eleocharis quinqueflora. The sequence continues at coordinate 79,088 of CAXKVX010001138.1, forward strand.
TTTCCTTTCGGATTCACCTATTTATATTCCATAAACACAGATTTTTCTACGACAAGCTAATTTTGAGAGAGATCAAATTTTCCCTACTTCAAATTGAAGAATTATCTTCTACAACGAATTTTGAGAGCAACCATCAATTCACCTCCTTCACATTGAAGAACAATTTTAAATTGGTTTGAATTGGTTCTACTTTGTGCCTACATGAAAACTGTTATCCTCTTTGTTCTACTAACAATTTTGTGCTGTGCAAAGGGCACAATACGCTTCCAAAATCTAAGTCCTGAGCAACACTATGCAAGATTCCAGGAAAGGGCTGTGTCTCGACGACTCGATGAACATGTGAGTATCTTAAATAAATTTTGTTTTCAATTTAAGTTTTTTTTTTCAAATTTCTAAAACCAACAAGAGATTTTCTTTTCTTGACTAATATTAGTTCATGAAAAATCTTATGTCTTGTGGTGTTACTCTTAGCTGGCCTTTTTAATTTAGTGCTTCTCTTCTTGGTCTTACAGCGGTACCATTTTAAACCTTCTTTTCTTTTCTTTTCTTTTGAGCTTAATTAGTGTTTTGAAACATTTTTATTTCAGTTTAAGGCAGTGAACGGCTATTAAAAAAACCTGAAAAAAAATATAACAAAAAATGAGTTGTGTATGTTGGCGTTTTTATAGAAATCTCATCCCAACAAATTAAGCCTAGAATTAATTGAAAGCCCATGAAAAGGAGTTCATGCACTTTCTTTGAATCTGAATACCTTGTTAAACCCAAAATTAAAATTAAAATAGCCCATGAAAAGAATTCCCTGCTTGTTGGGCTATTTAATTTTACAAAAGTGTAATCTTAATTCACAAGTTGCAAATTAAAATTAAATTTGAATCTAGGTAAAGTTGTACACTGTTAATTTACCCTGATAGGAACTTGTGAAGATTTACAACTTTACCTAGATTTATTGAAATTATTTGCTAATCAATATCTTTCTTTATGTAGATTGGGAGAGTGTACTACCCAATAAATTATGGAGCAGACCCAAAAGGAGCAAATGATAGCACAGATGCCATAACAAAAGCAATTGAGGATGCATTTAAGGTGCAGCACAACAAGCATATGCTTGAGGGGGTAAATGACTTAGGAGGTGTGATTATAGATTTTCAAGGGGGAGACTACAAAATTAGCAACCCTATTTCATTCCCTGCTAATGGTGGTGGCAATGTTGTGGTATGCTGTTCCTATTAATTGCTCATATGTAATACTTTGGATATTGCAAATACTTAACTATATATTATCATTGTTTTTTTTTAGTATGGACAGCACTCAAATTGTTGGTTTGCTCTACTTGTGTATATGAACGACGTCGTTTTGTTTAGTAAAGAATACTTTCCCAAGGGAAAAAAAATGATGTTCAAACAACCTTCAATTTTCTTGAAAGATTTTTGGTATAGTTTATTGTTCATACCAAGTTCAAACACTGTTTCAGATATAACTAACTTATCCTCAAAAGTTCAAATCTAAATATCCTTTTGTATGCATATTGACTAGCTAGCTAAAAGCCAGCAACTTTTACATGATCTAGTTAGCTAAACAGTAATTAATGCCAACAAAAAAACTCAACAGTTCATCCTTTTTTTATCATCAGATACAGGGAGGATCCTTGAGAGCATCAGATAACTTCCCCACGAGCTGCTCGCTAGTCCAGCTATGGTCGCCAGCAACGCCACGTAAGGGCCATGAAAATAGCCCGTGCAAACCAGAGACCAAGGCAGATGTCCCAAAAACCACTCTCGGGGTTTACTATGAAGACATCACCTTTCGTGACATCCTCTTTGACTCAAGGCACCATGGAGGCGGCATCTTGGCAGTCAATTCTGTGCGTATACGCATAGATAACTGCTACTTCAAGGGGTTTACAACAGATGGGATACTCATCGAGAGTGGCCATGAGGTATTCATCTCCTCGTCTTTCCTGGGACAAACCGAGACCATTGGTGGTGACAAGAGGGAGAAGGATTTCACAGGCACAGCAATTAGTCTTGCTGGTAATGATCATGCGGTTACCGATGTGGCAATTTTCTCTGCAGCCGTCGGTATCTTATTACATGGACAGGCAAGTCGGCACAATATTTTCACACAATTTTTACAAGCTTTTTTGAGATAATTTTCTTTTATTACAAATTTTGCTAGCCTTGTAAAAGCAATCGTAAACAACTACAATATATTTTGTATATATTTTTATTTTTTGAACCATCAGGCGAACATTCTGACGGGTGTGCACTGCTACAACAAAGCCACAACCTTCGGTGGAGTGGGAATCCTTGGCAAGACAACTTGTGCACAGACGAGGATCGACAACTGTTACATGGATTACAACAGCATACTGTTAGAAGATCCCAAGGAGATGCATATCAGCAACACCTTCTTCTTAGGTGATGGTAATGTCAAGCTCAAAGCAGTCGATGGAGAAGTGCATGGCCTCACAATTGTTAATAACATGTTTTCTGGTAATAACAATGGGGTGCCCATCGTGAAACTAGACCAGTCAGACCGGAAGTTTCAAAAGGTTGGTGATTTCCAATTGGATTATAGCTAAATCAAGTAAAAGAAATCCAATTATGAGAATCTTAATTATCTGCATAATAATGTCAATTTGTGTCTTAAATTAATAGGTCAGACAAGTCGTGATCGACAATAACGTGGTAAGTCAGATGGTGCTGAAGGCAACTAGAGCGCGCAAAACTGTCACGAGAAACGGAAAGAATTGGACGGCTGATTTTCAATCTGTATTGGTATTCCATGACTTGATTACTCATGTCGATTATTCGTTATATGTAAAGAATCATGGTGGAAAATTGACATTGCCGGCACATGCCATTACTTCTGTCACAAATAACACGGTGATAGTAGAGGCAACGGATGAGGTGGATGGCGTCGTGTCAGTCTCAGTCGACCAGTATCTGGCACCAGGAGAGACCAACAACTTGAATTAGTTTAACAAGCACATTTTGTGGTTTCTGTAACAGGAAGCAAATTCTTTTTTATCACCATACCAAAATAGTGAAATTGTTATTGCTTGTTTTCAGAACTTGTATTAGTTGTTAACACAAATCTGAGCACGTTGTGGTTAGTGATGTATGATTCGTTGCACAAATGTCTTTTGTTATGATATCTTCTCATTGCAGACTATAATTAAAAATAATTCGTCTAGTAGAGAATTAATTATTTCCTTTTTCAAAATAATAAATTGACAAAACAAAAATAATTTTTAAAATAAGTAGGAAGCCTCCTATCACTTTTTTCCAAAAAAAAAGAATATAAAGTACACAAATTAAAAATTAGCTTATCTCATGAAGCACAATACTGCTAAACACCGTACCAAAAAGCGAAAATTTAAAGTAATTAATAAGTAATATTATGTTTTTAAGGCTTGAGTGCTCTTTCCCAAATTGTTTTATCAATTTTACTGATTACGTATTCCACTTGTCAATGTGTCTAACAACAGAGTGCAAATCAAACGCAATATCAACTTCTAACCCTTTTGTTTAATATAATATTTCCTTTCATAAAAAAAAATAATATTTCCCATAAAAATTCTGAACCTTTTTGAAACCAAAATTGATTTCTCCTAAGCAGCTAATCATCAACTCCCAATTGTGTGATCTGTAGTGAAAAGCACCTTAAATTATATTATAATGACAATTTAATGACCACCAAGCGCAACAATCAATTAAACGTTATAATAGTTAAAATTATATTATATTTTTTTAAGAATTTCAAAATTTCGGAATAATTAAAAGTTTACAACTAGTCCATTATCTGTAATATGGTTTTAAAATTTAATTATTTTTATGTGTACTTGATACATAATCAATTTAATTATAGAGAGTATATTCACAATTTTAAAATTTAAAAGTTGATATATAATCATTTTTATAATTTTCATATTTTTTTATAATTTAATTATAGAGAGTATATTCACAATTTTAGTAGATTGTAATCAAACCATATAACTCCCGAAATAATATTTCTGATTGCAATTTTTTTCCATATCATCTTTGCTACAAGTAATAATTTATCATTTGTAAAAATAATACATATTTACCAACAAAATATCAGCTTGCTGCCAGCAACAATAAATTGCCGAGTTGAACAAGAAGATGCTATTTATTTTTCTTAACTTGATGCAATTTAATTGGAAAAAAAAATTCAAAATGCAGTCTCATACTCTCATACGTCCATATACCATTTTTTTATTCGAAAAAAAGATGTCAGTAATAGAACGCTCTAGCATAGTCTTAGTGCTAAAATAGGAACTTGATTGAGCTAGCTAGGCACTAATGACAATAAATCAGTCACTACCATGGTTTATGCATATGACATCAAAGATACTGCCTACGACAAAAGGCAAATACCTACCTTTAATTCTTTAATTACTGTTTTATCAGAGGTTAATGGAATCTAAAGAACAGCCTGACAGTGCACTTCACTGAATTCGGCCAATTGCAACTTCTGTCAGCACTTTTGCCAAAATTTGATGTGGCACTACAATACATTGTCAGGACTGTCAACGAATGCTCGTTATTATACAGTATTGTACAACGTTCTACTTTGTTACACAACGAAGTACATCAAATTTCAATTGTGCAATGAAGCAGAATTGACAGAGAACAGCTCAAGAATTATCCTACTTCGTTACACAACAAAGTAAAATGATGTGTAACATTGTAGAGATTAAACTCAACCCTAACTGTCATATTTGTCAGATCACCACTTCGTTACACAACGAAGTACAACTTTGTGTAACGAAGTAGAAAATGAAGTTGAGTTTAACGGTCGAATTTATGACAACTCTAAAAGTTAAAATCTTTCCTACAATGTTGTATAATGTTCTATAGCGTTGTATAACGATGTAAGGAATTCAGATAATTGTGCAAGTGTTTCAAGCTCTTTATAAAAGGAGATCCCTTCACCTTTCTTCTTCAATAAATCATATATTACAAAATTCTTTGTTCCACCATTGTTAAGTTTGAAACACATTGCCAAACATTGCTCCAAGACTCAATCTCATTTATCTAAATTATTCTAAACTCTTAGAGAGATTGTGTTGAGAGATTTTCTTATTATCTATCTTGTTCATTTATTTGTAATATTTGTGTTCTTGTTCACTTGGTGTTCTATCGGTGTGTGTAAGTGAGATCAAGTTTGACACTGTGTAAGGCTAAGGTTGGTGTTCCATCGGTGTATGTAAGCAAGACCAATTTTGAAGTTGTAAATTCACTTGTGTTGTCTAGTGAATCGACTCAACCTTGTTTTTGAGTTGGTGGGTCGGGAGTTTCAGAGAGTAGGATCATCGATATCTGAACTTCGTTAAAATCCTTGTGTCATCTTGTGAATTGCTTTGTTTGAATTTCCTAAACGCTTCTCTTTATTTTCTTTATCATTTTAGTTTAGAAGTTTCTTGTGCTTTAATTGCATAGAATTGATTGTAATTGCGAAACTTATCTATTAGCCCCCGATATTCTAGAATTGCTTAAATTAAGCTCCCTCGATTTCAACACAAATTGTTTAAGAAATGCGAATGAAAAGACATAAAAGTTGTGCATACAATAAAGAAAAGTGATATATATAATCAATAAGACCACACTTGTTCATGTGAGAGATTGTTGGGATTAATATGTCAAATATAATAAATAAAATTTGGACTACATATTATATGATTAATATATCAAGTATTGTCACTAATATTACATTGAGTAATATAAGATATTCCATATAAATGTGATTGGCCTAATATGCATTTCTTTAAAGTTTTGGATACAAATATATATAGAATTAAAGTAAATTAATTATAATTATTGATGGATCAATGGTAATTGATTTAACTAATGCTAATGTTAAGTAAATATCAAGAATATTGTTTGTGTTAATTCAGTTAATTTTGGATCAAGAAACCAAACAAAATGGATCAAGAAACATATCCTTGCGAGGATCTATTCCGAGAGGAACAATTGTTGCCTCGTTTGGCTTATTTGTTCCTGACTAGCTATGGAAATCATACCATATTTTGTGTATACATTTTAAGCAAATGTACACAATTTGGAAAGAATTCGGAGAGAATATTAGCATCAAATATTTTCTAGAATATTTTTTATTATTTACGGAATCTCTCTATAGATACATTAATACTAATATTTAAGCGCTGGGTCTCCAAGCTATACGAGCGTGCTAGGTGTGCATGTGTTGCACTTAGACTCTACTTTGCTCTCTCCATTGAAAGCAATTATCTCGACTCTCGTTCGCAAGTTAGAGGAAAAGAAAGAGCACTCGTGTTCTCTCGGAAGGACCTGTCAGCGAACAACTCGAGGGACAAGAAAAGGATTGAAACAAGGAGCACGCTTTTTCCATCTACAAGGAATTCAAGAAGATGAAAAGTAAGTTTCTGCTTTCGCTATTTAATTTAATACCTTAGATCTTTCACAAAAGTCTTAAATTGTGTAATTAGAATTTCGATTTTGACTAATACCTAATTGAATTGCATCAACATTACTGTGTTGTGTTGATTGTGTGTGTTTGTGTACCGCTTGCTCGCCTGTTTATTTTTCTGTATGGTACCCTTCATTTTTGAGCTCTTTCACTCTTGAGTCTTGACTGAGCTCGAGGGTTGGATAAATATTTAATCATGATATTTTTTTCACGATTCTTACTATTTTTTGTACTGTTAATAATGTTTCTTATAAAAAAATTATTTCAAATCTTAATTTCATTCCAGATTTTGCATCATATTGGTATGTGGAAGCTTGGTACGTACCAGTAAGCTGCTAGTTAAGTTTGTTATTTGATTAGAATATTTCAGTTCAGCATATGTATCAGAAGAATTTGTTTTATTTTATTTCTGTTTTATTATCTACTACGCGACAATAAGTAACATCAAACTCCTTTATGAAATGAAAGGCCTATGAGCATTTATACTAAAAAAAATATGTTCGTTTGTGTATAAAGGTATATGGATTTGTAAAATTTGGTTGTTCTATCTTATGCTTTTAGACGACCTTTTAGTATTTTAACCAATGGGTGATTTTTTTTGTTTATTTTGGCACATAAAAGATTAATGTACTCTGAGAATCTATCAGAAAATAATGATCACATTTTTAATCAAAATGATCAATGAAACAAATTTCTGTCGTTTCATTCACATAACGGTTAATTACACACACAAAAATTAAATTATCACGTTGTTAACGAAATGATTAACGAAAGAATCTATTTTCGTGACTGTTATATATATTATACAACTCTATATATTGCTATGGAAAAAGTCCATAGCAATTGAATTTGAATTTTTTTCATAAAGAGGAATATATATCAGTTAAATATAAAGAACTTATCAATAACGATGATGACTGAAATTATTCTTGAATTATAAATGACTGAAATTATTCTTGAATCATACAAATGTTTATTTATAATAAGAGCTTTAGGATTTTAAATACAAAGGCAATATATATAGATATTTTATTTTCTGAACAAGTTATAGATACTTCACACAAAAAATAGAGCAAAAATATATATAACATACGTGAACTTAATTATGTTTTTATGCGACATTTTTTACAACACATTATTTTTTAAAATTAAAAATTAGTATAAGTTTTAGAGTAAATTTACTATGGAAACATTGTAAAACACAAATTAATGCATTCGCTGATTGTCATCGTAATTCTGTAATTAAGTTGATTTTTGCATCAATACTAATACAATTAAATTAACTGTGATTTATAACAAAATTAGCGTTGATTATAACAAAAGTTCTTGCTCCGTTAGTTCTCCGTCAATTGAGTACCTAAACGGTATTGAAATGAATTCGATCATGACAATTCCCTTGTTACCACTTACCAGTACCACAGAATGTTAGAAAATAGGAAAAGGTGAATTCCCTTGTTACCAGTTACCAGTACAACAGAATGCCGAACTTTTTTATAAATAGAAATTATATAATTAAAAGATAATTAAATAGATAAAAGTGATTTAAAAGCTACAAATATAAAAAAGTACTGCATTGGGTATGCAGGGCTATAAGGAAGGACTGCGTTGGGTGTGCAGTCCTATAGAAAAAAGATATAAATCGGAGTTCAGTGTAATAAATGTTTATAATATGTATATTTTTAGTCATTGTATAAATTACTTATTGATATTTTTTTATAGGTTGTTGGCAAGGAAATGTTTGTAATAAACTGGAGAAACTGTGTACTCAGGTGGATCCTCCAAATTGTGTAGAAACTGAAGAAACATGGCAGGTATTCCGTCTCCGCTTGTGTCGGGAAACATGACCGTGCTGAGCAAATCGAGGCAATATGCTCGGGTGTACTGTGCTACCGTCTCATCATCTGCATCGTCCGGTAACGCTGCGAATGTACTCCGCAACCAAGCTAATCTCAAATGATATCTGATATAATGGTAAGTGTAATTAGAGTTAAACACAATTATTGTATTTAATATAAATAAATAATGAGGTTCTAATTTTATTTACCCGAAATATCTCAGACCCTCATTCTCTTTGCCGCGATTAGTGATCTTGTACTTCCAAGGTCCAGAACCGGCGGACCATCTGGAAAGGCCTGATCAACTCCCAAACAATAAAAAACTAGACCGCTCCACTCGTCATCACTATGTCCAGTGATGGGCAAACCTGCCAATTACACAAGTGTGAGTAAATAAATTTCACAAATTAATACAACTCCAAATAATACAAAATATGTATAAAATACGTATTATTTTAAATTACCTCGAATAGATAGGCCCCACAAGCAACTTACATCCTCCAGAGTAACTGTCATCTCACCGACTTTAAGATGAAAGGTATAAGTCTCTGTCTCCATCGCTCAACCAAAGCACCTATCATGGCTCTATCTAATTTTAATTTACGATCATTACAGATCGTTGCCAATTGATATAGGCCTAATCGTTTTAAAGCAGGGGTCATTCTTGGATGGTATTGCATGCCAGACAGGTGTGTCATTCCCCTCAATACAAAATCCTCCTATATTTCATTACAATTGTTTATAACTCACGCATACTAACAACAATTAAAAATAAGAATATGTTTGATAACTAAATTCAATTGTATTTTTACACTACCTTATTTGAAATTTGGGAGGATCTATGTTGCTCCATCGATAGAAATAATACTTGCGAATATTATTCATCCATTTTATTCACTACAAAATGAAACAACATTTGCAATTCTTTAAAATTTGCAAAATTACCCTATATTTTTGGTAAATTACAAAAAAATACCCAATCTTATTTGTACAATATGAAATATGCACAATAGTTTATAAGAGTTCATTTTTCATCTAATTTGAAGTATATTACCAACATTTTCAAAGTAATTATCAATATTTTTCAAATTTTAAAGCTAAAATTCGAATTTAATCAAAATACAAAAAATTACTTTCAACAAGAGTAGATCTGAACAGAATCTTTTATTTCCACATTCTTCTTAAAATTTTCTACAACAAATCTTTAACAAATTCACAAACAATTTTTTTTTTTTGTTACACAAACTAAGAAGGAAGTGAAAATGAGGAAAAATGGGGAAGAGGGAGAGAGGAGAGGGGAGGTTGCAAGATTTTTTGGGAAAGAATAATAGAGGCATGCGCATCGAACTCCGATTTATATTTTTTTCTATAGGACTGCACACCCAACACAGTCGTTTCCTATAATCCTGCATATCCAACGCAGTTCTTTTCTATATTTGTAGCTTTTAAATCACTCTTCTGTTTAATTATCTTTTAATTATATAATTTCTATTTATAAAAATTCGGAACAGAATGTCATAAAATAGGAAAAGGTGAATCGGAATATTCTGGCCTTCCAATAAGCTTTGGATACTAGTCAAAAAAACAAAAGCTTTGGATTCCGTGTGTAAAATGATAAGATTCGGTGGTGAAGCTAATTTGTCCACAAACAAAGAAAGAGTCGTCCTCTAAATCAAGTTAGTGGCTTGAATAAATCCATGCATGATGATGATGTATGCCTATTATCATTTATCACCAAAGGTGGCAAGGGGACCGGAATCTGCTTTAGCGCAGCAGCGATCTATAGCAGATGAACGGTTCGGATTAACCGTCAATTCGCGATCGATCTTCAGCGATAGAAATCAGGTCTTTATATTTTAGCACGAATTTTAATGTAATCAGTGAAAATCAGACAGTTCAAATGATGTGGTACACCGTTTCGCACAGCAGCAGATCTGATTCGGTGGCAAGGAGCATAGAATAGATGAGTGAACAACTTTTGTTTGGCTTCTCTTTCTTGATGGTGCCATGTCAGTTGTCACTTGTCAATGGATCTGGAATCTCAATTCCCTGTGGTAGTTACTAGAAAGAAATACTTTGTAACGAGTCAAAAATAGTTTATAATTGGCGATTCGTTGTACATTTTGTGTTCTTTGTATAATCACGAGATTCAGATTCTTGGATCTGTCGTTCTCTCCACAGTATTTCAACCCCATATGTGCACAGTGCACTGTCTCAAGCTATGAAGAGCCAACTTGTCAATTGTAAGCTAAATATATATCATGATAATTTCTTGTGAAATTAACAGTTATTAATTTAGAATAATGTAGATTATTTGTCGTTTAAGGCAGCAAGGAAAATAGTGACCATGTTGATTAAGAAAAGAATTTTTCAGCCATTCAATAGTTTAGTTTTGTGTCTTTTGTAAATTTTTCCAGATAACTTCTGTTTAACATACAGAAGCAAATTTAGCTTTTGATAACTTGTGCCTCTTTCATGTTAATATCCTGCACTTATGATAGGGTTTTAATAACGGGGCGGGTCGGGTAACCGTGGATCCGATCCGTCCGGATCCACGGGTACGACAGGTCCACGGGTACGGCGGGGCGGGTATGCACGGGTTCGAATCCAAAACTCTCAACCCGACTCGTGATAAACTCGGGTGGGTCAGGTCGGATCCGTCCAACTTTTCGAATTTTTTTGAATTTTTTTTCGATTTTTTTAATTTAAAACAGCACATTATTTTAATATATATATATATATTCAAATTTTTCTGAATTTTTTGGTATTTTTTTATTTTTGCACGGTTCCACGAGTGCACGGGCAGTTCTTGGGACGGGTCGGGCACGAATTTAGAGGGTTTGGGGGATTTGGGGCCAACCCAACCCGTGCTAGATCCGTGAATCCGGAATCCACGGGTCGGTCGGATCTGGGCACGGGCACGGGCACGGGTCGAGCACGGATCGAGCACGGGCACGGATCGAGCACGGGCGGGTCCACGGGCGAGACCCGCCCGGATTTTTTTTAAACTCTACACTTATCTATATTCTTAATGGAAAATGTTACCGTGATACATTTATATAATATTAAAATTCTATTATACTTACAAATCGGTTCTCTCTAACTCGATGTTCTGATTACGTTCCTGATACCAACTTCGTATTTTGTTTTTTTAGATAAAGATCGGATTCAAATGTCTATAAAACATCCAACCATCCAACGGAATTTCAAACATGCGGATTTCAATATAAAAATTCATGCATGATGTATGCCTATTATAATTAATTAAAGTGCTTTTTGCTTGCATGCTTAATAAGCAACATTTAGGTATCTTTTTAACTCTAACCTAACTAATGCAGAACCAAATAAACAATGTGTGTGGAATCAGTATGGATTAATTCCATTTGCCACTAAAATGGTACTTCTTTTCTGGTATGGATTCTGTGTGTGGCAGCAATTTGCTTTGTAAGAATCCATATCCACTGCCAGATTCCAATCTGAATATTTTAAAATAAAATATTCCCAAGACCCCACAGGCCTAGGTCAGGTCCCGGGCCCACCAGTCCACTTGCTTGCTGCAGTACTTCGTTATTATTTGTCTGTTGCTAAGGCTTTCCGTTTTTTTATAATTGTAAATTAAATAAATAAATTCTTTTTAAAAGAAAAAAGTGTTTGAGAAGCTTCAAAAATAGAAAAGACCACGAATACCATTCATTTAGATTTTTGATTCGAATATGAATTATTTTTATAACTAATATAAAGAATAACATATGTGACCCTGAATTCAAATCATTGATCATAATGACTCTATATTATAATTTACGTTCAGACGTATTATTTAGACACATGCATTTGAAGGACACTTAGAAATTCAAACCGAACAAAAGAAAATTGTAAGTACATCTGAACGTATGCGTCTAGATGTTAACATGCGAACGTGAAAGTTTAAAAATAAAGTCATTATTGTAAAAAATTTGAATCCAGCATTATAAATGTTATTCTTTATTTTTTCAGATCAGTAATAAAAATAATTCAATTTTTGTACGTGAATATTTTATTACAGTCCTGACGAGGGTAGCCGAAGTTGCTACAAAAATTATCTAAAAAATGCTAATCATACTTAATATTTTTTGTAGCAAATTCGGCCACGCTTATCGAGACTGTAATTAGTTTTTTTAACGTCGCAAGACATCGAGCTGTAGATATCTGAGTCTACTTCCATTGCATCAATCGAGTCTGATTTGCGATCGGAGAAATGTGCATCTCAAATTTTACTACATCTTCAACTTATGTCTTAATTAGTAAAAAAATTTAATGAGTTTGCGTCAGAATCAATTTTGAATCGCTCGTTTATCCGATCGCAAATCAGACTCGACGCAATGAAAGTATACTCGGAGATCTACGGCTCGATGGCTTGCAAAGATAAAAAAAATTAATTACGATCACGATAACCGTAGCTGAAATTGTTACAAACATTATCTAAATACAATCCAGCTCATATATTAAAATATTAATATTTTTAATAATAAAAAATCACCCTAGCTGAGTTCGGAAAAAAATCACAATTTGAATTGGACGGTGTTGGCAACACGTTCAATTGATTTTTTTTTAATTGGACAATGTTCGCAACTCCGTCTATTTCTATTTGTGTAGTTTTTTAAGTAATTTTTCCGTTTTTATATAATTAATTAATTTAATTTCTATTATTAAAAAGTTCGGTAAGGCTTCTGCTAAACACGCGTATCCGTCGTACACGTGGCATGATCGAGATCCGAGGCGTACGTGAGCAGCATTTAAAGAGGCGATTTCGTCCGGGAGTAGTATCTAGAGTATCTGGAGTATTCTATTTGTTCACGGAATGCGGTACCGTGTACCGTCGGCACAACTTAAATTATCCCATATTTTATGGACGTTTTAATTAGGGGCACTGATCTTACGCCGCGCAGTAGGTACGGACCGTTCGGATTTTCTGCGTTGTAGGTTACGAACTGCTCAGATTTGATTCAGAGTGTCCGTTTTTATAAAATTTAGCTTGCGTGAATCTCGATGCAAATTAAAAATTGAGATTTGTTGTGTAGCATTACAGTATTTTTTTTGTTGCGCATCAGAAGATCTCATTTTTAATTAGGGGTTTACTCTACGCGCCTACGCGGTTTGGTTTTGAGGTAGATTTTCAATCTGATTTATTATAAATAAACGAGTTGAAATATTTGTAGGGATCCGTCCTTCAATTCCCGTCCTTCATTTTTTTCTCTTTAATTAACTTTGCAAAAAGAAATTGAATAAAAAATGGATAGAAGTTAAAAGTTGAACCGTTCATAATTTTTATGAATATTTTCGTTCTAGACATTATTATGAATATTTATTACAAAATAGATCGTAGACTAAATAAAATATATATATATACTAACTAAAACAAGTGTTCAGATTACTTAAAAGAGTTGTTCATATTATTTATTTCAAATTTGTTTTGCACAGAATAAGACGCAGACTAAATAAAACAAATATGCAAACTAAATAAAGCAAGTGTTTAGATTAGTTGAAAAATGTTATCATACTAGTTGTTTCAATTCTATTTTGCACAGAATAGAATACAAACTAAATAAAACAGGTGTACATATTAAATAAAACATATGTTCAAATTAGTTAAAAAATATGTTCATACTAGCCATATGAAGTCTATTTTGCACAGAATATAGCACAAACTAAATAAAATAGATGTACATACTAAAACAGGTGTTGCCAACTCCTACCTAGTGTAGTGGTAAGGCACAAGACTTTCATGGAGGAGGTATGAGGTTCAAGCTCCGGCGTGGGCTACTTTTAAGGGGTTTCAAGTTTATTTTCTGATTTGTTTGTGGGTGTGTGTGTTGTAAGCCTACGAGTAATGAATAAAAAAACTAAAACAGGTGTTCATATTAGTTGAAAAAGGTATTAATACTAGTTGTTTCAAGTCTATTTTGTACAAATGGGGCGCAAACTAAACAAACTAGTGTGCATACTAAACAAACAAGTGTTCAGATTAGTTGAAAAATATGTTCATACTAGTTGTATAAGTCTATTTTGCACAGAATAGAACGCAAACTAAATAAAACATGTGTACATACTAAATAAATGAGTGTTCAGATTAGTTGAAAAAGATGTTCATACTAGCTATTAGAAGTCTGTTTTGCACAGAATAGAGTGCAAACTAAATAAAACAGGTGCGCATACTAACTAAAACAAGTGTTCAGATTAGTTAAAAAATGTGTTCATACTAGCTTTTTGAAGTCTGTTTGCACATAATGGGACACAAACTAAACAAACGGGCATGCATACTAAATTAAAAAAGTGTTCATATTAGTTAAAAAAAATGTGTTAATATTAGTTGTTTCGAGTATGTTTTGCATTTGTAAACATGTGTTATATACAAAATACTTTCACTAATAATATTTATTACAAAATGGGTGTATACTAAATAAAACAGGTGTTCATATTAGTTATAAATAAGTGTTCATACTACTGAAAAAAGTATTTTTATTAGATGCACGTCTACATTTTCATCTTTCTCCTTCTCTTTCATTTTTTTGTGAAAAAATAGCCATGGTGAATATGAAGAAAGACAGAGGCAATCTCAAGGTCTCATGAAGGAAACACGCCTCGCACTACTTTTGCAATCGTGTTCAATGTCTGACATCTCGAACGTGTTCAATGTCCGACATCTTCATAAGTACTATGACGAGAACACAAGCTTGAGGTCAAGCTTTCGTCAACCCGGGGAGTCTGACGCAATTCAGGAAACAAATCAATCCGATACTGATTCAGATTCTGACTCGGATTGATTACTTTGAGTCCACTTCAAGCCGTTTAGAATATTTTCTCTATTTTCTGCATTTTATTTCCTTAGCAGTTAATTACCATATATTTAGTTATTTATTTCAGTTATTATTTTTCTTTGGGACAAAGGCACATGTCGCCTATAAAAAAGACCTTAGTCATTGTAGAAATGATCAAAAAAAATTAATACAATTAGTTTCTTTAATAATTCTGAGAATTCTCTTTGCTCTTAGCGGTTATTTTCATTTGTATCTTATTTTCCACTAAATTATTTGTCTCTTTCCGTCCTCGCGAAGTTGAAATTTGAGATCCGGTGAGCGTCACTATGCATGCTAGGTCTGATATAACTCGTCTAACAAGCATAAATAATGAGTTATCGTTGAAGATGTCTGTGAAACATTTTCCTTAATTAAATCGTCTTCTTAAAAATACTTTAGAACCGGTGCTCGTATCATTTCCAGTGAATTGTACTCGGACAAACACAGTTGCTTTTTTAGTTATTTTGATGGTTAAAAATTACAAGCCTATTATAATTTCAAATGCATTAAATAAATTCTAACCAAATTTAAAATTGAATATTTGTAAAAGGTTGATTCATAAATTCATCACTACTGAGTACCGATAATAATTCAATAAAGCTACAATTAATGTAATTAAAATCATTCTTATTTATTTATATTTTTATGTAACTTAAATAGATCGATTTTTTCTCTAAATTTATTATCCATGTTAAGATAATTTATGTTCTTATCATATAGTTTGTTCATATTTAAATTATACAGTGTTCCACACATTTTTTTAAGTAATCATAAAGAAGGTTTACTTAAATGCCTTTTATTGCACAAAATTAAATTTTAGAGTATTTTATTTAATAATGTAAGATATAATTTAAGTCATCAGTCTTCACATATAATATATTTCAGAATAATATTAACATGTTTGATGTGCTATAAATATTAAGATAACAAATGCAAATTCCACAATATTAAGATAACAAATGTAATTATCGCCCCTCTTATTATATATTTTTATTGAATCTATAAGTTATTGTTTATCTATTTTGTATCTACAAATAATATATTTGTAAATCAAGAAGTTGCACTAGAAGAGTGTAATTCGGATAACAAAAGTAGAATGATATCATTTTTTTTGCAAATATGCTCTACTGTAAAAAATGCTTACCAATAGCCTAATTTTATTTTTATAGCAAAAATTTAAAGAAGTTGTAAAAAAAAACTTAAAAGACATATCAAAGCAAAACAACTTAAATGTTCATAAGTTTATCATTTACAACAAAAACTGATAGAAATAATTGAATAAAGAATACTTGAAAGAATAAATAAATCTAGCAAAAGAATACTTGAAAGAGGAAAATGAGGAAAGAAAGAGATATGTGGAAATAAAGAAAAATGAAGGAGAGATCTCCTATCATTTATAGAGAGAGGAAAACATGGAAAGAAAAATGTGAGCTTGATTCGTGAGAAATATATGTTTGTGTGGAGCGTTGGATTGGATGGAATGAACGATTGTATTGAGACAAAAAATAGTGATCCGTGGAAATAAATGCTATTGGTCTAGAACCGTTTATATCTGTTGCTGTGAAGCAACAAATATTAAAAATCTTTTTATATTTGTTGCTATGAAGCATCCGATATTAAAGATTTTAATATCGAACCCTCTGCAGCAATCGATATTAAAAATGGCCTTTTATATCCCCCTTCTTTAAACATCTGATATTAATGGTTCCTTTTATACCTCATTTTTAAACATCCGATATCAAAACCTTTCTCACCTTCTCCTATGGTCTTTTTATATCCTGTTTTTATTAGATCCAGTGTTTAATTTCAAAGAGTAATTTCGATTTTGTAACTGTACTATTTTAATATCCCTTATTTAGCACAACATATATAAAAAGAAGGGTATTAAAGCTCAAATTTGTAGTGATTTTTTAATATTAAAGTTAGAATTATATAAAAAAGCATCATTTGCTATTCAGTGCAACTCAACTATTATAAACTAAATATTATATACTACTGATTAAAACACTTCAGGTACCATAAACTAAAAGAATCCTCACTTGTGTTGCATGCAAGGTTTAAATAACGGTTTACGCGATTTAACGGTGGAGGGGTGATTTAGCATTTAGCGTTTTATCGGTGGTAAAATGGTCGATAAACTACCATATCGATATTTATATCATATCACTTTATTTCAAATGATATAAATTATAATTAGAGAAATGCTATGATGCATTACGAAGTCATGATTAGGTTTGGCATCACACTCAAATTTCAAATAAGAAAATTTGAAACAATTGATCCAAACCGTCCAATGTGATCTCCATATTGAAATCTCACTAGAGACCAATTTTTTTTACTATTTTTTAAAGTGGTATGAAATTTATTGATATAATGATTTCTGGACCATCCAATATGGCTGATTTTGCACCCCTCTAAAAAATAGTAAAAATACAGAAAAAAAAAATTGGTTTATGGTAAGATATCAATATGGAGATCACATTGAACGGTTTGGATTGATCCTTTAAATTTTAAAAATTAAAATTTAAGCATGATGCAAAAACTAATATTGACTTTGTAGTGCACCATAGCATTTCTCTCATAATTAATGCAATTTATATGCTCAATAATAACATATAATAATAATGTGTTATCACAAAATATTTTTTTTAGAGACTAATATATTGAATAATTCATAATCAAGTATCTTAGTAGTTCAAAAATACAAAGAAAAAATAAAAAAGACACTTGAAATTTGATATGCTAAAAATAATAACAATTAAGCAACAAAAACCGCTAAATCCGTTATATCGTCAAAAACCGCTAAAACCACTATATTGTTGTTTTATCATTGCTATTTAAAAAGCTTGGTTGCATATTAAATTATATGCCACATTATCAATGTATCAATTACATAATAGTCTAACTATATATATATATATATATATATATATATATATATATATATATATATATATATGAGGAGGGATCCATAGCCGCCATAATTTTGTAGCTGATCGCAATCGCTCCATCATACCAAGTGTAAATCGTCGATCCGGACCGTTGAAAACATTCTCCACACTAATGTAGATTTGGAGACCAAATTTATATTTTTTGGAATTTTTTACTATTTTATCGGAAGGGTTGAAAATTGGATGTTTGTAAATCGTTAGATAAATAAATTTTCAATCTATCCGATAAAATAGTAAAAAAATTCAAAAAAATGTAAAATTTGGTTTTCAAGTCTATATTAATATGGAGAATGTTTTCAACGGTCTGGATCGGTCATTTACATTTGCTATCATGGAGCGGTTGCGAGCGGCTGGAAGTTTGACGGCTACGAATCCCTCCACTCTCTCTCTATATATATATATTGTCTTCATTCATGCATTCTACAATTTAGCAGGTGTTTCACATCTCTAATATTACAATTAAGTGTCGCGTCATTTCACAAATTTGCATGTCAGGTGAAGAAGCTAAGTACCATTTCCTACCCAAACACTTTACTTTTTTTGTTGGACCTTTTTACGTCATAATTTGTAATACGTAATACTACTTAACATGATTAAGCTTAATTTGAAGTTATATGCACACCTATAATTTGTAATACGTAATACATTTCACTTTTTTCCTACTGAAAAAACTAGTTTGAACACCGAATTTATTTAGTCTTAACACATTTATTATTTAGTATGCACACATATTTTATTCAATATATATATGCGCACCATTTCTGTACAAAACAGATTTGAAACAACTAGTATGACCATCAGAGGAATTAGTATAACTACCTGAGATGTTAGTATGACCATCAGAGGAGTTAGTATGACCATATCCTTAGTTAGTACTAGCACATTACATTCTTATATAATTCACATTATTTAGTCTGAACACCTCTATTATTTAGTTTGTGTCATATTTCTATGCAAAACAGACTTGAAACAGCTAGTATGATCATCAAATCAGTTAATATAACCACCTGAGATGTTAGTATTACCATCAGAGGAGTTAGTATGACCATATCCTTAGTTAGTATGCACACCTATTTTATTTAGTATACACATCATTTATGTACAAAACAGACTTGAAACAGTGCAAAAAAAAAAAACAAATTTGAAGCCCCTAATCTAAACACCTATTTTATTTAGTTTGAACATATTTCTTATTTAGTTTGAATACATTTTTTATTTAGCATGTGCTTCACTTTTGTGTAGAACTGACTTGAAGCAATGCTAAAGTATATCTGAAATAACTAGTTTGAACACATGTTTTATTTAGTCTGAACACCTATTTTATTTAGTCTGAACTAGTATGATCATATCCTTAGTTATTATGAGCACAAAATAACGTTTGATCTTTGAACAGACGTAACTTTTGACTCGTAACTCTGATTCACGCGTATGAGCACTTTTCGAAAACGACACGACGCACAACTTTACGGGAGTGTAACCCTGTATTGACACTGTATTGACTCCGAAAAATGCTTCTAAAGCCTGCAAATCACATTTTTGCATCTTTTTTGCTCAAATTTTCTCAAAAAAATGCTTGAAACAATGCAAAAACATATTTGAAACAGCTAGTATGAAAACATGTTATATTTAGTCTGAACACTTATTTTATTTAGTTTGCACTACATGCATTATGTGCAAAACAGACATGAAACAGTGCAAAAAAAGACTTGAAATAACTAGTATGAACACCTCTTTTAACTAGTCTGAACATTTGTTTTATTTAGTTTGAACATTTGTTTTATTTAGTATGAACACTTATTTTATTTAGTTTGTGCCTCATTTTGTGCAAAACAGACTTGAAACAACTAGTCTGAACACCTATTTTATTTAGTCTCAACACTTTTTTATTTAGTCTGAACACCTGTTTTATTTAGTCTGTGCCTCATCTTTTTGTGCAGATCTGACTTGAAGGAGTGCAAAAACATATTTGAAACAACTAGATTGAACACCCTTTTTATTTAGTCAGAACACTTGTTTTATTTAATCTGAACACCTGTTTTGTTTAGTTTTAACACATATTTTATTTGGCCTACACTCATGCATTTTATGTAAAACATTCTTAATAGTGTGTAGGACAAAAATGTTCAAGGTCTACGGAAGTTATACGAATTTAAAACCTTGTTCAATATTATGTTTAGAGAAATGATTTTAATTGTATAAATAAATTTGTTTTGTCATAGGATTTGTCTTGTTCACTGAAAAATAAATCATGTATGAATTTAAAAGTAAAAAAAAATATAACCAAAATATAAGTTAAACTTCTTAAACGGTAGTTAGCGAGTTTTATGTCTTTTCTTTAGCGAGTATTATGTTTTTTCTCCCTCAAGAAAAGAAAAGAGAAAAGGAAAACAAAGACGTCCTTCGTTAGCATGGTCCAGTGGAACCAAACAAAAAAATACAAGCTCTGAGGGCTATATAAAGCAAACAGCCACCTCACATACTGGCCTCATGTAAAAGAGCTATTATATCACAAGAGGCCATGGCTGTTACTCATTTAAAGGCCTCATCTTTTCTCCATTTTCACGCCAGTAGGCCTCTGATTTTATCAATCTCAATCCTCCTAACGCTTGTCCCGATTTTGGGTAGTTTGTTGTTGCTTTCGTTTATCGATTTCCGACTTTCGTTTTTGGAGTCTTACTTTTATTGATCATTTGGTCTATTTTGAATAATTTAGACGCTTTGGAGGTGGGAGGTAAAGAAGATGGAGAAAACGGGATTTTCAAAGAAATTCTCAGAGATGAGGCTGTATTACGACTTAAAGAATTGGGGAAGGTACGAAAGTTCTCGGTTTTTATTGAAGTAATTGGAGCAATTTCTTGAATTTTTGTATTTTAACTAAGTAGAAGGACTATTGTGCAGTTTGTGTACAATTGTATATGCTTAGAGGCCATAAAAGAAAAACCTTTGAATATTCGATTCATTGACTCTGGTCCTCTTTAGTTAAAAAAATCAGGATATTAATCATATAATCTTGGGAATTCTCTTAGTTTAAAATATAAAAGAAGTTCTGGCTTGACAGCTAAAAATAGAATAAAATTCTCTTTTGCAACGTGTGTAGATGGTTAATAGTTTTTTAACACCAAACATTCGCTCTATGAAAAATAAAATAGATGTACCTTGTTTTAGCATACTAAAACCTCTCTGATTCAAATCAGCAGCAGTCTTTGTGACGAAAGCATTCATACCAGATCTATTTGTAGTTTTTTATGCTGTCATTATCAGCTCAAAACAATAACAATTACGCAGCATTGTTTATCAGAAGGTGCATGCATGCTATATAAATTATAACTTGTTAACTAAGATCTGATCTCCTAACTACTTATACAAAGAAAGAGAGTTGCATCAACTTAGATATCTAGAAGACATAATCCATTTTACCGATGATAGGAAATGATTATCGTCACTGTTAAGGATTGTATAGTGCTGTATTCTTTCGGTACCAGTATGTACCGGTCATGTTGGTACCGTCAGTTTTTCCAGTTAAGGTTAGCGTGGGTCGTAATATCATAATTTTGTTAAGTGAACTCTATGACTTGCATATAGCTTTCTCAAGATAATCAACTAAAATTGCTAACCTATTTTGCCTCAATACTAATATCGCAAATAGTCAATAATTAATTTTAATTATTTATTTTATTAGGTATCTGATCGTGAAGGCTATCTTGAAAGAACCTTCTTAAGCCCAGCTTCACTAAGAGCCACAGATCTTATCAGAAGCTGGATGCATGATGCTGGATTAAGAACGTAATCATTTTTAGTCCCCAGCCCCAAAGAAAACTTTTTTTTTTGCAATTATTATTTTGCATATTCTTATAAGGACTTTGAATTATCATGGAATAAAACTCCTTGAGTTAATTGCTACATAAGGAAGGGCATATTACAAATTTTTTGGATATATAACTATACAACAGAATTCTATCATAATACTTATTATTTATTTGTATTTGCTTAAAAGATGGGTTGATCAAATGGGAAACATACATGGCCGTACCGAGGCAATAACTGCATCATCCAAGGCATTGCTAATTGGATCCCATATGGTAATCCACTGAATATAATACCTGTTTTCATGTTCAATTGAGAGAATGAAAAGTACATAATTAAGTAGCAAGTGGTCTTGACTATTGGTAGATGCATTTTCTGTGGTTCTGCAGGATACAGTCGTAGA